>CAWUFW010015246.1:0-370648 GCA_963921515.1 Calotriton arnoldi
TGGTTTTTGCATCCGCCAGCACGGCGGTAGTGCTTCCGCCCGACATCGTAATGGGCCCCTTATTTTGTTAAAACATTTGTCAATAACTCCACAGTTTAAAATATATACATAAAGATTAAAATATACTCCAAAAACAACTATTTCCTTAAAATTTTGACTTAGTCATTTTAATTCAACATCCAAGGTTAAAAATTTTTGCAATAAACATCATATACAATCTTTCGTACAAATAAGGGCTACAATACCTACACAGTAAAAGTGTAATAAATACACAATTTATACACAGTAAAAATAGCAATTTATCAAATATAAAAAATTAAAAAAGCAATTTATCAAATATAAAAATACGAAAACAAAAAACAGTCGACGCGGCGTTTCGGTGTATTGTGTATTCTATCACCTTCTTCAGGACACAGTTTTCGGCGGACGTAAACTATGAAAAGTGCAAAACGTTGTGGCTTCCTTTTCTTAAAGTCATTAAGGAATGCCTTCAGTTTATATGATTTGCTGGTTTTTAAGCACCACGATAAAAATAAAGATTATATATTCACACCGGAATTTCCTTGATGTGTAATGTGACACCTTTAGAAACGGTCAAAGGGAGCCACCGATATGTATCTATATTCTGGCGAGATATCCGAAAAATGGACCTAGCAATGGACCCTTCTGGAGTAGCCGTCAATGAGGCTTTTTAGTGTCCTCCTTCCTTTTCTTTTTGTAATTTATCGAGAAATACTGTCTGTTGCTTTTATGATGAAGCATATGAAACTGAACATAGAGCTCCGGCCTCCCTGCTCCCTTCGATCGTGATTCAGAAGGGAGCAGGGAGGCCGGAGCTCTATGTTCAGTTTCATATGCTTCATCATAAAAGCAACAGACAGTATTTCTCGATAAATTACAAAAAGAAAAGGAAGGAGGACACTAAAAAGCCTCATTGACGGCTACTCCAGAAGGGTCCATTGCTAGGTCCATTTTTCGGATATCTCGCCAGAATATAGATACATATCGGTGGCTCCCTTTGACAGTTTCTAAAGGTGTCATATTACACATCAAGGAAATTCCGGTGTGAATATATAATCTTTATTTTTATCGTGGTGCTTAAAAACCAGCAAATCATATAAACTGAAGGCATTCCTTAATGACTTTAAGAAAAGGAAGCCACAACGTTTTGCACTTTTCATAGTTGACGTCCGCCGAAAACTGTGTCCTGAAAAAGGTGATAGAATACACAATACACCGAAACGCCGCGTCGACTGTTTTTCGTTTTCGTATTTTTATATTTGATAAATTGCTTTTTTTATTTTTTATATTTGATAAATTGCTATTTTTACTGTGTATAAATTGTGTATTTATTACACTTTTACTGTGTAGGTATTGTAGCCCTTTTTTGTACGAAAGATTGTATATGATGTTTATTGCAAAAATTTTTTAACCTTGGATGTTGAATAAAACTGACTAAGTCAAAATTTTAAGGAAATAGTTGTTTTTGGAGTATATTTTAATCTTTATGTATATATTTTAAACTGTAGCCATTCGTATAAGTGCCATTCCAGTGACTGGGCCCCTGCTCCAGTGCGAGGTCAATGCCTCCAGCTCCTGGACCAGGACCCAGCCTCTAATGAGGAGCGTGACCCCCCCACCCGCGGCACATAAGCATAGTGTGTCCCTCGCCCAATGTCATAAAGATAGAAAAAATGAATTTACAGACATTTTTGCAATGGTTACTTAAAGTCACTTATCTGTGTGTTCAGAACCCCGAGCCAGCTCTTCCATCCCCTCCTTAATGTTCAGTCAATATTCGTGTACGGAATAACCTCCGACGCGGTGAGTTCAGAGTCCGGTGACCCTTCCACCACCTGCAAGGTGCCGTCCTCACACACCTGAACCCTTCCAGAGTTACTCGTGTCTCGGGGCTGCTGCCCTCCAGATCTTCTGCGTTGCCGTCCCGCTCGATCCATGGTGTCCACGGATGGTTCTGATTGCGTCTGGTGCTGTCGTCGAGACCCTCGATCTCCTGTGGTATCCATCCACTCCGATGCCCCTTCCGCCGAGCCGAAGAACAACGCCCTGCCCTTGTGTTCAATTCTGAGCTTGGCCGGATAAAGGAGACTATATTTCATCCCGGCTTCCCTCATATGTCTCTTCACCGCCAGAAATGTGCGTCGTTGGTCCTGTGTATAGTCTGGGAAAATTGCAATGTGATGTCCCTCATAATGTAGATTCGGCTTAGTACGGGTGGATTGCAGGAGCATATCGCGGTCCCGATAGTTAAAGAATCTTGCTATAATGGCTCTCCGTGGCACCCACGGGCGCGGGGGAGGGACCAGTGCCCTATGGGCCCTCTGAATATTAAAGAACTGGGATGGTTCACCTGGAGCTAGCACTTTTGTTAGCCAGTCCTCCAGAAACAGTTCCGCAGAGGGCCCCTCCGCCCGTTCCAGAAAACCCACGAATCTTAGGTTATTCCGTCGTGAGCGCCCCTCCTGGTCTTCAGCACGCTCATCCAGCTAGATAGTCTTCCTCTGGAGTGCTATGACCATGTCCCGCAGGGATTTGACTTCCGTCTGAAGGACATCCACATTTTGTTCAGTCGTGGTGACCCTATCTGAGACCTTGCGCAGGTCACAGCGAAGGAGGTTAACATCGATCGCCACTGCATCGATCCTGGTCACCATCTCGTCCCTTGCGGTCCTCACGGCCACCAGAATGTAATTCAGGGAGGGATCCTGCTATTCCACCCCCCCGGCCCCCTCCACTTCTTCCTCATTCTGCGTGTTCCGATGCTCAGATCCGTGGGGAAGGGGCTGCGCATAGTTCGATATCTTATTGGACTGCGCTCTACTGCCTTGGCCCTTCACCATGTTGAGTAACTCTGTCCAGCCGCCTCAGGGCTGATCAATACTCGTAAGTCCCAAGATGCCTTCCACTCTCAGCACTCCAGTGCCTCTGCCGCACTGATCCCCACCCGGGACCCTTATGAAGAGCTCAGCTGTCTGTTCCGGCTGCAGGCATCTCCAGACCGCGTCCAGAGCCACGGACCACCACAGACCAGTCCACCTTTCCTTCTCCGCCACTGGGCCTCCGCCTCTCTCTGTAGCCAGGCGTTGTGACGGTGGGTGCGCCGACTGTCTTCCACCCTCTCACTGGGCCCCACAGGCGCTAAGTTTGATCCCAGTCACCTCCCCCGGAGACCACTGGCCGACCGGCCGGATGAGATATGCATGCCCTTTCGTTGCAGCCACATCAGGGCGAGAGCAATGGCCCCCCTACCCGCACCTCCTCAGCGTGCAGCACATGCATATACTTCACGTCTCCCGAGGCCTTGCCTTCAGCGCCCTCACCAACAACACTGTGCCAGCTCCATGTCGCCTACCCTCCGGACGTCGGCGCAGTAACTGGGAGCGATCCGGACGTTTCTTGCCTGGATTCACAAGCTATTCACTGTATTGGGACCATTCAATGTCCCCGATCGCAGCCCCCACTTCTGTGACTCAGAAGGCCCAAACTCCTAGGCCAGCTCCTCTACGTGCACTGTCCCGGCTGGTAGGGCCTATCAGCACTGTGAAATGTCTCAGGGGCGCCCCACGGTCAGTCGAATCCGGGGCCCCAGGCCCCCCGCCAATGTAGAACGTCAGATTATGGGCTAGGCGCAGGTGATCTAACGCGCACTAGCACTGCCCAGTCCGTCGGCAATCTCGGCTTTCCTGTAGGGCCTCTCAGACGGCCTACGCTCACCTCACGTACAACCTCACACTGCCTCTCTTATTTTCGGCCGTAGCCGCTCTGCAGTCCGCTCTGCATTCCGCGACCATCAATTTCCAGCCTCTGACCTCCGAGGCCGTCGCCGCGATATCTCCGGTCTTCCAATGTGTTCCAGCCAGGGAGGCCTCCCGCTTCGGATTCCCAGTGCAGATCACCAGCGCCTCCGCATCCCGCAAGATGGCTGCCCCACCTCGGGTCCGCTCCGAGTTTCGACGTTCCTCTCGCCCGTTTGCTTGCGCCCCGAGGGGCGATTCCGGCTCAGGGGAGACACTGCTTGGGTCACTTGTTGTTAGGCGATGTCGGTGCCTAGCAGCACCGCAGGATCATGCAGGATTTTGCCGCGGTGGGACGGAGCTCTATGCCGCACGTCCTACTCGGCCATCTTGTCGGCCACACCCCCCCCTATAGTTTTACTACTTATCCACCATCTGAGCGTGGGCCTTTCTTGATGTGTCCTCAGGTGTTTCCTAATGCTCATGTATATTTACGTATATAATGGTATTTGTATATCGTAAACCTAGCTGTAAAGCTACGCAGCACTTAACAGAGGATGAGAGATCAGGGATCTGATTCAAGACCAATTACAAGGAGGCAGGAAACGTTAGTTTCCTGATGTGCTAGGAGGTGTTGCTCTTTGAACACGTGTATTCAGTTTCTTTTCGAATTGCAAGAGGGTCAGAGATGGTTTGATCACAAACAAGATGTTGCTGCAGATTCTGGGCAGACAGATGGAGAAGGTCTTCCTTTTTGTTGTTTTCCTTCTTGCATTTCTTCACCATCAGTTTGGTGATGCCCTGGCTCCTAGTGTGGCACTGTCCATCTGGTGGAGTTAGCCAGATATGCAGGGGATTCATAGTTATACTGTTTTATAGGTATTGTAACTGTTTTTGAAGAAAATACTGGCTTGTAAGGAGACCAAGTATAGTTCATTCAGAATTGGGATGATGTGGTTGTATTCCATCAAGTTGTTGATAAGACGAGCTGCAGCAATTAGGATGCTTCTCTGAGGTGCCAGTTTGTTGTCATGGAGACCGCTGAGCACAGCATTGCTTCCATCCAGGTGGGGAGTAAAAGACTTGCACTGATGTTCTGAAGTCAGCATCAGATTGGAAGTGTTTCACTTTTTCAGGAGGGAGAGCTGGTACTTCTCCAGGCTGAACCACAACAAAGCTCTTTACATCAGCCTTCTCCATGCTTTAACTACCATGTTAGCGCCCATCCAAAATAAAGCATCCAGGGCTATCTACAACATGAAACCTCAAGGTTACACACTTCTGGGTCATGACAAATCGCCCCACAAAGTAAATGCCCGATTACAGATATTGTTTGTAGTCTGGAAAACGCTAACAGTCTCAGCAGAAGGGTCTCATCAGCAAAATCCAGGCCACAAATGCTTTTGGGGGATGAAGGTTCACTGTTCCGACTCCAATTATGTGCCGAAAGAAGTGTGCCACATGCACGTCTGTAAGGCATGAAGTTTGGCCTTCTGGTGTCCATGCTCCAAACTGTGCTAGAATCAATATTCTCTGATCCACAGCCTCCAATTCCTTTCTACGCTTTCTTCTCCCTCAAAATAACCTTTCCTACAGTGGCATAACGAAACTTGAGGGGTCCCCCTGCAAAGTACATGGAGGGACCCCCTCAGGACTCACTCAGGAGCTCTCAGGCCAGGGTACTGTGCTGAGGGGGCCCCTGGGCCTCGGGGGCCTTTGTTACGCCTCTGCTTCTCTATTTCACCTCTCCGCCCCCACCCATGGCATATCAACTACTACGTATTCTGAAGAAGGGTCCTCTAAACATGAGTGCCAGATGTATGCTAAAACAATAAACTACAGCCGATGCCCGTAGTTCCCTTAAAATAATTTTAACTGAAAAGTTGTTGAATTTATCTGCTAAGCCTCTTAAATATTCGTCTAATGTCTCACATAGTCTTGGCAGACTGACAAGAAAGCAGATTTGCACTGAAGGAAGCCCATGTTTGTTCCATGGAAAGTAATAAAAGGCAGAATGATTTCTTTCATAAGACCCACCAAGAGATTTCCTACCTAAAATTATTATTTTAAAACCTTAATCATGAAGTTAGCGGTAGCGGCAGCGACAGAGACAGATAAATATTAGCTGCATTTTTTATAACTTATACATGACATAGAAGGTTTCTTATAATATCTTCTAACCGTATAAAATCAAATTGGTTTGATCTATCTAGATCATACCTGAATTTAATAAAAGGACACTCGAGATGCCGAGCCCTGCTGCGAGCTGTAGAATGTAATATAGCCGAGGCGAAGCCATAATACTTAACTCCCGGGTTATGATATATTATTGCACAGGTAGATGCGCGACTCACAAATGACGACAGAATAGGCAGTTAAGTCTTTAAACTACCATATTGTTCTTCTCTGCAAATAAAATATCGACTATTTGTATTTGCATTGTTTAGTCACGCACAACTTACACAGCGTGCATCTTACTAAAAACGGAAAATATTAGACTTAGAATGCATACAAAGAAGAACTCCAATCAAGCGGGATTCACATCAGTGTTAGACTTATGGGTGTGCATTGCAGTGAAAGGACAGAAACTTGCACAGCAGCATAAAAGTGTTACTGGTGCCCAGGCGCGCAACAACTATCGGGCTAAAGGGCTATAGTAACCCGCCCTCCCCCCTCCGTCTTGGGCTACTAGCCTTGAAGTGTGCCACAACTAAAATATTCTACTGGGCTTGTCAGACGATATTTCGGGGCTTATTTACAAGCCCATTGCACCGCTGGTGCGTTGCTTTTTTTTTGTCTGCCCGTATTTACAAAGCCACGTAAAGTCACCCTGCGTGACTTTTCATGGCCTTGCAAATATGGGCCCCTTTCATGCATTACTGTGCGTGAAAAGGGCGTTCCATGGGTATTGCTGTGGGTGTTTCAACGCTATGGAACCTGACTCATTCCCAGATATACAAAGTGTCGTAAACCTGGGAATGCGTCAGAATCCTACACCTCCCCAGGTGAGGCATAAGAGTGAAGCAACGAGGAGAAAAACGTTTATTTCTCCTCGTCTTTTGCTCTTTCAATGTGTGCTGCATTCTGCAGCACACATAGGAGCAAAACCCCATTAAGGATTGTTTTTGTGGCAGGTGTCCTTTCCTCCACAACAACAATCATCCATGCAATGCAGGCACCCTTGCACCATGGAGCGAGGGTGTCTGCATTGGTGCACGGCTGCTGTTTGTGCGCCAGCGCAGAGGAGAAGGACAGGAATGCGCTGTATCTTGTAGATACTGCGCATTCCTGCCATTTTATTTTGATGCATGGCAGGAGCAGCAGGAAGACTTGCTGCACTGCCGTGTGTTAAAATATAGTAATGAGGACCTTAGTACTTAACCCCTTTGCTGCCAAGCCTTCTCCCCGCCAGTGCCACGCCTTCTTTTAAAGCTATTTGGGGTAGTTTGCGCTTAGGCCCCCATAACTTTTTGTCCACATAAGGTACCCACGCCAAATGTGTATCCTTTTCTTCCAACATGCTGAGAATTCTAAAGGTACCCAGGATTTGCAGATTCCCCTGGAGGGGACCAAGAAATTAGGCAAAATAAAGCAACATTTCAGGTTTTTGGGGAAAAATGGGCAAAAAGTGCTGCAGAAGAGAGCATCTGTATGTATTTTTCCCTGCAAATTGTATCAACAAAGGGTTTGTGGTGCTAAAATCACCATCTTCCCAGCTTTCAGGAACAGGAAAACGTTTGTCAGGAAACCAAACTTTCATACACAGTTTTGGCATTTTACTGGGACATAGCCTAGTTTTCCTATTTTTTGTGCTTTCAACCTCCTTCCAGTTAGTGGTAGAAATTGGTGTGAAACCAACAATGGATCATGGAAAGCTATACATTTCTGAAAAGTAGACACAATTCTGAATTGAGCAAAGGGTCATTGGTGTAGATCCTTCAAGGTTTTCCCATAAAAAGGAACAGTTGAAATAAAAGAATATGGAAATTTAGTTGAAATTGAAGCCATTTGTGCCTACATTTTCACTTTGAACTTCTTCTAACTATGGTAGATTTTTGAAAGCTATATACCTTTATGTCCGTGGGACCCTTTTAGTTGCAGGGATATACGAGGCTTGTAGGTTCACCAAGAACCCGAAGTACCCAGAGCCAATGATTGAGTTACACCTTGCAATGGTTTTTCATTGTGTACCTGGTATACAGTAATTCATTTGGTAAAATATAAAGAGTGGAAAATAGGTATCAAGGAAACCTATGTAAACAAGGAGTTTAGAAGCAGTGGTTATTTGTGCATCTCTGGATTTGTGGGTACACATATTAGCATGTGAATTAGAGGGTATTGTTCAAAATGACTTCTTTTATTACACACTGTCTTACATTTAGAAGGCAGAAATGCATAGAAAGACAAACGGTAATAACACTTTCTCTACTATTCTGTGTTCCCCTAAGTCTTCCAATAAAAATTATACCTCACTTGTGTGGGTAAGGCTAGTGTCTGAAATGGTCCAAAACGCAATGTGGACACATCACATTTTTCCACTGAAAACTGACCCTTTTTTCGCAATGTGCCTAGCTGTAGATTTTGGGCCCTTGCTCAGCCGGCACCTTGGGAAACCTAGCAAACCTGTACATTTTTTAAACCTAGACACCCAGGGGATTCCAGGATGGGGTGACTTGTGTGGCTCTCACCAGCTTCTGTTACCCAGAATCCCTTGCAAAGCTCAACACATTTTCCTCATATTTCTGTGATGGAAAGTTCTGGAATTTGCAAGGATCCACAAACTTCCACCCACCCAGCATTCCCCAAAGTCTGATGATAAAAATGGTACCTCACTTGTGTGGGTAGGCCTGGTGTCCGCAACAGGAAACGGCCCAGAACACAACATGGACGCATCACATTTTTCCAGTGAAAACTGACCCTTTTTTTGCAATGTGCCTAGCTGTGGATTTTGGGCCCTAGCTCTGCCGGGCCCTAAGGAAACTTAGCAAACCTGTACATTTTTTAATACTGGACACCCAGGGAATTTCAGGATGGGGTGACTTGTGTGGCTTTCACCAGATTCTGTTACCCAAAATCCCTTGCAAAGCTAAAACTTTGTGAAAAAAAATAAAACCTAATTTTCCTCATATTTCTGTGATGGAAAGCTCTGGAATCTGCGGGGAGCCACAAACTTCCACCCACCCAGCATTCCCCCAACTCTGCCGATAAAAATGATGCCTCACTTGTGTGGGTAGGCCTAGTGCCTGCAACAGACATAGCCCAAAACTTATTGTGGAGACATCAAAATTATTTTTCACGAAACAACCTGGTTTTGCAAGGGAGTCGCCAGCGTTTTTGGTCCCGGGCTCGACGGCCATCTAGGGAATCCTACCAGACCCAGATATTTCTGAAAACTAGACACCTGGGGGTGTCCAGGGAGGTGTAGCTTGCCAGCACAAATTTCCTACCACCCAGCGTTCCCCTTGGTCTCCTGATAACAATGATACCTTACTTGTTTGGGTGTCCAATGCAGAGTCACCTAAAAACGTATATAAAAAAATATAGCACTTAGAGCTCGCTGTGCTGTCCCCTCAATCGCTATGTTTTTGGCCTTTCCCAGTCGCAGGCCCGTGGCCCACCCACACAAGTGAGGTATCATTTTACTCAAGAGACCGAGGGGAATGCTGGGTGGAAGAAAATTTCTGCTTGCGTGGTGATTCCAGACAGAAATGTGAGGAAAATGTGATTTTTGTAGCTAAATTGGAGCGCAGGGGATTCTGGGCAAGAAAACGTTGGGGGATCCACACAAGCCACACATCTCTGAACTCCCCCGCGTGTCTAGTTTTCAGAAATGTCTGGGTTTGATAGGTTTCTCTAGATGGCCGCCTAGCCCGGGAGCAAAAACGCAGGTGCCCCCTCTCTTCCAAAACTAGGTCGTTTTGTGATAAATAATTTTGATGTCTCCGCAATATGTTCTGGACCCTTCCCTGTCACGGGTACTTGGCCCACCCACACAAGTGAGGTACCATTTTTATCAGGAGACATGAGGGAACGCTGGGTGGTAGGAAATTTGTGTTGCCCCATTGATACCACAACTTTCCCACACAGAAATGAGAGGAAAATGTGATTTCTTTAGCTAAATTTGAGGTTTGCAGGTGAATCTGGGTAAGAAAACGTTGGGGGATCCACACAAACAATAGCCCCCTGGACTCCTCCGGGTGTCCAGTTTTAAGAAATGTTTGGTTTTGGTAGGTTTCCCTAAATGGCCGCAGAGCCCGGGAACAAAAACGCAATCCTGTCCGACAAAATGAAGTTAAAGTAATTAGGCACATACTAATCAAATATGTCTCAGGAAGGTAGGTCGCCATAGTCTTCACTGTGGCTGATTCAAGCCTGTTCGAGAGAAGGGTGGAGCAGAGTGATGAGAAACAGAAAAACATAACAAAACATTCTAGACACGCTCTCTCATCCCTCTAAAAAGTGTCCCCATTCCTTTGGCCAGAACCAAGTAACTCCCCAAACCTAGGGCACACTCAAGACATTGAAGCCCCCCTCACCTACTTGGATCAGGACCACAATATTCAGCTGTAGTGAGACACATAAAGCCATCCAGTTCCTGACCCTAAGCTCCCTTGAAATGCCTTGGTAGAGTCAACTTGTGGAAAGATAAATCTGTTTCCCCCATGGTCCATCCTTAGGCAGACCGTGAAGCCGTCTACAGTTGTAAACCCTCCTGATGCCATGTCTCTTATCGCCTCTAGTAGGGCCCCCTTCCTGATGAGTGTAGTGGGATGCAAATCCTTGGGGAAAAAAACGAAATACTTTTCCAACAGTAGAACTATTTTCTATAGTATTGCCTCACACAAACTCCTGATTCCACTACTACTAACACAACTCATCCTCTACCCATCTCTGATTTTCTTGGTTTGGGCAAAAGTGTATTTACCTTTCAGATCATTTAATGGATCTTGGTAGGTGACAGGTTCAACAAATTTGATATCAATGGTGCTGTAGTCCTAGAGAGTGTTGAGACATGGCCTTTCATTTCTGCTCCTCCCAGTATGCTCATGTGGAGCGCCTCAAGGCTATGGCCACAGTCCCATTTAAACTGTGACCCCACTTCCCTCTGCACTGTCCTGCAGCACTCTCCAGCTGAAAAGTGATCTTGATACTTCTCCTACTGCTCCAGCGTATATTAAGGTATCACCTACACATGGACTGCCACCACTGGCTCTGCTTCAGCCAGTGCTGATGCACAGGTCAGTTTGCAAGCTGAAAGGCACAATGGATGAAACTGCCGTAGGGGTGCCAAATAGAAACCCCAACTGAGGTCCATCCAATGCCCATCAACACCTGTCCTCCACATGCCCAAAGAGCATTAACAAGCTGTTCTGAGGACATGCATTAGCAGGAAAACAGGGAGGCAGTTTGGAGTGCCAAGAGAAAGTTACCATCCTGGTCCCCGCCCAACCCCACCCCAGCTGTTGCTTGAGTTTTATTTTTATAGTCAATTTTGCGGTGATACAAGACAACAGCAGTCAAAGTACTTATTATTTTTTTCTCATTTGAATGCGGAGATTGAACACCTAGTAATATTAGGAGAGGAAGTGCTGATAGGATACGTGTGTAGGAAGAATGAAGTGGAAGGGCAAGCGAAGGATAGGGAAAAGAAAGTTGGAGGAGAGATTGGTGGGTGACAGTCCAAGGGCTGCTGTACAGTCCTTAATTTGTTTAAAAAACATTAAAAACAATAACTGCAGGTACTAAAAGTTTTTTAACAGCCTGCCAAATGCCAGGGCTCATGAATGCCAAAGCTGCCTAGTTTTGATTCCACCTCATGCCTCTTTCCTTCACCGCCCTACACTTCCAGCATCTTTATCTCACTCTTGTAGCTTCTTTATCAACCCTGCTTTCGCCATTTGTTACAATTTTCCTGTCTTTCTCCCCTTTGTGCCTTTATTTCTCTTGCTTTGTGTCAAAGCCTGATGATAAAAATGGGTGTCGTTGTCCACTACACTGAAAACCCTTTAAAAAATAAAACAGGACAAAGAGTTAATGAACAGTATAGCTGAGAGGTGGGAAAGAAAGAACATGGAGTGAGAAAGGAATGAGAGAAAAGTAGATCTCTTTAAATGACCTAGCTGTCCATCTTGCTGCTCTGCACAGACCAGGATAGAGGCCCAGTGAGAGAGAAAGAAAGAGCGACGGAAAAAAAGACCGAAAGAGATTGTACAACAAAGATTGACAGCAGGTGACAAAAACTTAGCACTCTTTAAAGTAAACAACTTAGAATGTCAACACAAAGGGACATTGGTTGTTGACAGTGGCTGTCCTAAGACGTTATGTTTCTTATTTACATGGCTCATTAAGCGCCCATCAGGTGACCTAAAAAAAACTAGGGTGATGGAGAGAAATTGAAAAGAGGGACTAAGATAGAGGAAAGGAGAAGAAACACTAGTGGGAGTGAGAAAGGTGCCTTGCTGTTGGAATGGCCTTCCCCAAACCAGAAGAAATAGTGCTTCAGGAGTAGCCAGCTGTAGGAGTCTGACCAGGAAACATAGAGGAAAGAAAAAGGAGCAATATGTGAAGGAGGAGAGTACAGCAAGAAAAGGAGAGGAAAAGTAATAGATGATTGGGATACGATCAGGAAACTACAGAGATTTAGAGATTGGTGTACTTTTCAAGAAGCACTATGGCAGGCAGAGAGCCACTGAAGGCCAGGAAACAGTCTACTTGCTACACTATGTCAAGAGTGAGCTTGCTCATAGCTCGCCCATACGCACCTGAGATCCCTATCCTGATGTGCCTGGTACTCCCTCACGGAGGCAATTGGTTGGCGCTTACCCGATGGAACGACTTGGGCCTAAACACGCTGGGTGACCTGTACGAGGATGGGGTACTCCTTCAGTTCGAGACCTTGAGAGACCGTTTTGACCTGCCCCGGGGAGACTATTTGTTTCATTCTGCACTGATTGCGGCTGTTCAGAGGCACTGGGGAGGGGGCTTATCTGAGCCCCCGACCTCCATAGTCTGCCAGTATGTGGTATTAGCTGCGGGCACCATTAAGGCGGTCACGTGCTTAAACCGACGAATGACACATGAGCGGCTCGCTCCCCTAGAAGGGTTGAAACGGAGGTGGGAGGAGGACCTGTGGGGTGAGATACCCGACAAAGCATGGTCTGAGATACTTGAACGACCTTGGAAATGTTCTAGGAATGCCCGATTCCAACTGATACAGTTCTATATCTTACATAGGGCTTATTTAACACCAGTGAAAATTAAGCAATATTTCAAAGGGGCGGCGGCGCCTTGCCCAAGGTGCAATGGGGAGGGGGCGGACCTTCACCATATGCTGTGGGACTGTGTTCAGCTGCGAGATTATTGGAGGGATGTGGTGGAGTTATTGCATAACATTACAGAGAGAGATATTGACCTAGGGCCGGGGGTTTGCTTGCTCCACTGGTTTCCCCACACTTCCAAAACTAAGACCACAAGCAAATTCATGGATCTGGGACTGGTGCTCGCAAAACGAGAGATAACCGCACACTGGAAGGCTAAGAGAGGCCCGAGTTTCAATAGGTGGAGGGCGGCGTTTGTTAAATGGGCGGACTGTGAGGGTGTTGTGCGAGTGCAGGCAGCCACTCGCGCAAATAATGATAAAGCTTTGGACGCAGCAAGGGCCTGGGAGGCGTTAACATTATTGTTGAAGACGCTTGGCGTCGACTCCGATGCGGAGTCTGTGGCTAGCGATCGGCAGGGGTGACCTAGAATTGGCCCATTGGAGCCTTGCCAGGACGTGATGGGGGCCCTGAGTGACAGATTGCTGGAACTACCCGACAAAGAGATGACGCTTGATACCACAGATGGGCCTAGTACACTGCACTACACCATGAGTCCCACGTACTGTATTGGATGATCTTACTTGTTCCACATGCCACGCCAGGGGGTGGGGGGAGGGTCTGTTGAGGGGTGGGAATTGAGGGTGGGTTCTTGTTCTTGAGTGCACGAACTTCCTTAACGACAATACTTAATATCGTTTGTCTGGTTGATTACTCTGGACTACTTATCAACTGTACTGGTTTCTTCGCTGTAGGAGAGTAGGATCTGCTTCACATGGGTACCCCCACTTTTTGCTGATGCTTCACTGTTTTTCGACATTAGTCTGGCTGGGGCCCTGCTAATCAGAACCCCAGCCTAGCTGCTTCCTCTCTAAAATGGTTTCCATGTGCCTTAGGCACATCACTGATTGGGATCTGGAGTGCCCTTATAAGTCCCTAGTATATGGTATACTATGTACCAAGGGCCTAGGTACCTCAGAGGCCTGCCAGGGGCTGCAGCATGTATTATGCCACCCCTGGAAGGCCATCCAAACTGACACCACAGGTCTGTTACTGCAGCCTGGGTAAGGTGGTGCATGCACCCCTTACTGTGATATAGGTTACCTATATCACGAAATACATACACACATATAAACCTATAAGTCACTCCTAAGGCAGGCCTTATCAATCCTAAAGGCAGAGTGCATGGTTCCTATGTGAGAGGGTGCCCCTGCATGAGCAGGGCCCCTCTGCAGCGTTCGGAGACCATCTCTGATGCTGTTTGTAGTGCAGCCTGACCATATACTCTTAAGCGCATTATATCCTCGCGGTAAAATGCTAGCTTTGGAATGGCTGCACCTAAACATGTCGTGTTTGGTGTCAAACATCTTGGAATACTACCCCCCCGCCAATCCTGGCGGCGGGGGTAGCATTCCACCCTTCTAGAGGGAAAGACATGTTAACTCTGACTAGTCCGGTAACTTCTTTCCAGAGCCCTGGCATCACAAAATGGATGCTGCTGCCACAGACACGAGTCTGGCCTCCTGCTGCTGGGCGAAACTCCGGCAGGGGAGGCCTGGACAATAGGTTTCCTGTCCCAGGGAGGTGTGACCACCTCCCCAGACAGGATAATGTGTTTATTGGGGCTGGGCGGGAGCACTTTCGGGTGCTTTGAAGTCCTGCACTGGGGGCACATTTGGTGTCCCTGTGCATACCCCAGTTCAAACCGGATCAGGGGCTTGCAGCCCCTGCTTTGGCGCGAACTGTAAAAGGGAAAGGGGTGTAGCCACCCCTCTGCCCTGACCCACCCATAGGTGGGGCAACAGAGTAGTCCAACCCCTATCTTTAGTATAAAGGTAGGAACCCAGTCCTTAGGACTTTAGATTATACCTGGACGAAACTCTGAAACTGAATCCTGGACCTTCGACGCTCTACGACAAGATTAGAGGACTGAAGAATCTCCCTTGGGGTCAAGGAGTGACTCCCCTGCTTGGCAGGCACCAAAGAAGCATCTGTCCGGTTCGCATTTCTGAAGCTCCCGTCGGACGCCGAAGTCATCGCATCACCAGAGGTGGATTCTCAGACTTCCCGAGGCTACCCTGAGTCCCCAGCAAAGCTGAGGCCCGTGGCTATCATGGGTGACTTGAGACCGTGACCCCTGGACACCGAGCACATTTGCAAGTGCATCATCTTCTGGGTCTCCCAAGAAGTCGTGCTTTGGGCTCCGAGTAGCCCTAGCCTCCAGCACCACCTGCACCGAAGATCACTGGCCCCCACTCCACGAGTGTCCTGTAAGCCAGATCCACGTGCGGCGTCACGAGGCTCCTTTGCGGTCGCTAGCCCGTTGGCTAGTAGCCCTTAACGAAGGCCAATCCTTTTCTTACTTGGCATCCTGGTTGCTCCAGGCCTGCCCTCACTTACCCTCGCTGGGTGAGTTCCACAGACCTTGCTAGTCTGCACCATCGACGATCTACATCTTCACCGAGACTTGCCGTTGCCAAGGCTTGTTGGGTCCAATCCGGTCGCCGACACCTCAGCACTCAACAGACATTGTGTACCAGCCCGAATCCTGCTCCTGGTCGCCAACAACGCCTCCTAGACCTCGTGGCTGAAGAGACAAGACGACCGTCAACGCACCTTAAGCACTCGACATCGGTGGGCATCTGTGGACACTAGAGTAGGTAGTGCATACACCACACCACACTAGTAATGTCTTTAAGGGCAGGATCCAAAGAATCCTTGCAGGAAGCCATTGAGCTTCCACCCTCCAAGTATGATACACTCCCATTCTTGGAATTGAGAGCTTTATGTAACTTGAGAAAATTAAGGACAGGCCAAAGCCCCACCACCCAACACCTCAAGGAGTTGTTGGTGGCTTATGACCTTAGTAAGCCTGTAGGGACTGAAGGGGTAGGAGCTGAGGGTGGGGCAGGAGAAGAGGAGGACGCCAGGGGTACCAATACCCCCAGCCCCCTCTGAAACTGGCCAGGAGGGTGACAATGACCCTGACCTGGAAAACCCAATCCCTCCTGTGGATGATGATGAGGATGATCAAGATGATGCCCTCTTTGTCCCCCCAGGAAGGATTAAGAGTGTGCCCAGGAAGTCTAGATCTCCTTCTCAGGAGTCTAACCACTCTGGCACCTCTATAGGGAGCTCTGTCTCATCTCACAGGAGGGAATCCTCTCATGAGAGGAGAACCAGACTGGTACAGTATGAGGAAACTCAGCTGGAGATCAGAAAAAGCAATTGGCTTTAGATAGGGAATCCCTAGATCTCCTTAGAGAGAGAAGAAAGTTGGGACTAGAGTCCCATGGTGGCAGCCATGTCCCTAGAGACAGGGAAAGGTCCTATGACCATAGGAACCTGAGCAAGATTGTCCCTCCCTACCAGAGTGGAGATGATATCCACAAATGGATAACTGCATTAGAGAGTGCCTGTAAAGTACAGAAGGTCCCTCAAGAGCAGTGGGCAGCAATCTTGTGGCTCTCCTTTGCTGACAAAGGTAGAGATAAGCTCCTCGCTGTTAGAGAGGAGGATGCTGATAATTACAAGGTCTTGAAGAGTGCTCTTATTGATGGGTTTGGCCTAACCACTGAACAGTACAGGTTGAAGTTCAGAGACACCCAAAAAGCACAGACTCAAGACTGGGTAGACTATGTGGATTGTTCTGCCAAGGCTCTGGAAGGCTGGTTGATGGGCAGTAAGGTGTGTGACTTCTCAGGATTGTACAATCTGATAATGAGGGAGCAGATTCTTAATAACTGTCAAAATCAGCTGTTGCATCAATACCTGGTAGACTCTGATCTGACCTCTCCCCAAGAATTGGGAAAGAAGGCAGACAAATGGGTCAGAACCAGGGTGAAGCAGAAGGTACAGAACCAAGGTGGGGAAACCAAGAAGCAAGATGCTAAGAACTCTGACAAGGGTGGGGAGAAGGGTAAAGATCAAAAGTCTTCATCAGGCCCCCAAAAATCTTCTTCTGGTGGGGATTCCCAGTCTACCAAAGGTAAAGGCCAAAGAAAACCATGGTGCAAGGTCTGTAAGCAAAAGACCCACTGGACCAGTGATTGCACCAAGTCCAAAGACTCCAGTCCAGCACCCACCAATGCCCCTAAGGCACCTGTTCCCCCTAGTACAGTTGGTGGAAGTGCTCCAGCAAAGGGTTTAGTAGGGTTCACCCTGGGAACTGAGTTGGGCTCTGACTTAGTCAGAGAACTGACTCAGGCTGTGTTAGTCTGTGATGGAGGCATGGATGTGACCTCCACTGTGAGTCCCAGTAATCTGGGCAAGTACAGACAACAGCCTTTAATCAATGGACGTGAGGCTTTGGCATTTAGGGACACAGGGGCAAGTGTCACAATGGTGACACAAGACCTTGTGCTACCTGGGCAAGTTATGCTTGGTGAAATGTACCAAGTGACCAATGCTAGCAATGTCAGAACAGACCATACTCTGGCAGTTGTTAACTTCTCCTGGGGAGGGGTAACTGGCCTTAAGAAGGTTGTGGTAAGTGCAAACCTACCAGTCGAATGCTTGCTTGGCAATGACTTAGAGACTTCTGCTTGGGCAGAAGTGGAGCTCAGGACCCATGCAGAAATGCTGGGGATCCCTGCAGATGTGTTTGCTGTGACCAGGTCACAAGCCAAAATGTCTAGCACTGAACAGGCCTTGGATTCTGGAAGAATGGACCAAGTGCCTTCCAAGAGGAGGAGTAGTAGGGTTAAGGCAGTGCCTTCCCCTTGGCTCAGGAGGAAGATCAGTCCCTTGAGGGGGATGATCTCAGCCCTGAAGAAGGAACTGTCCCAGAGGAACTTGAACCTGACCAGGTTGAGTTCTTGGGGACAGGGGGACCTTCTAGGGCAGATCTGAGCCAGGAGCAGCAGAGCTGCCCCTCCCTTGAACCCCTCAGACAGCAAGCTGCTGCTGAGGCTGCTGGGAAAGCTAGTGGTCCCCATACAGTGTATTGGGATGATGGACTCCTGTACTCAGAGAGTAGAGACCCCAAGCCTGGTGCTACCAGGAGGTTGGTAATACCTTTGAAGTTCAGGGGCTTCCTATTGACCCTAGCCCATGATATTCCCTTAGCAGGTCACCTGGGCCAGAACAAGACTTGGGACAGAATTGTCCCTCACTTTCACTGGCCCCACATGTCTGAAGACAGTAAGGAGTTTTGTCGCTCCTGTGTAACCTGCCAAGCCAGTGGCAAAGCAGGTGGCACTACAAAGGCCCCCTGATACCACTACCTGTGGTGGGGGTGCCCTTTGAAAGGGTAGGGATTGACATTGTTGGTCCCATGGATCCCCAAACAGCCTCTGGGCACAGGTTTATCCTGGTGGTAGTGGATCATGCCACCAGGTACCCAGAAGCTATTCCCCTCAGGACCACTACAGCACCTGTGGTGGCAAGGGCCCTCCTGGGAATCTTCTCAAGAGTGGGCTTTCCTAAGGAGGTAGTCTCAGACAGGGGTGCTAACTTCATGTCTGGGTACTTAAAAGCAATGTGGAAGGAGTGTGGAGTGACTTATAAGTTCACCACACCCTATCACCCACAATGCAATGGTTTAGTTGAGAGATTCAACAAAACCTTGAAGGGCATGATTAAAGGGCTCCCAGAAAAGCTTAGGCGTAGATGGGACATACTCTTGCCCTGCCTTTTATTCGCATATAGGGAGGTGCCTCAGAAGGGGGTTGGTTACAGCCCTTTTGAACTTCTGTTTGGCCACCCTGTGAGGGGTCCACTGTGCTTGGGGAAGGAAGGATGGGAGTTACCTCTCAAGCCCCCAAAGCAAGATATAGTGGACTATGTACTTGGTCTCCGCTCCAGGATGGCTGAGTACATGAAAAAGGCAACCAAAAACCTTGAGGCTAGCCAGGAACTTCAGAAGGCCTGGCATGACCAAAAGGCTGTTCTGACTGTTTACCAGCCAGGACAGAAGGTGTGGGTGTTGGAGCCAGTGGCCCCAGCAGCTCTCCAAGATAAATGGAGTGGACCCCACACTATTGTTGAGCAGAAGGGTGAGGTCACTTATTTAGTGGACCTAGGAACACCCAGGAGTCCCCACAGGGTTCTCCATGTCAACAGGTTAAAACCATATGTGGACAGGGCAGACATGGGCTTGCTCATGGCTACTGATGAAGGGCAGGAGGAAGAGAGTGACCCACTCCCTGACCTGCTCTCACAGAACCCTGACGATGGGTCAGTTGATGGTGTAGCCTTGGCAGGCAGCCTCACTACCCAGCAACAAACTGATTGCAGGCAAGTCCTCAATCAGTTTCGACATATGTTTTCACTGACACCCAGTCAGACCACCTGGTGCACTCATGAAGTGGACACTGGGGACAGTCTGCCTATTAAAAACAAGATTTATAGGCAACCTGACCATGTCAGGGACTGTATCAGGACTGAAGTCCAGAAAATGTTGGAATTGGGAGTAATTGAACCCTCAGATAGCCCTTGGGCTAGTCCAGTAGTCCTAGTACCGAAACCTCACACCAGTGGTGGAAAAAGAGAGATGAGGTTTTGTGTAGACTACAGGGGTCTCAATGCAGTCACTAGGACTGATGCCCATCCAATACCCAGGGCAGATGAGCTCATAGATACTTTGGCCTCTGCCAAATATCTCAGCACATTTGACCTAACAGCTGGCTACTGGCAGATCAGACTAGCTGATACTGCAAAGCCCAAAACAGCATTTTCAACCCCTAGTGGGCATTATCAATTTGTGGTAATGCCCTTTGGTCTGAAGAATGCACCTGCCACTTTCCAGAGGTTGGTGAATACAGTTCTCACAGGACTGGAAGCCTATAGTGCAGCTTATCTAGATGATATTGCTGTCTTTAGCTCCACCTGGGAGGATCACCTGGTCCACCTCAGGAATGTTTTACAGGCCCTGCAGAAGGCAGGCCTGACTATCAAGGCCACTAAGTGCCAGATAGGGCAGAGTCAGGTTGTGTACCTGGGCCACCTTGTGGGTGGAGGCCAGGTTCAACCTTTGCAGAGCAAGATCCAGACCATCATGGACTGGACTGCTCCCACTACCCAGACTCAGGTGAGAGCCTTCTTAGGCCTGACTGGGTACTATAGGAGATTTGTCAAGGGGTATGGATCAATAGTGACACCCTTGAATGACTTAACTTCTAAGAAAATGCCCAAAAGGTTCAGTGGACAGTTAGCTGTCAAAAGGCATTTGATGACCTCAAGCAGGCCATGTGCACTGCTCCAATTCTGCAGAG
The DNA here is from genome assembly GCA_963921515.1 of Calotriton arnoldi. Lineage (NCBI taxonomy): Eukaryota > Metazoa > Chordata > Amphibia > Caudata > Salamandridae > Calotriton > Calotriton arnoldi. Next base: position 20,287 of record CAWUFW010015246.1, read on the forward strand.
TCCTGATTACTCCAAGAAGTTCATTGTTCAAACTGATGCATCTGAATTGGGGGTAGGGGCTGTACTGTCACAATTGAATGAAGAAGGTCAGGATCAGCCAGTAGCTTTTATTAGCAGAAGGCTGACCCCTAGAGAGAAACGTTGGTCAGCCATAGAGAGGGAGGCCTTTGCTGTGGTCTGGGCTCTGAAGAAGTTGAGGCCATACTTGTTTGGTACCCACTTCCTGGTTCAGACAGACCATAAGCCCCTCTTATGGCTAAAACAAATGAAGGGTGAAAACCCCAAACTGCTTAGGTGGTCCATTTCCCTACAGGGGATGGACTTTACAGTGGAACATAGGCCTGGGAGTAACCATGCGAATGCAGATGGACTCTCTAGGTATTTCCACTTAGAACATGAAGACTTAACTGGGCAAGGTTAGTTTAATGTCCCTACGTTTGGGGGGTTGTGTAGGAGAGTAGGATCTGCTTCACATGGGTACCCCCACTTTTTGCTGATGCTTCACTGTTTTTCGACATTAGTCTGGCTGGGGCCCTGCTAATCAGAACCCCAGCCTAGCTGCTTCCTCTCTAAAATGGTTTCCATGTGCCTTAGGCACATCACTGATTGGGATCTGGAGTGCCCTTATAAGTCCCTAGTATATGGTATACTATGTACCAAGGGCCTAGGTACCTCAGAGGCCTGCCAGGGGCTGCAGCATGTATTATGCCACCCCTGGAAGGCCATCCAAACTGACACCACAGGTCTGCTACTGCAGCCTGGGTAAGGTGATGCATGCACCTCTTACTGTGATATAGGTTACCTATATCACGAAATACATACACACATATAAACCTATAAGTCACTCCTAAGGCAGGCCTTATCAATCCTAAAGGCAGAGTGCATGGTTCCTATGTGAGAGGGTGCCCCTGCATGAGCAGGGCCCCTCTGCAGCGTTCGGAGACCATCTCTGATGCTGTTTGTAGTGCAGCCTGACCATATACTCTTAAGCGCATTATATCCTCGCGGTAAAATGCTAGCTTTGGAATGGCTGCACCTAAACATGTCGTGTTTGGTGTCAAACATCTTGGAATACTACCCCCCGCCAATCCTGGCGGCGGGGGTAGCATTCCACCCTTCTAGAGGGAAAGACATGTTAACTCTGACTAGTCCGGTAACTTCTTTCCAGAGCCCTGGCATCACAAAATGGATGCTGCTGCCACAGACACGAGTCTGGCCTCCTGCTGCTGGACGAAACTCCGGCAGGGGAGGCCTGGACAATAGGTTTCCTGTCCCAGGGAGGTGTGACCACCTCCCCAGACAGGATAATGTGTTTATTGGGGCTGGGCGGGAGCACTTTCGGGTGCTTTGAAGTCCTGCACTGGGGGCACATTTGGTGTCCCTGTGCATACCCCAGTTCAAACCGGATCAGGGGCTTGCAGCCCCTGCTTTGGCGCGAACTGTAAAAGGGAAAGGGGTGTAGCCACCCCTCTGCCCTGACCCACCCATAGGTGGGGCAACAGAGTAGTCCAACCCCTATCTTTAGTATAAAGGTAGGAACCCAGTCCTTAGGACTTTAGATTATACCTGGACGAAACTCTGAAACTGAATCCTGGACCTTCGACGCTCTACGACAAGATTAGAGGACTGAAGAATCTCCCTTGGGGTCAAGGAGTGACTCCCCTGCTTGGCAGGCACCAAAGAAGCATCTGTCCGGTTCGCATTTCTGAAGCTCCTGTCAGACGCCGAAGTCATCGCATCACCAGAGGTGGATTCTCAGACTTCCCCGAGGCTACCCTGAGTCCCCAGCAAAGCTGAGGCCCGTGGCTATCGTGGGTGACTTGAGACCGTGACCCCTGGACACCGAGCACATTTGCAAGTGCATCATCTTCTGGGTCTCCCAAGAAGTCGTGCTTTGGGCTCCGAGTAGCCCTAGCCTCCAGCACCACCTGCACCGAAGATCACTGGCCCCCACTCCACGAGTGTCCTGTAAGCCAGATCCACGTGCGGCGTCACGAGGCTCCTTTGCGGTCGCTAGCCCGTTGGCTAGTAGCCCTTAACGAAGGCCAATCCTTTTCTTACTTGGCATCCTGGTTGCTCCAGGCTTGCCCTCACTTACCCTCGCTGGGTGAGTTCCACAGACCTTGCTGGTCTGCACCATCGACGATCTACATCTTCACCGAGACTTGCCGTTGCCAAGGCTTGTTGGGTCCAATCCGGTCGCCGACACCTCAGCACTCGACAGACATCGTGTACCAGCCCGAATCCTGCTCCTGGTCGCTGACAACGCCTCCTGGACCTCGTGGCTGAAGAAACAAGACGACCGTCAACGCACCTGAAGCACTCGACATCGGTGGGCATCTGTCCATCGCCTTCCTGGTCACTGGCTAGTGACCCAGACTCTGTCCCCTCTGCTTTCAGGTTCACCAGAACTCCGATCCACTCTTGGATCCACCCGGACACTTTTCTCTTGGCCGCCAGCAGCACTCTGCAGCAGATCGCCATTCGAATCGACGACGAAACCTGACCCCGAAAGGCACCTATGCACCCGGCTTCCCTGGGTGAGGTAACACGAGTACTCCGGTGCTCCCGTGGGTAGAGACTCTTCAAAGTCCTAGATCTCAAAGGGTTTTGTCCTAGTCCTCTTTTAAGTGTCCCTTTCCTCTATTTTCCCGATCCCGACTTTCTCCATAGAAGTTAACGGCGTATCGCGGTTGTGTATTTACACTGCACGCGTCTCCCGTGGGTCCCCTGTGTCACTACCTTGGGTGGTTCCTTGTGGTCCAAGCACTTCTAGAGGCTCTAGGCCTAGTGTCTAGTTCAGTCGTGGTTCGCATACCACTTTATTGGTATATGGTTTGGTACGCCCCTAGGGCCCAAACGTGTATTTGTGCTATTACTGTGATTTAATATCTTATAACTTATGTACTTCGAACTCTAGCCTCATAAAGAGACTAGAGGGGTGTGTTTAGCAATAAATACATATATTTTGAATATATACCTGGTGTGGTGCTCTTTCATTTGGTCACTCAAGAGATTATAGATTGGTAAAACAAGCTGCTTTACATTCCTTCAAGACTTAGCCTGAAGGCTGCTCTCCATAGCTACCACTAGGATAGCTTTCAATAAGGTTGTCTTTAACCTATCTCCAATAAGGGGTTGTTTGGACTGGTGCAAGGTGCCCACTATAATTAGTGGACAGCATATGCCAGGCCAACTTCTCACATTCGCCACTAGTGCTGAAGATGTTGTTGTGATTGTACGGCTATGGCCGATCATCGGAGGTGGCACATTGGAGCTACTTTACGGTTGTGCTTGCCTCCTGGCTATGTTCCTATCCCATCAGTGGTGCCTAATCCATTTCATTGCAGGGCTGTCCGACTGTACTGTTTCTATCTATTATTGACTGGAATATGCACTTTGTATAAGTATGTTGCTTTTGTCTATAAAATGAATAAACATATGTTTAAAAAAGAGTGAGCTTGCTCATGTTTAACCCTATGACCTACATTGTGCTCAGTGTCCACTGCTGTAGAAGGCTAGGTAGAGAGGAAGCGAGGGAGTAATAGTGAACTAGGCTTCTAGATGCACAGAGGCCATCAGGGCTGCAAATGTCACCTCTTTAATTATGTTTAAGTGGGTTATGGGGAGAAAGTATGGTAAACGAAAGGGCATACTTCAAACAGAAATTACTAAGTGCAGGTGTTTAGTGCCTTGGAGTACTTGTTCCATGCTCTAGAAAATCAGATGAGAATGAGATTAGGATTGTTGGCCCTATTTCGAATATCACACCCTGGTAGACTCTAGTATGTCTGTAGCTCTCTTTTCCTCACATGGTTTACTCTTGTTGATCCCAACTCTTTTCATTTAATTTTTCATATTGAGGCCTGCCACTCTTTTGATAAGCACATTTTATGCATTTCTGATTTTTTTCCTACAAGAAATTTGTTATGCCATTACTGGACATTTACATAAGAAGTCTTATTTCATGATAGCACCACCCAGTACAAAAATCATACTGCAATACCATTACTGTGCAATCAGTAAAAACATTTGTAAACAATTCACAGACTAGTTCAGGCATTCCTCATGCACTGCTGGTAGATATTTTCACAAATGGTATTATATTCTGCAGCTACCAGTATTCATTGGCATGTTGAAACTTTAGGTAGCTGGTGTTTGCTGTGTCGGCACCATGGATACCTACTCTTGGTGATCGGTTTTGGTTCTTGTGGCATCTGTAACTTGCTGCTCTACTGTGCCATGGTAACCAGGGAATGTATGCTCTGTATTGGTATCCTAGTTACATGAGGCGGTGGAATGTCATGATTTGAATGGGCTGAGAGACTGTTGGTATATCCAGTGGCTGGGACCTGGATGGGGTCTTCTTGCTGAGGAATAAACTACAACTCCTATCTACAACCTGCCTTGTGTGATCCTTCCTGCTGATACCAGGATCTTACAGTTCTTTGAGTTGTTGTACAGCTGACTTCATGCCAAATGTGGGTTGCATCTCAGGCTGATCCATTCCATGAATATTTGATGGGAGCTGTATCTCTGGACTGCTATGTATTATGGAGTGCAAATTCAACATGCTGTGTGTTACACCACATAAACGAGGTGTTCTACCCATGACATGAGACGTCCTGTGTACAAACATCCTACCCTGCAAATATTTTAAGGGAAATGTATGCTGGGTAAATGCTGTAAGAACAGAACTATAACTAAACAAATATACTTAAACTTCAACATTAGCCACCAATATTTTAATGCAGCATGAGGAGAGGGGGATTATTCAAATCGCTTCAAAATATATGTTTAAGTCTTCTTATGCTGCAACCAATTCAGCTGGGCCCCGGCCATCTGCTAATTGTCCCAGAAACTGGAACAAAAACATGACATTTCACTTACTTCAAGAATTACTACCACAAGGTGTCAAATGCATGCAGTGACATAAATGTAACTAACGGGGAAGCTACCATGATTTATCACTTTTTTCTGTAGGTGTAAAGTAAAATGAAAGAACAGAGCACTACCAGGCCCAAAAAAGACTTTTTCTTTTTACTCAAAATCTGTTTATTACATGTTTCAAAAACATTACAACACTTTTGCAGTTGGAAAATCAATCAATAGCCATTGGCATAGCATTAGCAACTCACCAAAGAAAACATGCCAATAATGCATTGAAGTTGTCCCAAACCCCTGGGAAGGCAGATGCCCATGGTTTGCTGAATGTATTCCTGGTGAAGAGACCAGGAAAGCCTAAAGAGTGGACAGGGCATGCTACTTTCATATCAGTGCATGCCTGGTTGAAGAATAAAAATAACAAACAAACTGGGGCAAGGAAGGGGGGAGGAGGGAGCCATCGGGGAAGGTCAGGGGGTCTCTAGCTTATCTCCCTTGGCTGCGGAAACACAAAGGGAGGAGGGCACCAATTGCTGTGTGATGTTACGCTACTAGGCACCAGGGGGGAGGCAGGAGGGAGCTCACCCTTAACCTGGTGTGTCAATCATGTGAAGAGTGTGCAGTCTGGGTAGTTGGAAGCACAAGTATTCTAAGCGGGACATGTAATCAATAAGAGGCATCCAGAGGCGCAGGAACTTTTTATCTGTGTGAGACACTTTTTGTGTGATCTGCTCCATAGTAATGGTGTGCCAGAGTTGTGTGAACCAAGACGCTGCTGCGGGGGCCAGGGGAGACGTTCAGGCTCGAGCTATAAGTAGCTTAGCCGGGCCTATCATTTGACATATGAGATACCAGTCTGCGTGGGTCATTGCGGCCAGTGGTCTGGGGCGGATACCTAAAATGCTTGTGTGATAGTCTGCTGGTATAGGGTAGTCCGAGGTGCCCTTGATGTGACTCGGGATATCCTTCCAAAAGATGGTAAGGGAAAGGCATGTTCACCATATGTGGTGATAGTCCCCCTTCTGCTCTTCACATCGCCAACACATGGCATAGGTCGCAGGGAACATGGAGTGGAGACAGACTGGGGTGTAGTGCCATTGGAGCATTACCTTATAAGCTGCTTCTTGCTGAGAGATGCTTCTATGTGTACGCGGGATCTCTTTCCAATGCAACTCCCACTGTTTCTGGGTGATGACAGGAGCATCATCTGGGACCCATTTCCCCTGATATGGATGGCAGGGGAGGAGGCGGGATTGTTGTAGAACATTGTATGTCTTGAACATAAGACCGCGGGTACCCAAAGCTGCGCACCAGCTGTTCAAAGAGGGTAAGAGGGCGGGTGGCCGACTCTGCATTGGGGGGTAGAGGGCCCAGTGATGGAGCTGAAAGTATTGATAATAAGCAGTTTCAGGGAGGCAAAATTCTTTCTTATACTGGTTGAAGGGCTTGACAAGCGGGCCCTGAAATAGGTCATGTAAAAGTCTGCATTCACCCTAAACCTAAGCTGGGAAAGAGTCCCGGGGAAGGGCGGGAGAGAAGTTGGGGTTCCGCGCAATTGGAGTGTTCGGAGACGGGAAGGTAGTTAGGCCCCCTCCAGTGGCCAATTTGTCCCATATCTCCAGTACTGTGCGTGTCGGGGTAGCAATATAGGTTCTGCGCTGGCGATGTTGCTTTGGAAGTCAGGCGAGGTCCCAAAGAGGTCGATAAGCGACTGCTTGGTCCATGTGTACCCATTGGTTCTCGCTCTCTCATACCACCCATTCAGAAATGTAGAGCAAGTGGGCGGCACAATAATAATCCTGGAGATTGGGGCAGGCGAGCCTAAATTGGCTCCTTCGAAGCATGAGGAGCGCATCAGAAACACTGGGCCATCTCCCCTTCCAGATGAAGGAGCAAAGGTCCCCCTATAGTCGCCCGATATCGTCAGCGGGGATGGCGGTGGGCAATGACTAGACTAGATATAGAAGCCAGGGTAGGACGTTCATTTTTACCACATTGATGTGGCCTAACCACGATATGTGGAGCGGTCTCCAGCGCCGGAGGTCTTCAAGTATCGCCTTGCGGTAGTGTGGCCAGTTAACCCGCGTCCAAGTGGCCAGGGAGTTCGTGATTGTAAGGCCTGAATATTGAATAGTGTGAGTGGACCACTGGAAGGGGGTGAGCGCCTGTAGGAGGTGGAGACGCTGTGGTGGGAGAGTGTGGTTGAGTGCTTGCAACTTGGCCAGGTTAACCCAGATACCTGCTCATAGGTCTGTAACGCATGGACTACCGCGAGAAAGGAAGTGTCTGGTTCTGTCAGGACTAGAAGAAGGTCAATTGTGTACAGCAGTACTTTGTGGTCCTGTCCCCCAAAAGGGATAACCCTTATGTCTGTTGATTGCCACAGATGGATGGCAAGTGGCTCCACCATGAGGGCAAATAACAGGGGAGGCAGGGGGCAACCCTGCCGGGTGCCCCGCAATAGAGGGAAAGAGCGAATTGTCTGCCATTAATTCAAATGGAGGCAGTGGGTGGCGAGTATGAGGCTGAGATCTTACTGACCATAACAGGGCCTAGTCCTATTTTCTAGAGGACTGCTCGCAGGAAGGCCCAGCTCACCCAGTCAAAAGCCTTCTCGGCATCGAGGGAAAGGAGAAGGGCAGGGATAGCATACCGTTTGGGCCTTTTCGACTAGGTGAGCGAGGCGTCAGACATTACCCGATCCCTGCCAATGCCGTATGAAGCTGACCTGGTCGGGATCTATTAACCCGGGGAGGAGGTTTTCAAGGCAGTTTGCCAACATCTTAGTGTAGAGGTTTGCATCAGTATTCAAAAGGGCAATTGGGTGATATTATGAACCAAGTGAGGGGCCTTTGCCCGGCTTGGGAACAAGTGTAATTTCTGCATTGGACATAGTAGGTGGGAGGCCTGTGGCATGGTGAGTGAGTTGAAAAGCGTGAGCAGGTGATCCTGTAGGTGTGGCAAGAAGATCATGTAGAAGGCCGTCTGGGCCAGGGGGTTTGCCGATGGGAAGCTCTTGGGGGGCCCTGCGGAGCTCGGCAACCGAAAAGGGTTCCTCCAGGTCCCGGGTCAGAGGGGGGTCTAGTGATTGCTAGGGACAGTTGTGGAGGTACTCAGCTATCTTTGTTGGATCCTCTCCCCCAGAGGATTAAAGGCATTGGGAAAAGGACTAAAAAGCCTCCTGCTTTTCTGCTTCCCTGATGGCCCAAGTAGACTTGCCTGTCTGGATTTTGGCAATGTGGGACCTAGTGTGTTGGTGGCGCAGCCTACGTGCCAGGAGAGAACCTACCTTGTCTTCACCCTCATAATATTTTTGTTTTAGGGTGAGGAGAGAGTGCTCCGCCATGTTGACCCGATGTTCCCTGAGCTGGCCGTGTAGAATAGCCAGTTGTCACTTGGCCTTCAGTGTTGGACGCTGCTTATCAGTGCACTCTAGGGCGAGAATGTAGTCCATGAGCCTAGTGGACGTGCCTCTCGAGCCCTGGCTATGGTGATGGAGGATATCATTCCACGAATAGTGGTTTTAAACCCATCCCAAAGGATGTGGCGGGAGGTATCGGGCAAATTGGGAAATATTCAGTGATAGCATCTTTTATAGCTGCCCTGGCAAAAGGGTGTCTCAAAAGCTGAGGGGAGAGGCGCCATTGCGGGGGAGCACTAGGAGATCCGACGTGCGGTGTCCATGTAAGCTCAACATGCGCGTGATGTGAAATGGAGATATCAGAAATCTGTGCCGATGTGAGGGCTTTCAGTAGGGAAGAGGTGACTAACAGGTAGTCCATGTGGGAGTACAATAAGTGTATATGTGAACAAAAGGAGTAATCCTTCATTGCGGGGTGCAAGTATTGTCAGACATAAACCAGACCTGCATCCCGAAGCTCCTTCCGGAGTATCCCAGACATAGCTCCCGCACCCTGCATGTGTGCTGTGTTTCTATCGAGCAAACACAAAGAGATGATGGACGGAGTGCTGAAACTTTTCAAACACTCACCCCCAGTCACAGATCTGGGTTGAATCCATCATCGTTCTTTAGCTCACTTTGCCACCCCAGTTCAGACACAGCTATATGCAAATCAGTCTTGACCCTGTGCCTCATGGGAACAGTCCAGCCCGAACTGCCAAGCCATGTCTTCCCTGGACCGGAAACAAGCATCCTGGGACCGGTTTCGGGCTAACAGCCCTCATCAGCCAGGCTAGCTTGAATCCAGTGGCAAAGTGAGCAAGGGACCCACGTCTGGGCATACCCTGCCAACTTAGGGCGAACAAAGCAAACACAAAGAGATGATGGACGGAGTGCTGAAACTTTTCAAACTCTCACCCCCAGTCACAGATCTGGGTTGAATCCATCATCGTTCTTTAGCTCACTTTGATATTAATTAGACAAGTGTCTGCAAATCCAACAACAATTGATGCTAAAATACAAAAAAAAGTTGGTTCAAAGGAAATATACACAGAAAGGCAGAGAGAAGCATTTGAGCAGATGGTATTTACACCTTCTAACAGATTCATATTTTCAAGGCATTGCGCTCATATAAACTTATCTGAAGTTTTCATTCTTTAGACATTTTCTACCAGGTAACACTCTAATTTTAATCAGATCATGTAAAAAGCATACTATATCATACCAAATTCATATAATGAAGGATTTACCTATTAAAACCTTTTTTGAAGATTTCTTATCATGTTCATATATATTAATATAATTTTACATTGTCCACCAGGATGACCAATCATAGCGGGGATTGGTTCGCATACTGAAAATATTTCCAAATTTGTGGACATTTACATAGCTCCGTTTGTTAGTACTTTACCATTGTTTATCAAAGACTCACAGGATTTTTAAAGACAAATTTCAGACATTACATGGGACTCAGGTTATCTCTTAGTAACTATGGATGTCAATAGTCTCTACACAAACATTACTCATGAGTTGGGCTTGGAAGCTTTAAAATCCTTCCTATTTACCAAGTTTGCTAGTTATTATTCGTATTCACGTATGATTCTAGATCTTGCAGAATTAGTGCTCAAGGGTAACTTTTTTTACTACCAAGATACTCTGTACCAACAATTGAAGGGGACTGCGATGGGTTCCAGGTTTGCTCCCACTTATGCAAACCTATTTATGGGCTTGTATGAGAGGGAGCATGCCTGGAGAGGCACTTGTGAAAGTACAGATAAAGTGGTCTTTTGGGGGCAGCTACATTGATGATGTGTTTATAATAATGTACTGTATATGTAAAAAACAATATGTGGGCTCCACAACTCGGAAATTGAAAGAAAGGTGAAAGGAACATGTTTGGGCAATTAAAAACAAAGACCCCAAGTATCCTATGGCAGTACATTTCAATTCAGATCATACAGCTGATGATTTACATGACATTAGATTTATAGGTATAGAATATGTCAAACAGTAGAGGAGGTGACAAAGAAAAACAAGTCGGGGTTAGAGAAACTTTTTGGATCAATAAGCTCAATACTGTCAATGTAGGTTTGAATTTGGACAGAGAGTTCTACACCTTGGTATGGAGCTTGTATTAATATGGGACAGGCTTCGAGGAAGCTTTAGTATTTGAATATATCTGTGGCCACCACCAGCAACTTACCATTAGATGTACCGTTTTTTTTTCATATATATAACAATTTGTTTGTCATTGAGGACATCCTGGCATTAGGGACAGCTATTGAAAGACGGTAGTTATTAATGTTTTGAAAAACTAATCTTTTGAATACTTTCTGCAATCTAATTTGTGCCAATGAAATTGGGAACTTATTATTTTTTAGCTTTGAGAGCGTAGGTAATTTAGATAACTATCGCAGTGGACTCAGCATGGTAGAATGGTTATGGGAAGTTCTTACCTTGCAAAATGTTTTGGGGATCAAAATCCATATAGGTCTACATGTTCTGGGAACTATTGTTATTATGTAGAAAAAAATACTGGTAGTACAGATCTAGTGTGGCAGAAATAGTATAATTGAAAGATTAATGTTTTCGGCAAGCTGGTAATCGTCATAAACTCTATAAGATGCAGTATTTTACTATTAAATACTTGTGTGCAGTATGGCAGAATGGTTTGGAGAAGTGCCAACCATGTTAAAGATTTAGGAGTTCGAATCCCAATCGTATTAAATTTACAGATCATGGATATAAACTCTTAATTTATCATAAATCTATTATTTATTACAAGATGGAAATTCTTTTATCATCAGCTTCAAGAATGTAGATAGTCAAGGAGTTTCACGGTGTACTTAGAATGCCAGTAAGGCGAAGGGTTATGGTTACCTTACACAAAGTTATGAGTTTCTATTCAAATTTGATTAATTTGGTGAACTGCTAATATAATAATAGTTTTATGGGAAACATAGTTTTGGTGTGGCAGTGTAAGTGGAACTGGTAGTAGAAGGTGAATTGAAATACGTTATTTCCAGCTAACTATCAAAATTTAAATCTACCTTTTGCAGCACAAGCTCAGTATGGCAGAATGGTTAGGAGCATTGTCAATACTGCCACTGCTAGGTTCGAATCCCGATCGGAATTACCTGAAATTATACTGGAATATATTTTCATACTGTTAGAACCTTAAATACAAATTTTGAAAGCATAGGTTTTATCTCTATGGTATTTGGAGATTTATTGAAACAACCCGACTTGGGGATACTAAACACTTTAGATTTTAGAGAGGTTTAATATATACAGAGCCATTTAAGATGTGCCATGAACATGATTCTTTTAGCCAATGGGTTTCATAAATTAGAATTCAAACTAGTTTTTCAACTTAACTCTTCAATTAGTATTGAGCGGTTGGGCTAATTGCTGCTTTTTGGGTATTTAAAGACTGAATTTCTCCATTCTCACGAGACTGCAGGATTCTAAAGATGATGGCTACAGCCGGTAATAGGTAAGTTCAGGTCCCGGGCTAAGGAGGATTAGATCACTTGATTGTAGACTCCTTTTTTAATTAGTGAGATTTAAGACTGGTTCGGTGGCTGGACGTTGGGATTTAGTGACTTGGAATTTTGAAATTTGGGAGTTGTACCGTATGGAAGGTTTTGATTAACTGACCGATTGAGATTGGAGATAGTTCCTTACTGGGAAATAGTTTTCACGTAACCGCTAAGGAGTGAGTATGTAGCTACGCAGTACTGGGTAACAATATTGCTGATTATTCTTACCATTGAACTAAGGAGTATTGGATATTATTTCAGGACATCATGGACCACAATTAACCAATTTTGTTAGTCTACAAAATCTGTCATATCTATCCTTACCTGGAGATATTAGAGGATATCTTCTGAAGATGAGATCGAGGTCATAATGAAATATAGGGAGTTTGGAATTTGAGGATCTAAGAAGAATTAACCGCTTTTTTGATTGAAGGTACATGGAAACGTTTTTTCTATGGACAATTACATGCTGATGTAGATTGGTGTAATTTAGGAAATACTTCAAATAAGAGGTAATAATTGTATAAAGTATCAAAAGTAGGAGGATGATTTTGTCATGTGACTATGGCGATATATTACGCTATATAACGTTTTATACATGATGTGACTAAAATTTGGAATTATCAGGTGGACAATGTAAAATTATATTAATATATATGAACATGATAAGAAATCTTCAGAAAAGGTTTTAATAGGTAAATCCTTCATTATATTAATTTGCTATGACGATATAGTATGCTTTTAACATGATCTGATTAAAATTAGAGTGTTACCTGGTAGAAAATGTCTAAAGAATGAAAACTTCAGATAAGTTTATATGAACGGAATGCCTTGAAAATATGAATCTGTTAGAAGAAGGTGTAAATACCATCTGTTCAAATGCTTCTCTCTGCCTTTCTGTGTATATTTCCTTTGAACCAACTTTTTTTGTATTTTAGCATCAATTGTTGTTGGATTTGCCGTCACTTGTCTAATTAACATATATCCAGCGATAAGAAAAAGTGTCTAGACTTTAGTTGGTCTTTTATTTTTATTTTTTATTTTTGCCTTTGTTTTTTCTAATCTATATGTTTAGTACTGTTTATACAAATTTTCTGTTTGTAGGAAACTAAATTAGTGTGTGATGTTGACACTAAGAGAATATATTTTATACTTTTAATTAACAGCCCTGAAGAAGCGAAACCTTTGCGAAACATGTGTTGGCTTGGTTGTATATGCTACGTTATCTGATGAAGAATTTTGATACTCTGATTATGCTAATTTTCCTCAGCTGAGGAGTGGGCGTGCTCCGTTTTCATCTTTTGGAGATGCGTAATAATGTCTGCTTTTACCGAGAGCGAGTTTTGTGCAGTCTTGTTGTTGCAGTTGCTCCCGTGTTGCTGGACTGTATGCCATTTGGGTCGCAGGGAGTCCAGATGTGTAGAAGGTGAGGGCGAGGTGTCTCTGTTAGGAGAGGCCCCTGGAAGGCCGAGGAGCATCTTGGCTTCTGCAAAGGGAGCGGACCATATGTTGCTTTCCATTCCAGGAGAAAAGCAAGCCGAAGGGATGCCCCCATTGATATTTTATCCCCTGAGTGCGCTAGTGCTCTGTCACTGGTTTAAAGTCTTGTCGCTTCTTCAAAGTCACCTAGGAGAGGTCCTGGTAGATCTGTACAGTGTGACCGCGGAACACAATATCTGCCTTACCCATTGTTGCCCGGAGCACAGCTTCTTTGTCCTGGAAAAAGTGAACCCTAGTTATTATATATCTGGTATCTGGTGTATTAGGAGCGGTAGCGACTCGATGGGCTCTGTCAAGAACCAGAGGAGGTCTCTCCAACTCGCCCCAGATGACAACCAGCAGGTCTCTATTAAAGGACATGATGTCCTCCCCCTCTGCCCCACGGGGAATGCCTCTAATATGTACATTGTTGTGTTGGCACCAGTTCTCCAGGTCTTCCTGTTGGCCTGGAGTTCGATATGTTGTGCCTCCAGCTCATTGACCCTTTTCCAGAGGTCTTCCTGATCCTCTGCACAGGAGTTGATGGTGCGTTCCAGGTCATCAACGCGGACCCCTACTGTTGCTATGTCCCTGCGCAAATCATTGAAGCAGCCTTTAAACTCTGTCTTTAAAGAGCCAATCTCTTGACAGATGTCTGCTAGGAATTTCTCCAAGTAGTCCTGCGTGATGGAGACCAGCGTCAGAGTTCAGGAAGGCAGTAAGGGACTGCCGGCTCCTCCGTAGCACTCATTTCTCCCCAGGCATGCCATGTCGGGGGCGCCTGCCAGACCCCCCGGGGGCCACAAACACCCACAGGGCAGTCGCGCCGACCACAGCACTCAGGGGGGCTCGCCACACCCCCAGGAGAGAGGAAGGGGCCAGGAGAGGGACCCCCACAGAGGCCCACGCAAAGGAGGCACCAACCCCTGAAGCCAAGGCCCAACTAGAAACGAAGGTCCCGGGGGCAGGCAGGGCGCAACTGGATGGCCAGTCCAAAGGCAGTTGTGGCATCCTCCCACTCAACGGTAGAAGTCCTGAGTCTTATCGACCCTCGAGCTCCATAGTACCCCAACCCTCTCCAGTGACTGCCTCAGCCTGGTGAGCGGATGCCATGTCGAGTCAGTGCTGTGGCCCCTCCAGGCATCGGAGAGCGCGGTACAGAACTCTTCAGTAAGGGGGGGGGCAGGGACATCCACAGTGTGGCAGGTGCAGACAAGATAAACCAGGGCCCCAAAGGTCAACCCAGGCCCTGGACCAGGCAGCACCTGCCACTCACCGCTCTTCAGGTTCTTGTGGGGAGGGGGCTGCCCCCCCAGGAATCCACAACATCCCAGGCAGCTGCAGTCAATGCCCCCACTGCAACTGCAGGCAGCGGAGCTCCAGAAGGCCAGCAGGTGGGACGGTGCTGTGGTCCGTGTTGCGATGCGATTCTCAAGGGCAGACCATGCCCAGGGCAGCCATGACCAACATGTAGGCCTCCTGCGGGGCCCCTCCGCGAAGATCAGGTATCTGGCAAGGCCAGAGCAGGAGACGCACCCCACCACTCTCAGGGGCCTAGCTGGTCCAGTGCACGAGTCCATTCAGCAAGAGGCAGGAGCGGGAGAGAGGGAGGGGCACCACCCTGCTGGCGGCCCCATGCCGGCTCAAGCCTCTCCCCCACAGGAGCGCCAGCCCAGAGCTTCCCATGGCAAGACAGAGCTGCCACTCCGTGTGGCTCCATGGATGGTGTAGCACAGCCGGTCGAAAAGAGCGAGGGGCAACATGCGTGCTCCAGCAGCAGCGATGGATCTCCAGTTCGCCGGAGGCCTCAAGTCAGTTCAGGCTGCCCCTCAGTGAGCACGCCAGCTCAAAGCAGCTGGGGGAAGATGGCGCCACCCCTCCACGCACCACCAGAGGTGACCGATGGTTGGCTGTTTGGTGGATAAGGGGTACACCGACGGTGTCCCAGTTGCAGTCGCTTGATTTAGGAGGTGTTCTAGCACTACCGAGTTTATTTTCGAGTAAAAAATTAAGCTTTAAGAAGCTTTAGGCCAGAGGGCTGAAGGAGCTCTAGCAATCCACGCCCGATGCCATTCCCGGCCTGGCCACGCCCCCCACAAAAGACTCTTTTCACATTCTGTATTATGCTTGGAGGTGTAGCTGCCATTATGTGTTCTAATTTCGCCTGAGTGTGGTTTCAGCGAGCATAAGTGAAACTCAGCCGATAGTTTCAGCCCAAAGGAAGTAAAATGAAGGTATTGGGATAGGAGCCTACTAGCCAACTCAGATATGCCATTACCCATCGGCCACCTCTTCATCTCAATTTCTGTCTGATCATCCTTCATCGCAGAGGGTCTCTGAGTTTTGTTGTACATTTTCACCAGCATTCTCGTTGTAGTAGGGTGTGGCCCACAAAGATGGTGGCAATCAGGCCTGGATAATTTGCTTAAAGAGACTAGAGGGACTGGCTTGGCTGGTTTCCTGGAGACCCCCTGTCCAATGCCTAACTATATTTTGTTGGAAGTATTTGTAAAATCGAACTGGAAAGAAACTTAGAGTTGAGTGGTGCTTGCTTGAAGCATCTGTTTGGGAATCGGAGTACGAGCACGCGAACACCCGAGTACGCTGTTGCCGGTTTGGAGCCGGCGTTTCAGCCGGCGTTTCAGCGAGTCAGCGAGGAGCAGCGAGCGGGCCCGGGTCCAGTGCCGGTGTTCGGCTTGACAATTTCAGCAATCAGCAATCCCCCGACCCGGCCCGCGACACCAACACCAGGATTCATCAGGAATCGCCAGGTCAACCATATCAGGTGGGGCAGCGTAGCTTTACGGATGTGCGGTGAGCGCGGCCGCCATTAGGTGTGGCCGCAGAGTGTGAGCCCAGCGAGACCCGCAGAAGCGACCCAACTAGGTTGGGTGCGGCTTGCGACTCGCTAGTGTGCCCTGCTCCTGCCCTGCCTGCTCCTGCCTGCTCCTGCCTGCACCCGCCTGCTCTGTTTTAGCCTCAAGGTCTTCCACCTCACCACTCGCTCTGCCCCTGCCGCTTGCCCTTGCTCTTGTCTTGCCCCGTTTCTGTCTTGCCTCTACCTCTGCCAGTTGCCTCGCGCCTCACGCCACTACTCTTGCCTAGCTCCTGCCTAGCTCCTGCTCCCGCAACTCTCTCATTTCAACGCCACTATTAACACCAAGACATCCGATATTGGACACTGGACCTTGGACAAGCTTCTATTTACAGAGCTCCACCTGCCCTGTCTGGTATAAGCGGTAAAAGCGGTAAAAAGCAGCAAATACAGCACAAGCGTGCCACTAGCGGGGGTCATTAGTAGTTACTAGAAGTTAGAAGACCGCCATAACCGGCACTGCTGAGGCGGGGTTGGAGTACGGGTGCGTGAGAGCGAGCGTAGCTCTCTGACCGCCGATCTCCGTCCTTTGCCCGCCGTCCCGCAAAGCCTGCACACTCTGCACGGGTTGTGAAAACCAGGCAGTTAAAGTACCGGTTGGAAAGTCCCCGCAAAACACAACACAAACACAATGTGCAAGAAAGTAGAGGAGCACCAGAGGTCTTGGTGCATTCTCCACCATGAGGTCCGGTAGGAAAAGGGGCCAGCCTGTGGTCACTGTGCACAAATCCAAACAAACGGGGAAGACAACACCAAGTACTACAAAACTGGTCTTGCCCTCCAAGGAAACAGAGGCCCCCTGCTGCCTGGCACCACAGCGATCAGGAGGTCACCCACCACACCTCTACCAACCAAACGTTTCCTCAAAGTTTCAATTTTTAAAGGACCCTGCATCGTCTATATTTTCCTCCAGTGGCACAATTCAGGGCCTTCATGATCCTCTACTCCCCTTACAACTATTCACTACATCAGTCATGGTACAAGCCACAGAGGAAACTCCAGCAGTCCATCCTGAGGTCTCCCCGCATGTACCAGACAAAATTTCGGAATGTAAAAAAAGCAGCTCCACTGAACCACAAGAGGGGTAAGCCGCATTGAGAGTAGAGGAGTATTCCACCTGCCAATCTTTGCCCACTTGCACTCTCACCTGTACCGCCATAACCACAACAACCGCAACAACTGACCACAATAAGCAGAACGAAGTGCAACTATCACAAGCGACAACGACAAACGATGGTAAGGACACAAATTCGGGGCACGATGAGTTAAGCAGATTTAATTTGAATCACTCTCCCGAACACCAGTATAAGATCCAGCCTCAAAAAGACTCTCAAAAATGTACTTATAACTTGTCAATACAGCATGAGGCCATCACGCCTGCAAACGCACATTTGAGTCCAGAAGTGGAAATAAGGGGGAGGGCTGTAACCCCGAAAGAGTCAGTTGAAACCGTTGAAATCTCACTGGATTCCAGGGGAGGTGGGCAGGATCCAGTCGCCTCCCATGCCCTCTCCTACCTGAGATCACAGGAGTGGGCAGATCTAGTTGCATCCTATGCCCTGGATTCTCCGGAAAAACAGCCTCCGCTTACTGGTGGAACTGGCACCATTCAAGGAGGCAAACAAGGCAGTGATCAGGAAGCAGCGATCAACAACCCAATCTTACGCCAAAGCCCCCCCATCCCCATTTCTACTTTAGGCTCACCATGTCAAACCGGGAAGCCGGCACTGAACACATGGGACATCCTACTAAACACAATGCAACGAACTGTCGATGTGTTACACTATCAGTCAGACAAAATGGACCTGCAGTTGACTTTACTAGACACTCTGGCTCTCTTTGTGGGTGGGATAGACGAGAAACTGGGTAAACTAAACCTTCTAATTAGCAGAGCCCAGCAGGAAGTGAAACTGAACTGTAGTTGTGGTCCTATCATCGACAAACTATCGTCACTTCCCTCAATTGTATCCACTCTCATAGAGGGCCTGCCAAAGGGCCCAAACCAAGAGATATTAAAGGTAAACCCACATTAAGTAGGGCTCAATGAGTCATCGAAAACGGATCCTGCTGTTCAAACCTTCGCTGGCACAAATTTTACGAGTCGTCAAGAGGGCAGCTCGGCCCTTGGGATCATTTCATCACCCAAGGAGCAAACCCTACCCCAGAATGCAAAGCAACGCCGTCAACTTAGGAGAAAAGGTCGTAACAAAACATCTTCCTCGAGCCTCACAAAAGTTTACCCTCTTTTCGCAACAAAAACACCACAGCACTTAGTGCCAGCGCATGTTACTTCAGCACACGCCCCTGTAGCTGACGGAAGAACTAACCAGCTGAATCACTGACAAAATATCGAGTACAAAAATATCGAGGTACAAAAATATTGTGACAAAAATATCGAAGTCAAGAATATCGACATCCTATCTACATAATGGCAAGTACAAAAATATCGAGAAAAAAATATCGATGTCAAAAATATTGTTGTAAAAAATATCGTTTTTTTTAAATCTTAAAAAATAGTGTAAAATAAAGTAAATAATACATATAATTAAAATAAACATAGTTAAAAATATTTAAAAATGTTTAAAAATTAACTAATACATATAATGTTAAAATAAATTAAACATATACATATCAAATATAATATATATATACTTACTTAATATTCATAAATAATTAATTTAATAAATTGTAAATTATTAAAAACATTTTATAAATTATAAATACATACATACACAAACAAAAATAATATTTAAAAAATTATTTAAAAAATATATAACAAATTAAAAAACTACAATATTTTTAAAATTAATTATACACAACATTAACTAAAACAATACACAAAAATATTGGATAGCAGAGGGAAAAAAATTACTATTCTCACTCCGAAGACTGCAACAGTAGGGAAAGTGTTGGATAGCGTAGGGGTAAAAATTACTATTCCCACTCCAGAGAGTGCATCAGTAGGGAAAACATTGGATAGCGTAGGGGTTATAATTACTATTCCCACTCCAGAGAGTGCAACAGTAGGGAAAGTGTTGGATAGAGTAGGGGTAAAAATTACTATTCCAACTCCAGAAAGTGCAACAGTAGGGAAAGTGTTGGATAGAGTAGGGGTAAAAATTACTATTCCCACTCCAGAGAGTGCAACAGTAGGGAAAACGTTGGATAGCGTAGGGGTTATAATTGCTATTCCAACTCCAGAAAGTGCAACAGTAGGGAAAGTGTTGGATAGGGTAGTGGTAAAAATTACTATTCCAACTCCAGAGAGTGCAACAGTAGGGAAAGCGTTGGATAGCGTAGAGGTAAAAATTACTATTCCAACTCCAGAGAGTGCAACAGTAGGGAATGTGTTGGATAGCGTAGGGGTAAAAATTACTATTACCACTACAGAGAGTGCAACAGTAGGGAAAGTGTTGGATAGAGTAGGGGTAAAAATTACTATTCCAACTCCAGACATTCCAACAGGGTTAAAAGTACTATTCCCACTCCAGTGAGTGCAACAGTAGGGAAAGTGTTGGATAGAGTAGGGGTAAAAATTACTATTCCAACTCCAGAGAGTGCAACAGTAGGAAAGTGTTGGATAGCGTAGGGGTAAAAATTACTATTCCCACTCCAAAGAGTGCAACAGTAGGGAAAGTGTTGATAGCGTAGCGGTTAAAAATAACATACTTATCAATTAAATACATTTTTTGAATTAAATAACAATTTATTAATAAATTAACAATAAATTAATTATAAATACCAATAAATTAAAATTAAAAATTACTTTAATAACATTAAATTACTTCCCACCCTATTCCCCAATAAACACACAACCCACTCTGCATAAAATTTAATACAATTAATATAATTATCAATTAATCAATTAATATAAATGAATTACCAAATAATATTTAATAAACAATAAATTAATTACCAATGCCCAAACATTAATAATTAATAAACATTGATTGCCAATTAATAATTAATTAACAATAAATTAATTATCAATACCAATAAATATTAATAAATAATTACTTAATTATAATAAATGTCTTCCCACCCTATTCCCCTATAAACTAAATTAACACAATTAACATATTTATCAATTAATAAAGTAATAAAAATTAATAAACAATAAATTAATTATCAATATCAAAAATTAAAAATTATTAATTAATTTATTATAATTAATTTACTTCCCACCCTATTCCCCTATAAACCCACAACCTGCTCCAATATAAATTAACACAATTAATATAATTAGCAATTAATCAATTAATAAAAATTTATTACCAATTAATAATTAATTAACAATAAATTAATTATCAATACCAATAAATAAAAATTAATAATTACTTAATTACAAATAAATTACTTCCCACCCTATTCCCCTATAAACCCACAACCCGCTACAGAACTAAAATGCAAAAAATTAAAAATAATTAATAATTTCTAAAAATTATGATTTAATTTACTATAATTAAATTACTTCCCACCCTATTCCCCTATAAACTCCCAACCCGCTACGGTACTAAAACGCAAAATTTACTTTAAAAAAATGTACTAACTTCTAAACAATTAATACATATATTTAAAAAAATACAAAATATGTAGAACACATACATATAAAATACATACAAAAATACATAACACTAACATAAATATCTATATTATTAACATCGATATTTTTGCTATCGATATTACTAACTTCGATATTTACAAAAACGATATTTCTTACCTTCAGGTCGATATTCTGGTCACCGATATTCTTGATGTCGATATTCTGTCCCTACGATATTTGCAACTCGATATAAATGTAGGTCGAAATAAAAAACTCGATATTTTGACTGTTTACCAACCAGCTGAAGGAAACCCACTATAAGGAAAATAAGGACGTGGCACAAGCACGAATATTATCTCCTGGGGTAGCCTTGTCACCACCTAACAGCCAAATGGACACCCAAGGCAATAGGAAAACTAAAGTCGGACAGAAAAAGGATGATAGCACAATCAGCCGACCACCACAATCAACTGAGGAAAGGGAGCCAATTCTCATGCATGGTCCAAACCAGGCGTTGGCTGCAACCTCAAACTTACTTTTGCCGCTCCCACAGGATGCCAACCTCAAAACATCAACCATGCCAATTGATCCTCCAACGTATAGGATCATTCAGGCCTCGACCCAGGCACCAGGAGCAGTAACTCAAAAAAATGACAACACCGGTAAAGTCAACAATGAGGCGCAGGGAGTTCTTTATGAGCCAACAACAATAACTGGGCAACTGGGCCCCTCTGCAACGCAAAATCCAAATAAAAACCTAGATCGCGGTTCAGAAGCATCCACAGGCCCCAGGTGTACAGATCCCCCAACTCCGGATAATCTCAGTGGGCAAACTCAGCAGCCCACCAACATCGTCGGAGACAATCACTTGGGGTTAAACTCTGCAACAGCCTCTTTAGCCAATCAAGCTAGGAACTCTGCTATTACACTCTTTACGCCAGAATATGACTCGAAAGGCCCCTTCGACATACTGAATAGAGGGAATATCCTCCAACTCCTAGGTGCAATACCAACACTAAAAGGCATTAGCTCAACGGACCTTTTCTCAATAGAATTGATAAAGTCGGACAAAGCACAAGGCAGGGACTCCACTAAAGCGACCTGGAGGTCCACTTACATCGCAAACAAAGTTCTGGAAGAACAGGAAACCTTTCAAGCTTGGGGGATACAATCCTCTGTGTATCATAACATAGGATATCCACTCCCTTTGCTTGTTAGATCACGAGAAGGAATGCCCTGCTACAGAGACAAAACATCCTCGGTACTCAGGGGAGCCCGAGGACGGTCGCCTCACAGCGAACAGGCGTCGAACTCACAAATGAGCACTTCATTTAACAACCCCGCTGATTCTGATCATCTTCGGATTACTAGAACTGTCAACACATCCAGTCATCGACAATGACAGAGCAACTTAATGAGGAATCGAGGCAATCCCGATGAATCACCTCTGAGGTTATGTTCATGGAACATTAATGGGCTGACTAACAAGGCTGGAGATGCCGAGTTCCTTGTTTACTTAAAATCTTTTGACATCCTTTTCCTGCAGGAAACATGGTTAGAGGAGCCATTGCAAATAGAGGGATGTATTTGTTCCCACACTCCCGCCCTAAGGAAATGTAAATATGGCCGTCTATCTAACGGCCTAGCTACATACATTAAAATAACAAAAATTCACAGCGCGCAGGAACTGCCCTCTCTCCTCCCAGCTGTAAACTCCATAAAGGCTCAACTCAACCTCAGAGGAAAAAAGGAGGAGGTGCTGCTGTTCAACATATATTTAAATCCGAAACGGAAAAACCAGGAATCAAAAATTCTAATCAAACATCTGCTTCAACAAATGAGTTCACATACCACACTAAACCTTATTCTGTCCGGCGACTTTAATCAACACCTCCTAGGCACCATTCAAAATGAAGATATCCAGGTCCAGTCTTTTCATTGGAACATTCCAACTCAAACTCATAGCGATTATGGAAGACCCTCTAAGAGTGGTTTAGAGCTACTAGAAGAACTTGAGCATATTGGCCTATGGGTGCTAAATGGAAGATTTGTCGATGACTCTCCGCCGGCTGCCTCATTTCACACGGGACACATGACCTCCACAATTGACTACATCCTAGTGTCTCTTCCATTTTTTCAACATATAATAGGCTACTGCCTAGGAAATAAAGGGGACAGTGATCATCGGCCCCAGGAAGTCCTAATTCAAGCACTCCCAGATAAATCAATTCCAAACCCAGCAGGTATGCACGCATGCCATACCATAAATTTAAAAAGAATCAAGTCATCCGTAGCAAACTCTAGGGAGGTGCTCTTGGCAGCAAAACAACAGCTAAATGAGCTTGACTATCCAACTGGAAATCCCACTTGTATATGGGAAACCTTCACGGCCTTGTTTGCGAACACCCACTCATCTGTAGTCCGATACTTTCCGTTCAACAACCGTATGGCTGCAAGGAAGGCTACAAGTGCACAGAGGTCCATCTTGAAATGCCTCAAAAAATCTGTGAATAAATTACTAAGATTATTGAGGCTACGCCCGGGGGACAAGGACCTACTCCAACAGCTCCGCAATAGCAAGGCCGAACTCAGGAAACTTAAGTGGGACACGAACAGACAAAATGAAAATGAATTCTGGGCCAAACTCTATTATGATTCTAAAGGAAATAATAGTGCCCAATTCTGGTCAACGATAAATAAAATCTTACAACCAGCACATGGCGGTCTAACATCGCATGTCATAGAAAACACATGGACATCTTTTTTAGAATCTCATTTTAACCAACAGGTATCCGGATCACTTGCTCTCAAGGATAACCAGCCAGCTTTTTTAACCCAAACTGTGCTGACTGATGTGGTCGAGGCTAATGAAATCGATGCCACCACGATTAGGGAACACATCTCTAAAGGGAGGAAAGAAGGAGCACCCGGGCCAAACGGGATTCCACCAGCTCTTTTTAAACAAGATCCAGAATACTGGTCAGAAACTCTGACTCCTCTCTTCAACTCTGTTAGACAGTTTGGATGACTGCCCGCATCATGGAAGGGCACCATTATTTCACCAATTTATAAAGCTGGAGACAAAACCCAACCAAAAAACTATCGCTTGATCGCACTGCTAGATGTCGAGGCAGAATATTTTGTGGGTACTCTACTAACAGAGCTGCATGAATGGGCATCAGAGCATAACATAATTCCCCCTTGTCAGACAGGGTTTTCCAGAGAGACCGGTACAACAACAAACCTATTAGCAATGTCATTACTTATTGACAAGGCAAAATTAACCAAACAAACTCTACATTTCTGCTTTGTGGATTTTAAGGCGGCGTTCGACAACGTCAACCGAGCTAACCTGTGGAGGAAATTGACTCTCTGGGGGATTCCTCCATCTCTTCTGAATCTTCTGGTACAATTACACTCCAACACATGGATACAGGTTAAGCTAGGCAACGGCTCCCACCTTTCGAGGTGCATACTAACAACCAAAGGTCTTAAACAGGGTTGTGTGCTCGCACCAACTCTTTTTAACCTTTATACAGCAGATATGACATCAGCCCTAAGTGCCTGCAACGCGCATGCCCCTCGACTAGGGGGAGAAGCCATTTCCAGTATGTCATATGCGGACGACGTTGTTTTAGCAAGCCATACTCAAGTAGGTCTACAACGGCTACTTAACACATTGCATGAATATGCAGCCGCAAATTGCCTGGAAGTTAACATCAACAAAACTAAAACCCTGACAATCAATGGGAAAAAACGGTCTCATTCTTGGTCCCTGGGAAAAACTCAAATTGCGAATTCCACCGAGTACAAATACTTAGGTGTCATAATTGATAAGGGTGGCCAATTCGTGAAACAGCTTGAGGCCATAAAGAAGAAAGGGATGATGATTGCGACAACGCTAAGGCAACTTAAAACAAAACTGACTGGACCAACTTTTTCACCATTGCTTCGTGTTGCGCAGCCAAAATTCCACCGTCAATCACCTATGGCAGCGAAGTGCTGAGAGGCAGGGAAGCCATACTTCTGGATACCACCTTGACAAAGGCATACAGAGTTATGCTAAACCTCCCGTCATATACCTCTCCAGCACAGATCCGACTCGAGTTTAGACTAACGAAGCAACTCCTCGCAAGGCGAGGCTCGTACATCAAGTGCTGGCATAAAATCAAGAATTCGTCCAGGAATACACTGAACCACCGGCTCTGGCAGGAACTGTGCAATACATCCATCTCACCGGCCAAAGCCTACTTGGAGGAATCACTGGCCACTACCGGATTAGCCGACTTATGGGAAATTCCAACAACGCACTCGCACTTTAAGGATATTGTAAATAAGGTTATTAAGAAACTTTCCCTCACAGAAGACAAAGCCACCTTTTCACATAGGAGCCATGCATGGTTGACTCTGAGCAGCTACAAACTATTTGGGCTACAGGCATACTTCAAACTGGGGTATTCCAGGAAGTCAAAACAATCCTTTTTAAAATACAGGTTAGGAATCCTTCCAGCCATACCTCATCTTCCACCGTGGCTGAGAGAGAATTGCGGGAAATTATGCAGGCTATGCAGAGTTGGAAATGAAGATATTGAACATTTAATATGCTCCTGCATTAAGCTAAAAGAGGAAAGGGCAGATCTCCTAAAAAGCCACTTTAACGAACGAGGCATACGTACCCGGAGACAAGCAGTACTTGCCTGTTTTAACCCAAGTGACCCGCATTTAAATGGGAAGCTAGTCAAGTTCCTGATACTAGCAGCATCTAAGCAAGGCCCGGTGGCATCCTGTGGGAGTATAAAAACAGCAAAAAACTTAAATCCTTCCGAACTGTAATCTGTGCACAGACTCCAGAGGCTTAGAGCAAAATGGACACACTGGGAACTCTGCTCCTTTTGAACATTCCTGTATTTTTTAATATATAAGATTTTTAATAGAGTACTGATTGAAAAGGCTAATTAACCAAAAATGTTTTATCAGCGTGTATTTTTGTAATGGTTTTAATTAATCAAAAACAATAAATGTATTACTTACTTACTTACCCCTGTCCAATGCCTAACTATATTTTGTTGGAAGTATTTGTAAAATCGAACTGGAAAGAAACTTAGAGTTGAGTGGTGCTTGCTTGAAGTGTCTCTGTGTCAGCTTGGCGTTACTTCAGATGTTTGTAAGATCAATCAAAATCTCTACACCATGTATGGCCAACAAAGACCAACAAAGGTCCAATTTTTACTATCTCAATTATTTTGATTTTCATTAATTGTTTTTAAATGTATCTCGAAAATCTCTAATGTCTAAAGGCTCTAATGTACCTATGTTGGATCCACTCTTCTGTGGTACACACCCCAAAATCGAAGGGCACACAGAAAGATTACCTCTGCCCCAAAGGGATCCTACATATTACCCTCCTTCGGAGAACAGGAAAACCAACAAGCATTGGCAAAGCAAATAGTTCTCGCCTATGAAAGTGCTATTGGCTTTGCCATTGTGTTTTAGCCATGTTGTACACCAGCGTGGCTGCTGTTCAGCATGGCTTAAAGGTAGTGGCATTGAGAAGAGTGGTGTGGAGTGTAGTAGAGTGGAATGGCGAAGAGTGGAGTAGAGTGTTGTAGAGTGGAGGGGCAGAGAGTGTCGTGTATTGGAGTGGCATATAGTGGAGTCAAATAGAGTGGCGTACAGTGAAGTGGCATAGAGTAAAGTAAACTGCTGTAGAGTGCATTGGCGTAGAGTGTTGCAGAATAGTGGCATAGAGTGCAGCGGCATATAATTCAATGGTGTACAATGCAGCATTGTGGAATGCAGTGGCATAGATTAGAGTGTTGCATAGTAGAGGGCAGTGGTGTAGAGCACAATAGCGAAGAGTAAAGTGGTGCAGAGCAGAGTGCCACAAAGTGCAGTAGCATAGAGTGGTGCAGAGTAGAGTGGCGGAGAGTGGTGCAGACTAGAATAGTGCTATAGTGTGCATTAGCATTAAGTGCAGTGGCGTAGAGTGGAGTGCTGCAGAGTGCAGTGGTGTAGAGTTAAGTGATGCAGAGTAGAGTGGCATAGAGTGCAGTGGCGTAGAGTACTCTGGCATAAAATGCAGTAGTGCAGAGTTCAGTGGCATAGCATTCAGTGGTGCAGAGTGCAGTGGTGTAGAGTGATGTAGAGTGGGGTTGAGTGGCATAGAGTGCAGTGGTGCTGAGTACAGTGGTGCAGAGTAGAGTGCAGTGGTGTAGAGTGCAGTGGCATAGAGTAGAGTTAAGTGGCATGATGAGGCTTAGAGTGGACTCGTGTCGAGTGCATTGGCGCAGAGTGTTGCAGAGTATAGTGACGTAGAGTGCAGTGGCGTAGAGTGCAGCAGCATAGAATTTAGCGGTGTACAATGCAGCGTCATAAAATGCAATTGCATAGATTAATGTGGTGCATAGTAGAGTGGAGTGGCGTAGAGTGCAGTGGTGTAGAGTAGTGTGGCGTATAGTAGAGTGGCATAGAGTAGCGTGGTGTAGAGTAGCTTGGCATATGGAGAAGTAGAGTACAGTGATGCAGCGGAGTGAAGTGGCATACAGTGCAGTGGCTCAGAGTGGAGTGGCACAGAGTGCCGTACAGTGCATAGAGTAGATTGTTTCAGAAAAGAGTAAAGTGGCGCATAGTGGAGTGGTGCAGTGTAGAGTGCAGTGGTGTAGAGCAGAGTGGCATATAGAGTGTAGTGTTGCAGAGAGGCGCAGAGTGGAGTTGTGTGGAGTAGACTGGAGTGGCCTAAACTAGAGTGGTGTACAGTGCAGTGGCGAGGAGTGCAATGGTGTAGAGTAGAATGGTGTAGAGTGGTACAGAGTAGAGCGGTGCAGCGTGAAGTGGCGTAGGGTACAGTGGCATAGAGTGTAGTGGGGCAGAGTGGAGTGCTGCAGAGTGCAGTGGCGTGGATTAGTGTGAAGTGAATGGATTAGTGTGAAGTGAAGTGGTGCAGAGTAACGCGCAGTGGTGTGGAGTGGTGCAGAGTAGACTGGAGTGGAGTAAAGTAGAGTATGCATGGTGAGTTAGCACTTCCATTACAGACAACACATTTTCAATTGAAATGACCATTACATTTTCACAGATATACAGTTTTACTAATAAAACTATACAGTGCACAGATGATAATGTGTGGAAATGGCATCACCTAGTGTAATGATTTGTTTTGATTTGTTTTCAGCACACTTCAGAACTAACAAAAAATGTGCTTCATTTGGATTCCTAATTCTGACATATTCTGGAATACATGCACAGTACATTTAAATGTTGTTTTGTGCTAGAAAAACTCTTTCCTACTTCCAGTATCCAGTAAGATTGTCCTATAAATCTTCTCACTTTGAAGTCAGAGAAAGAAAAGTAACCAAGCTCCCTTTGAAGACAGAGCCTGACATTTGACCTCTGTCTTTGAATGCAGAGCAAATGTGACGAGATAAGAACAAAATTTGAAGGCCTGTTTACAGAAAGGAGCACTCGTGGAAAAATACAAGGGGAGATGGTGTGAAAAGGTTCTGCTCCTTGGGAGGGACAAACTCACCCAGGACAGCATAAATCAAATAAAGCCAGCAAATAGAAAGCCAGAAAATGTGAGTTGCGAAACACAAAGTCAATGGTAAGCAACGGGCACAATGCATTCCCAGGAAAGTTATCTAAATGTCTTTAGCAAACCAGAGAGCGCAGCTGTCTGGTAGGCTTCAACCTAAAAGCAAAAATAGGTGTCTCTCGCTCTTCTCTATGATGAGCGGGGCTCACCTAGAGCCAGAGTATTATGAGTCAGACATCCCTGCCAGGCAAGCTCTTATATGCATGGGTTATTTGTAGAAGCTGGACCCTCACCCAGATCTCTGAAAGCAGCAGATACACACTGTAATAGGTGGTTTATAATAATAGGTTATTTATTATGGCCATTCATCACACAAATCTTGTAAATCAGAATAGGGAAAATTATCATTGTAATCTCAGCAGCCATAATATAGAATACGATGAACATTAGAAAACCCATAGCATTTTATATCGCACACTGCTAGTGTCTGTAATAATTGGTTTAACCTCTACCTAACGGCAATTGCTATGTTATTATCAGCCTCATGGTTACGGTATTGGCTGAATGATTAGTATTTTCATTAGCTACCTTATACCAAGCCATGTATTATGCCTATGTACCTTTAGAAAGCTTCCAGACCTGCAGATGGATGTTTGCTTTCTGGCATCTCCACAAAGCAACCAGTGTTCATGCCTGCCACTCCCAAATATTCAGGTCTCTTTATACCTTTCTCTTCAGTGATTCTCTATGGAAAGAGTACCGGTAGTAACTATGCAGTCTCTTGCATCCGCATCACTGCCTCAGTCAGAGACATATCCAAAGTGCACGCAATTGTATCAGAACTTGCTTCCTTCCACGTGAGCCCTGTCCCAGATGACCTTGTAATGTTGCCCACTGTCTGGAGTTCTCCGGCCAGCAGGATGGAATTTTCATCTTTGCTGCATTTCTGATATTTTTGTTACTGCAAATTATGTCAATCTTTTTATAAAATAAGATGGTGATCTTGCACACTCTGTTAGTTATTATATCTATTGAAAGCATTTGTTTCTTGGACTCTCGGCCTTTCACATACTCACTCTAAAGAGTTGGTGCGTTCATGTTTGTCATACAATTAGGCCTGATCTGTATGTAACATGCATATGCCATCCGAAAAGCCATAGCACATATATATATCTGCTCTACACCCTTTATACCAATTCTGAGACTTGTGCTTTAGCAAGCAAGTTAAGTTCTTGTAACTCCAGTGTGTGATAAGGGGCAAGGGAAGGATATTCCTTGTCACAGCTTTTGTATAGCATCGACCTATAATCTTTCGTGGCCACTTTGAGACAACATCATTGCATGAAAACAGGATACAAATGGCTTCTGGTGCTACAGAATAGATGCACAGGTTTTCATGTTTTCTCACCTCCTCGTGCATGTTTGCGTCACCGGGCGCCTGGATTAAAGTTCTTTTCCTGGTTTATTGGAAACGGTATAGAACAATGGGACACATCTTGTTGATTTGTATATCATTTCCCTTTGTGCAGGAAATGCTTCCGACAGCTGTTTCGACAAAATGACATACATTTTATGTGGTAGGCAGTTGTGTTTGATCTGAGGTTGTGTTTTGGGAGAAAGTTCCAAAATACCCAGAGACATTTTAAGGATTTTGGGGGCCCTGGGCCAAACATATTTTGGGGGCCCCTGTTGGGAACAGCTTTGGATTTATGATCCAATTTTACCTCTTTCATGCCCTCTTGGGCCAGGTCACTGACAGTGCACAGGCACATTGTTCCAAATGCTAAACGTGTTTACATCTAATACTGAGGGATAGTGATGTGTTTTTAATAATGTAACACAGCAGCCGCACACTAATATTATTGCAAATAATATCAGGGACCCCCTCCCATTTCTCCTATGAGTGATCCTGTTTTGTCCTAAAGGAAACTTTTTCTGGAATTGCTCGAAACATCAACACAACATTTCACTGCAAAATGTCTGGAATAGAGTCTCACATATCACACACATTGAAAATAAATTAAAGGAACATGGTATTTAAAATAATTTGTTGAAGAATTATTCAAGGTAATTAGGGGCAAGACTATTTGCAGAACAGAGCTGGCTCTATCAGGGGCCCCCCTGAAAGGCTGGGGCCCTGGGCCAGAGCCCACTTTGCCCATGCCTTAAAACGTCTCTGAAAATACCTGTTCTTAGTGTCTAATATATAATAGAACATCATGATTTTGAATTGCCTGGAGGGCTTTAGTTTTATAAAGTAGCAAATCATTTGTTCTGTTTTTATTAATCTGTTACTACATGTTGATAACTTTTGTATAATTGTGGTTTTTGAATTATGTAAATTTTATATTTCTGTGAAACATGCTGCTTTAATAGTAATACATTTTGCACATCTTTTATTAAAAAACTTTTTTCAAAACATTAATACATTAAAATGTAGCCCCCAAACATTTTGATAATTCTAATTAGCCTTCACAAAAAGATTGCTATAATTGGACTGTCCATTCCAAAATATACTTTTCCTTCCCTTTGCATTTACAAAGCTAGTTTGCACTAATTGCTACAAATAGCACCTATCTGAATCATATAAGCACAACCACTGTAATTAAGAAGCAATGGAGGACCAAATTCGTGTCAGGTTTGCTTAAATTGTGCATCAGGAAAGTCCAAGTGTGCGTAATATTGTGCCTTGTCATACAGCATATTAGGCGATTAAAGACAAAATATGAACCTTTTCTAGGACATTATGATTAAGCCATTTTGACACTTTAGCACATATTGATACAAAATGGGTCACGATGCAATAGAGAAAATTACATACATTCAGCGGATCGTGTTCAAAATGTTATTCACCATCAATTAATAATTTTGCCTTGCATGGAAGCACAGGAACACCCTTTTATTAACACTTTCATTTTAACCTCCTCCAAGAAAAACTGTGGGCAAAACACCTTATGTTGCATTCGGCAAAATAATGAAAATGGTGCCTGCTGTATTATGTGCAGCCCAGCTATGTGTTTTTTAAACTTCTTTTTATTCCCGGTTTATTCACAATACATAGAGCAATTGAAAGCACCTCGTTCCAGCAAGAAACATTCTAAAGAACAGTATTGTAAATCACATATTTATAAAGCATAGAATCCTGCATCACCAGTATAAATACCTGTCTCTGATTTGCTTAATGCATTCGATATGTGACTATTTTAGTCACATGTAAGAACATAATGTGGCTTCTCAGCTGTGATAACTTATTATAATTGAGTTGTGATGTCATAATGCCTGCTGCTAGAGCCAGCAGCAAAGGTGAAAGGCATGTTATGGAGCATTATTACAGCTGCAGTTTAAACACTTTACATCATTAGGATCTGTTTTTCTAAACTGAACAGCAATGTCAGGTAAGGTACATGAGTTGATGTGGCTGTGCTCCAACATCCTGATTATCAGCATCCGCAGCACCCATCCGAAGATGCCTTAGATGGAAACAGGCACCTCAGCAACCAGGCACTGGCCGGTCTTGACACTACATCCCACGCGCCACAAGAGCTAGATGTGGTGGCCGAATGTTGGACAATTGCTGCTGGCAGCTGCTATCTTGGAACAGAGTGAGAGTGTGGCCTATGGAGGTATGGCAACAGCGCAGCCCTAGTGCAGGCGGTGAGAGCTAGACGCTATGAGAACACCCCCTGGTAGTAGCTGTGTCATTTGGAGGAGCAGCCATGCCAGAGGTGCAAGAGGTCAGTAGGTTGTCAGGCACGGAAATAACTGCTGGTGGGATGGGGGCCTACCACGGAATCACAAGTCAAAGAGCAGAGAAATCCTGGAGGCTGTTGGTGGTGCCTGCCTGGCCAGTGCCCTGCCATGCATCATACTAGGCGGGTTGCCTGGGAGCAGATAAGAAAGACGGCCACGTTGCAGTGACAGTATTATCGGGGCCTGTGCTGGAACATTGAAGGGGATCTACTGAAGCCGCATAGCCCCAGGACATTGGAATGCAAAATCCAGTTGTGCCCAACCTCCACAAGCCGAGTCAGAGCCGGTCCCGAGGACTGTCCAGAGACATGTGAAACCACAACTGCAGTGAGTGAGGAAGCCGCTAAAGGTTTAGATGTGACGGCCTCTTAAGGTGGGTCCATACGGAGCTTACTGAGTAGGGGCATGTAGCAATGTGACAGGGGGCCTTGGAAATGAGCAGAGTGCGTCCGCTGGAGGCTGAGAACATTGGGGGCTGGAAATGAGTGCTTGGATAACACAAATATTGAGCGCCTAGAACTTAGTGGTAGGCATCCCTAAGTCAGTAAGCACCAAAGAGGCCCTCTAGACCCGTTGAGCAGCCTAGGAAGTCTGATAGGCCCTGCTCTATGTGCTCATTGGTGAGCTGCCAGATAAGAACCTATGGCAACTCACAGGAAGGACAGATTGGCACGCTCGAATGGCACAGGGAGGCAAGAAGTAGATGATGCTCAGAGAGATGATAGGTGCCCTGATGCCAGATAGGAAACTGAGGTGCCAGGCCTCCTCACCCTTTGGATCGGACCTTTGGATAGATGCACATAACACTGCAAAAGTCACCCTGTGAAGTGGTAACCACTTGCACTGGTGGACCTACTGGGTTGTAAGGCATCAGCAACCACAAGTAAACTAGAATGAATGAACATATCTCCAACCTGAAATAATACTAAGGGGCATTGGATCAGTTACACTACAGACAAGACTGGGGCAGGACCAAGCCCACACTGAGTTGCAAAAGGTATCAGTCAGTGAAGAGCATGCTGCTGTTCACGTGGGCCAAGTGTGATGGGGATGGTGGGCTCCTGCACCCCTGCAGATTCTCTCCAGAACAGGAGTCTTCCCCCACCCTAGGAACCTATTATATCCCAGGGATTCCCGCAGTATTTCCTTCAGGAAAGAAAGAAGGAGGTGAATGGCCATCAGATCAGATCTGAAGACATGCCAAATGGCTATCAACTGCTTGGATCAAAGAGATTAGACCATTGAGGATACATTGGACAAACGCTCAGTGGACCATCATTATCTGGAGAACATGGTACTGGCATTAGAGGAGAAATATGAAGCGATCTTCCTCAGTAGGAAAACCTGGAAAAGAGGTTGAAGTACAATATCTTAATAAGAGGACAACCATGAAACGCAGAAGGGCAAGATATACAAGATTGTATTCACAGGCTGCTCCATGCTTTCAGAGGGCAACTCGAAAACCCATCCTTTCGGCTCGACCGCGCCCAGAAAATTATGCTGATGAGCCATTGTTGCAAGGTGGAATATTATGTGGTATGGCTGGGAGGCCTTACCATGAAATATTCTCACAATACACAGAGATGATCCTTGAATTCAACAATAATAATCCTTAGCTCAGTCCTGGTAGTGTGGCAAAGAGCAGTCAGGCATTACTGGAGGAATATATGTTAAGTATTTTACAGTACCATTATGGTGCATACGTAGTTAAGACTACTCGAAAGAAATCAAACACTAATTTATAAAAATAGAGCTTATTTTTATATAAATATAGACACGAACCGCAGTTGTGTATTTTTAAAGAGTTCAAAAATAAAAGTAGTAAATCTGTCAAACTGGTCCCAATGAAATGAATGGGGGAAAGCACAGGTGACACTTGGTCACTTGCAGGGTGGGATCAAACAAACCCTCTTGTGGATATGGTCATGCGGGTCCCTAGACCATGTTCAAATAGTCATTACTTTGTTACCTTGCCCAGGGAGTCCAGGTGCAGAGGTGGTTTGTCTGTCCTTGGAAGTGAACGGGATCCGCGGGAGCTGTCAAACTTGCAGCACTTGACGAAACCACCCTTGGAGATGGAGTTCCACTCTACCCATGGAGAGTAGAGACCTTTGGGGTGCTAGGACCTGGGTTCAATAGCTGGATTTCTTCTACCTTGCTCGGCGGCTGCATGTGCAGAAGTGGCTGGCAGCTGTCAATCACGGGGGCAGATCGCACCAAAGATGCTTTACCACACACTTGACAACTTAAACTTCAGGATGCAGGAACACAGCAGCGGGGTCATGGCTGACGTCGGTCGGTGTCTCTGTGAGTTGCTCTCGGGCTGGAGATGTCACTCAAGGGGTGGATCACCCGACTACCGATCACCAAGCCTTGACTGGAGCAAATGTAGTCCATGGTTACTTTGGCGGCTGGAGGTCGACAGGAGTGGGGTATCATCTTGAAACTTGGTGAAAGCTTAGCTGCCACTCCAGGCTTACAGGACACCACTTCTGTTTGGGCTCGCTCTCAACAGGCCCAGCAGCATGTCGATTTTCCTGCAGCTTCTAGGGGACTAGTCCTACTAATCCAAGGGAGTCTGCTTCGG
Source organism: Calotriton arnoldi (assembly GCA_963921515.1). Classification (NCBI taxonomy): domain Eukaryota; kingdom Metazoa; phylum Chordata; class Amphibia; order Caudata; family Salamandridae; genus Calotriton; species Calotriton arnoldi. The sequence continues at coordinate 54,875 of CAWUFW010015246.1, forward strand.
TTTCTGGCATCCACTGGAGTCCTCCTTGCTGGGAGCAATGAGCTTTTACCACGGACACACGCCGAGCACACGGTTCCAGTATATGGTCTCTTCAGGGTACTTAAATGTCCTCTCTTTGCGCTGTGGCAGAGTCCAAAGTCCTGTTATCGGTGATGGCATCTTCTTTGTGCCTCTTCTCGGATTCAAAGTCAGAACTGAGGTTCTGGTGCCAGGAGAGCCCCTTAAATCCTAGTTTAGGGGGTGTTAAGGGCATGAGGGAATAGTGGCCAAGGGGCTAACCCGCCCCTGAGGTGACAACATCCTGTGGGTGTACATCATCTTTCTACCCAGAGTCCTCTAATTTAGGGTCTTCCAACATGGCAGAACCCTTCCTTGGCTGTACAGACCTCCTAGCCCACCCTAAAGATGTGGCTAGCCTTTTGGAGGTGTACGCCTCCTGAATAACCAATTTTCCTGTCTGTCGGGCTAGACAGGGCGGGAAGGACTTTGTCCTCGAGTGCAGGACAAGGTAATTACACATCAAAGGCAGTGAAAGCCTTTGAGGCTCACTGCCTTGATGACTGTAAACACTAGCCATCCCTGTGGATGCCAGCTCACCCTTGAAACGAGAATCCTTTTAGGAGTGAAACACATGGTGCTTGTCAGGGGACACGGCAGCCTCGTTCGCACAAGCAAGCGCTGAGACTAGGGAATGACTACAATTCCCAGCGGCCTTAGCGTGACGTCTGGTGTCGGACGCCACGCGTCACGTGAGGCGGAAGCGAGTGAAGTAGCGAGGATGCGGGGCAAGACGCTGCCGATTATTCGCTGGTCCCTGGATCCTTGTTGGCAGTTCCAAGTTGCGCTGGGTCGGGTAAGGGTGCCGCTGGCACCGCTTGTTCCATTCTACCCTTGTGATAATCCTGGTTATACTCTTGAAAGCCTATCTCTGCCGTTTAGGATATCCGGCATAGGAGTGTGCTGAAGCTTAATTTTCCCTGCGTTGGCGAACTCTTCTCTGAATCTTAAGAAGAGTTCATGCGAGGAAAAACGCTTTGCTCACTTTTGGTGCCTATTTACATTGGAGGTTTATTTTGGTGCACAGTTCTACATTTCCCTGCGTTGGCGAGCTCTTCTTTGAATCTTGGGAGGAGTTCATGCGAGGGAATACTTTCATGTGCTTTTCGAGTTCGGGGTTGCTCTACCACTAATTATCTAAGTGAGGTACTTCCTCTCGTGAGAGTGACGTAACTCTTCACCTTCTGAGGGTACCTGCATCTATAGGAAATCCTGGAGTAGTGGTCTTGAATGCAACTTAGTGTTTCATACACTGTATTATTCGTTCTAACCTTATGTGACAATTACAGCTACTCTTATATTTTGGTTTTCGCTGTTTTCTTTTTTGCACAGGGGTGTCCTGGACCAAGGGGCATCTTGAGCGTCAATGTGTACCTCGCAATCGCAGGTATAAGCCTTATGCATGAGATATTTATATATGTATCTATCATCGGAAAGAAAGAATAAGGTTTTGCTCATATGGTCCTATGTGTCTTCCAGCATACTGTATGAATTGGAGGTTACAAGCTCAACACCCCTGTTGGTCGGCACTCTTTAATTTTCTTTACAGGTTAGTGGAAGTATGGGTAACAAGGGAGGTGTAGAAAGAGAGAACGGTGAAAGGTTCCCATAGTAAAAATATTTCTTCTTTGTGTTTTACTACAGGTCTCCCTCCCTGCTGTCCCCATCCTTCCCTTCCCCCGCTTAACCACTCTTTAGTCTGTGTATTATTATTATCCAGACTTGGGGCTGTTGAGAGGTGGACCCCTAAGAGCATCGGTTCGATCCTGAGGATACGTTCAGGCCTGGGACAGAATAATCGGCCCACGAATAGCTTTATCCTCCCGGTCGAGCTGATACTGGTATGGCCACGTTAGATGATGTCATGGCAGCCCTTGCCTTAGTGCAGGTAGAGCTGGCGGCTTCACGTAATGAGACCGCTGCTTTACAAGCAAGGGTAGACAGACTACAGCGAAATCCGTTTGACTTCGGCAATCCTGCACAACCCACAACTAGCTCCATGGTAGTAGAAATCCCAACACCTATACCTCTTGCCCCACCAGAAAAATTTTCAGGAGACATACATAAGGTCCAGGTGTTTCTAACTCAGATTTTACTGCACTTCAATTGCAAGCCTAAGTTATTTTCAACTAATCAGGCAAGAGTGTCTTTTCTCATTTCCTACTTAGCTGGAGATGCAGCTCAATGGGCAGTCCCTTTTGTCAGAAGAGATGATCCGATGCTACACGATTGGATCGCTTTTAGGGAGGAGTTTGAGAAAACTTTTGACCGCAGGGCAGACACCTTTTCAGCGGATAGAGAATTACTGGAACTGAGGCAAGGGAACAAAGACCTATTGGGATACTTGAACACTTTCCGACGGTTGGTAGCAGAAACTCAATGGCCTGAAAGCAAACAGTCCGCGATTTTCTATCAGGGCCTCAGAGAAGAATTAAAGGATGTGATTGCACAAGTGGATCCCCAACCTCAGACGTGTTCTGCGTTAATCGAATTGACCATGCGATTGGATCATAGATTGAGGGAACGTAGAGGGGAAGGCAAGAAAAAAGAGAGATACCCCCCTCGTTTTGAAAGAACAAGGTCCTCGGAACCTGGAATCTCCACCCCGGAACCCATGGAAATCGGAACGGTGAGAGCCTCATTGACCGTGGACGAAAGAGATCACAGGAGAAAAAACGGGTTGTGTTTATATTGTGGGAAGAAGGGCCATTATCTGAGAGAGTGCCCAATAAAACCCAAGTTCAGTCGTACACGCCTGGGAACATCTATGGTGAATGATCTGAAGCCTTTAAAGGAAAACTGAAGAGCTCGAGACGTATAGAAGGGGAGTCTTCGAGTGTAATGTGCATCCCTTCACTTAAGAAAGAACCTGTTGTCAGCAAGGATCATTTCTTCGTACCCATAATTGTGTATATCAACCAAGAACCCTGTACCACACAAGCCATGGTGGATTCTGGAGCTACAGGTTGTTTCATGGATACTACAGAAGCCCACAGATTAGGGGTCCATCTTGTCTCCAAAACCATACCGGAGGCGGTATTTGCAGTGGATGGTAAACAACTGGAATCTGGTCCCATATGCCAGGCCACCGAACCGTGTATTGTGGAATGCATAAAAGGACATCAAGAACTCATAGCTTTTAACATCATCCAAGCCCCATTCTATGGTGTGATATTGGGGTTGCCTTGGCTCTCCACTCACAACCCCGATATTGACTGGAATCAGAGAACTTTGAGCATGACTTCTGAATATTGTAAGGAACATTGTTGGAAACTCTCTGAATCGCTTACTCCCCTCGAAGAAAAACATTTGCACATTGCCACTGCTGCTGAGAAGGAGATTGAACTGCCTTCATGCTATCAACAGTTTGAAGATGTCTTCAATGACCAGAAGGCGGAAGTACTGCCTCCCCACAGGCCCTACGATTGCAGGATCGATTTGAAGCCAGGTTCAGTGGTACCTTGTGGCAGGGTTTATGCCTTAACCGAGCCCGAAAACAAACATCTGCGCCAGTATTTGGATAAGTACTTGGCCTTGGGGTTTATCCGTCCATCCAGTTCTCCAGCGGCTTCCCCTCTCTTTTTATACCCAAAGCGAACGGAGAGTTAAGGACATGCATTGACTTTCGTGCCTTAAATACCATTACTATACGGAATCAGTATCCACTCCCGCTGATTTCTGTATTATTGGAGCAGGTGAAGGGAGCCGTGATATTCACTAAATTGGATCTTCGCGGAGCATACCATCTGGTACGGATGCGTCAGGGAGACGAATGGAAGACTGCATTTAAGACTAGGTATGGGCTATACGAGTACCTAGTCATGCCTTTCGGCTTATGCAATGCGCCTGCGGCGTTCCAATTCTTCTTAAATGATGTCTTACGGGAATACCTAGACCGGATAGTCGTAGTATATATTGACGACATCTTGATTTACTCTACACAAGAAGAAGATCACGTGAGACATGTGAGTTTGATATTACAGGCTTTGAGGGAACACCATCTTTTTGCAAAATCAGCAAATGTGAGTTCCATGTCTACACAGTAGAATTTTTGGGTGTAATGCTCACACCATCAGGTCAGGAAATGGCGGAGCGCAAGGTGAGAGCTATTACTGAATGGCCTTGTCCAAAGAATGTCAAAGACATACAGTGTTTTATGGGATTCGCGAATTTTTATAGGCGTTTTATATCCCAATTTTCCAATAAAGCAGCACCACTTACTCGCCTAACTAAGAAGAATGTATCGTTTCAGTGGACACAGGAAGCCCAGAAAGCATTCGATGTACTGAAAGAAGCATTCGTTACCGCTCCCATTTTAACGCATGCCAATCCCAACTTGCCATTTATACTGGAAGCGGATGCCTCCGATGTTGCAATTGGAGCCGTACTTTCCCAGCGAGACACCACCACAGGACAAATGCATCCGGTTGCTTTTATGTCAAAGAAGCTAAACAGAGCAGAACAAAACTACACCATAACAGAAAAAGAATTACTTGCCATCAAAGAAGCATTTGGGGAATGGAGGCATTGGCTGTTAGGAGCACAACATACTGTTACAGTATATACGGATCACCGTAATCTCCAATTTCTAAAGACCGCTCGCCAACTTACTCCTCGCTTACTAAGATGGATGACGTTTTTTGAAGAATATGACTTCATAGTAACATTCCGTCCTGGAAGCCTGAACAAAAAGCGGATGCCTTGTCCAGACAAGATTCCACAATAATACCCTGGACCTGCCCAGAAAGAACTATCCTTGATCCTCAAAAGGTTATCGGAGTAGTACATATTGACCCGTTCATACGAGACGTTAAGAAAGGACTCCAGACCTTTCAATGGAAGGATTGGTTGAAACACCATCCAGAATGGACAAAGAAACAAGGTGTGGTCATGAAAGGGACTCAGGTTCTTGTTCCCACTTTGAAATTGAGACAAACCGTCTTTCAGTGGTGCCACACAGATCCCAGTGCTGGTCATCATGGCAAGGATAAAACTTGTGAAAAAATCTTGCGCCAGTTCTGGTGGCCTTCTCTCAGAAAAGATATACCTGAATGGATAAAAGCTTGCATTGTGTGCGCTCAAACCAAGACCATACCAGGAAAACCACAAGGGCTATTGCAACCCCTACCCACTCCGGATGTTCCCTGGGAATGGTTTTCGTTGGATTTCATAGTCGGGCTTCCATCAGATAAAGGACATACCGTGATTCTGGTCGTTATTGACTTTTTAACAAAGATGGGGCATTTCGTGGCCTGCAAATCAATTCCTACAGCAGGACATCTAGCCAAACTTTTGATGGAACATGTAGTGAGATTGCATGGCTTACCTAAGGTGATTGTGTCAGACCGTGGGACCCAGTTTACAGCCAAATTCTGGAAAGTATGGTGTTCAGCGTTACGTATCTCGTCAGCCTTGTCAACCAGCTTTCACCCCCAAACTGACGGACAGACAGAAAGACTGAATAGAACATTGAAACAATACTTGCGTAGTTATGTTGACCATAATACGGACACCTGGGTGGAGTGGTTATGGTTAGCTGAAATCGCATATAACAACGCCCAACACAGTTCTACCAAACACTCTCCTTTCTATAGCACCTACGGTTATCACCCTCGTTTTATACCATTCAGTACGCCAGGCAGGTGTGAACGTATTCCAGAAGTACAGGAAAGAATAGTGCAGATACAAAATGTCCTACAACACACAAAGAAACATTTGATTCATGCTAAGGTGTTGTATAAAAGACAGGCTGATAAACATCGCAGACCAGGGCCCACTTACAGGAAAGGGGACTTAGTGTGGCTATCAACCCGTAATATCCGATTCAAGAGATATAGCGTGTTCAATCCCCGGTATATAGGCCCCTACAGAGTAGTGAGACTTATTAACCCGGTGGCAGTGAAGATAGCTCTACCCTCTCATATGAGAGTTCACCCTGTGTTCCACGTCTCCTTGTTGAAGCCTGCTTACGGCCCTGCGCAGGCTAGACCGGCGCCAGTATGGATAGAGAAGGAGGAGGAGTATGAGGTCGCTAGAATCCTTGATTCCAAGATCTGTCGTAACAAACTCTGGTTTTTGATTGCATGGATGGGGTATGGTGCTGATGAGAACTCTTGGGAGCCCGAATCATCGGTGCATGCCCCTAGATTGGTTGCTGCTTTTTACAGACGACATCCCAACAAGCCTTGCGCCTGCCTGTGCTCTCCGGGAGGGGGATGTACTGTCAGGGGACACGGCAGCCTCGTTCGCACAAGCAAGCGCTGAGACTAGGGAATGACTACAATTCCCAGCGGCCTTAGCGTGACGTCTGGTGTCGGACGCCACGCGTCACGTGAGGCGGAAGCGAGTGAAGTAGCGAGGATGCGGGGCAAGACGCTGCCGATTATTCGCTGGTCCCTGGATCCTTGTTGGCAGTTCCAAGTTGCGCTGGGTCGGGTAAGGGTGCCGCTGGCACCGCTTGTTCCATTCTACCCTTGTGATAATCCTGGTTATACTCTTGAAAGCCTATCTCTGCCGTTTAGGATATCCGGCATAGGAGTGTGCTGAAGCTTAATTTTCCCTGCGTTGGCGAACTCTTCTCTGAATCTTAAGAAGAGTTCATGCGAGGAAAAACGCTTTGCTCACTTTTGGTGCCTATTTACATTGGAGGTTTATTTTGGTGCACAGTTCTACATTTCCCTGCGTTGGCGAGCTCTTCTTTGAATCTTGGGAGGAGTTCATGCGAGGGAATACTTTCATGTGCTTTTCGAGTTCGGGGGTTGCTCTACCACTAATTATCTAAGTGAGGTACTTCCTCTCGTGAGAGTGACGTAACTCTTCACCTTCTGAGGGGTACCTGCATCTATAGGAAATCCTGGAGTAGTGGTCTTGAATGCAACTTAGTGTTTCATACACTGTATTATTCGTTCTAACCTTATGTGACAATTACAGCTACTCTTATATTTTGGTTTTCGCTGTTTTCTTTTTGCACAGGGGTGTCCTGGACCAAGGGGCATCTTGAGCGTCAATGTGTACCTCGCAATCGCAGGTATAAGCCTTATGCATGAGATATTTATATATGTATCTATCATCGGAAAGAAAGAATAAGGTTTTGCTCATATGGTCCTATGTGTCTTCCAGCATACTGTATGAATTGGAGGTTACAAGCTCAACACCCCTGTTGGTCGGCACTCTTTAATTTTCTTTACAGGTTAGTGGAAGTATGGGTAACAAGGGAGGTGTAGAAAGAGAGAACGGTGAAAGGTTCCCATAGTAAAAATATTTCTTCTTTGTGTTTTACTACAGGTCTCCCTCCCTGCTGTCCCCATCCTTCCCTTCCCCCGCTTAACCACTCTTTAGTCTGTGTATTATTATTATCCAGACTTGGGGCTGTTGAGAGGTGGACCCCTAAGAGCATCGGTTCGATCCTGAGGATACGTTCAGGCCTGGGACAGTGCTTGACACCAAACACGACACAATTCGGTCGTTCCATAATGGAGCTGGCTTTCTCAAGTTTTCTCAGTAGCCAGCCCATCTTACTCTATTGACTGCCGGTCATTTACTGTAAAAGCTTGCTTTACAGGGTTACTGTAGGGATATATATGTATAACATGTATATCCCCACCTTTAATTATTTTTTTTTGATCTGTTTATTGAATTTTCCTATTTGTAAGATACATATATCAATCACATATAAATTGTTCGGAACCAGTATACATTTACAACAATCAGATCATTTGCAACCAACATACCATAATACAGGCAAAAATTGGCCGAGCTGTCCATGAACATGCCATGCAGTGAATGAAATCCACTACAGTAAGACTAAATCATATCAATCAATACCTTTCAATATTCTGTTGAATTCACAAGATTACAGGCCTTGTGCCATAAACAATTATGTTCCACTTGCATTTCTCCCAATGACTACAGCCGGCCCATCCGTTTCATCAGGGTTGTTAATCAAACTACTTTATAGATAACCATTAAACATTGAACAATAATCCAATGAAGAAAGAAAAAGAAAATAAGAAAGGAAGGGAGGGCAGGAATGGCACATTAAGACGGTAGACATTCTACGACCACCATAAGAATGCCAATGTGACAAATCCAGATATGCCTGTATGAGTCGTGAACTGCAGCATAATGGGCCAGTACTCAGTAACTATGACAAACATTTCTTAGCATTCCATTAACCGGGCACATTACAATATATATATCCTGTATTTAAATAACATTGGAAATGTCTAAGGGGTCCTCCGGAGCTGTAGCCACTTGGAGCGCCGTCAAAATCGTGCTCCAAGCGGTTGAAATAGGGTATTTGCGCAGCCCAAGCGTATCCTCCCTCAGTAGAGAGACAGCCTTGGCTTTGGCACATTTTAGCATGGATTGTATCTAGGCTTTAAGTGATGGGGGGTCTTCAGCTTTCCATCGCCATGTGACGAGCCACCTGGCCACCGCCAGCCCCAGATCCAGGAATCGAGAAGATGTTCTGTTTTTCTTATCTCTGGGAAATATTCCCACAATACAAGCCTCCCATGTGTGCAGTAGCGTCCTATCGGTGCTTGTATGCAGTAGCTGCGTCACACCCTGCCAGTATTCTCACAGCTGGGGACACGACCAAAGCATATGCAGGAGGTCCGCATTCACTAATTTGCAGCGTGGACAACAAGCGTCTATTCTATTAAAATACCTACTAAGTTTGTCTGGGGTTAAATACGCCCTGTGAATTATATAAAATTGGATTAACTTGAACCTTGCGTTTCTGGGGATATTTTTAGGGCTCTCTAATAGCGTGTCCCATTCTTTAGGCGTGTAAGGCCGTGACAAGTCTGCCTCCCATTTGCCGCGCAGTGGTGTTAGATCAGTCATGGTATGTTCGCGAATTGACTCCACAAACCATTTTGTAAGGTGTCGCCCAGTGCCCATCACGTGTATGTACTGTATCAGGAGATGCGTCGGGGATTCTTGTGACATGCTGCCCCAATGTTGCCCCAACGTAGCCATCCAAGCGGCATGATTCAGGAACCGCCCAGGCTGGATACCCTCTTCGTCAATCAAGGAGAGAAAGGGCCGTAATGCACCTCCCTCATAGAGATCTCCTAGTGTGCATATGCCTGCATCCTGCCAGTACGCGAGGTCAACCACGCAAACCCTACCCCTCTCTTTCGGCATTCCCAATAATGGGAGCGTTGGCGCATAGGGTGTGACATGTTTTGTAAGACGTAGTGCTCTACGGAAGCATTTCTGGGCTATTTGCACCAGTAAGGGGAGAGAAGTATGTGTTCTGGTGCAAGGATGAAAAATAAAGAGGAGCTTCTCCGGTGTATGCGGAGGATTACATTCCACCATATCCGTAAGATGTAACTCTGCTGCCCATTTCGCAATCCATTGTATCTGGGACGCCAGGTAATAATTTTCTAAGTTGGGTAGGGCCAATCCTCCTCGTGCGCTTGGCAAGTACAACTTAACTAATGCCACCCTACAGCGCGTATTATTCCATATGAGATCTCTCATCATGCCCTCTAATGGTCGAAAGAACGACGCTGGTAGATACAACTGGAGGTTAGCGGAATAGTACAACAATCTGGGCAACATCACCATTTTGATCAGCGCCACCCTACCTGCAACAGTGAGGTTGAGTGTTTTCCAAAAGTCTAGCTGAGAGCGCAGGGCAGCGATTGCTCTGGATAGATTCCCATCCAGAAGGTCCCGGTCGGTGTGATATATCCGGATTCCCAAATATCGGAACACAACCAGCTGCCAAGTCACCAGCGCACCATCTACCACCAAGTGAGGGGCGTCCGCGTGAGGAGTGAATAGAAACAAGCAGGACTTTCCCCAATTCACGCCCAGGCCCGACACCGAAGCAAACTGCCTGAGTATGTCCGGTACGACCGGGGGAATCGCCTGTAGATCCCTAATATAAAGCAGAATGTTGTACGCATAAAGTGATACGGCATGCGTTTCCTCACCTAGTGGTATGCCCCAATGTTCTGCTGATCTGCGCAGTGCCATAGCCAGAGGCTCCATGACCAGGGAAAAGATCAATGGGGAAAGGGGACACCCCTGTCTAGTCCCTCTCCCTATCAGTATGGGCCCAGAGAATAAGGTTCCAAGACGGACTCGCACCGAAGGAGCTCCATACAATATTTTAACAAGACTGAGAAAATATGGCCCAAACCCGAAGTGCTGCAACACCACAAACATGTAAGACCACTCCACCGTGTCAAAGGCCTTTTCCAGGTCTAAGACCATACAGCCCGCTGCGGGCCATGTTGCCGCTGCGCTACGCATCACCCTAAAGAGCCTGCGGATGTTCAGAGTGGTGTTACGGGCCGGAACGAAACCATTTTGGTCTGGATGAACCAGATGTGGAGTAAGGAGCGCCTACTGACCTGCTAAAATGCCTGCCAGAACCTTATAGTCCCCGTTCAGCAATGCCAATGGTTGGTAGGCGCTTGTTTGTGTGGGATCTCTGTCTGGTTTTGGAAGTGTAATCAGCATCGCTTCCGTCAGGGAGGCTGGGAGAGGAGCGCCTTCTAAGGCTTCAGTATATACCTTTAGGAGGTGGGGACTTAACAAGTCAGCAAATGCTTTATAAAATTCGTGAGGGAAGCCGCCTGGTCCAGGGACCTTTCCAGCTGGCAGGGCTCGCATTGTACCCTTTACCTCCTCCAACGTAATTGGTGTCTCCAACTCCCTGCGTTGTTCAGCAGTGAAGGAGGGGAATGGAAGGCCGTTCAGAAAAGAGCATATTGCTGTTTCGGAGGCATCTAAGGCCGGCGTGTATAGTTTTGTAAAGTGCGTGGTCAGTACACTATGTATTTCGTGTTGTGTGTATGTAAGGCTGCCTTACGGCGACCAAAGTGCAGTGATGGGCCCGTGACTTTATCCTGTTTGATCAGCCAAGCCAATAAAGGCCCAGACCTGTCGGCTTTAGCATGCACCGACGCTTAGTGTGCCGCAAAATTCAGGCACCGTTGGCATTCAAGAAGCTCCGTGTGCTTCAACGTGCCTCTGAGGGCTGAGCCGAGTCCAGTATGCCCACCAGCACCTGGGATTATAATGCCAATAACTTCTTTTCCAATTCCAATAGTTCTGAGTCTATCTGTTTCTTAAGGCCGCCACTTAATCCCAGGCACTTTCCCCGTATTGTAGATTTCATGGCATCCCACTCAACCATAGTGGACGAGGCAGACCCCGCATTAAGAATAAAATAATCATTGATGGCCTCCCCTATGGATTCCCGAAAGAAGGGATCTTCTAACATCGCCGGTTACAATCTCCATGTGATGATAGCAGGTGTTCCGCCCTCCCATGCCAGTGTAATGTAATGCGTGTTGTGGTCAGAGTGTGTACGGCTCCAATAGTCCGAGCCCTTCATAAAGGGAAGTAGAGGGGGTGAACACAGGAACCTGTCCAGGCGTACATGCAAATTATGGGGCGCCAAATAAAATGAATATATTCTCCCTACAGGATTCCGATGCCTCCAGATGTCAACAAAGTCCCACCCACGCAACCAGGTACCTAGCACTGTTAAGTTAGCTGAAGCAGCCGTACACCTAATGGGGGAAAAGGATCTGTCCAGACTTGTGTCTAAGACACTATTAAAATCCCCACCAATCAGCCACGGGATATCATACCACTTCGCCAGCTCCAGAGAGAGCCAGCTAAGAAAGTGCCCTGGATCTACATTAGGGGCGTACACATTGCCCAGTAGTACATAGCGCCCATCCAAACGACCCTTCAAAAAAACATATCTGCCGTCTTTGTCGACAAGGACCTCCTCTGCCGCGAATGGTGTGCCCGGGCGGATCCAGACAAGGACCCGACTTGCAAAAAGGGAGTAGTCGGTGGCATATACCCTTCCCCTCCATTTTCTTTGCAGCCGGGTCACTTCGACTTTGTTTAGGTGTGTTTCCTGTAATAGGGCAATGCGTACATTATGGTGCTTGATGTAAGAATAAACCGCATACCAGCGAGATGGTGTACGGAGAACCCGCACATTCCAAGTGAGTATAGTGTGCTCAGTCATTACAGTGCCTTAAGCGCACAATTAGTGCAGCCTGGCCCATGTGTGTAGCTGCATATGTGAATTGGCAAAACATAGCATCACCGCCCAGCCCTCCCATAGGAAAACCTAATATTGCAACTAAAAAGGAAATAAATAAACTACCCAACAACCATAAAACATTATTAGAACAGTCCCCATGTAAATAGAGGTACTGCCCAAACCCTGACGAATAAACAGCCCGTCAGTACAAATTAACTGGTTACCTTTAGAAAGAAAGGTATGAGGGGGTGCAAGGCCACTCTAAACCTGCCACCCTGAGATCCCCAATTAGCTCCGGTCCTAGCATCTAGTCATACTTTTCCGCGAGGGAGGCCCACCAACATTGTTTGTAACAAAGTGTGCCCATACAATCATACTATCACCACCTTACATTAGGCAATGCAATGTTGGAGAGTACCAAATGTCACTAGGAAACAGTTCTACATCCAGCCTTTAAAGTCATTATCGAAATCTCAGCCGCTATACAATACCATCCGAGGTCTGCAGCATCACATCCAGCATCCGCAAAGACACGACATCTGATAGACCAGCCACTGACGTGCCTTCATCTTCCGATGTGTGGACCGGAGTCCCTTCCTTGCTGTTAGTCTCAGCGGCCTCCGCAATTCTCTCTGCCACTCAGACTGCCATCTGCTGTTCCTGTCTGATCAATTCAAGATCGGGCACCACCAACAGGACCCGGCGCCGCTGCCTCGACCCTCGGCGACGATCCCTCATGCCATCTGTCTCCTTATTCTTGCCGCCTGGGACACCTGTTGGCCTGGGCCCTGTGAACCGTCCCGTTACCTCTAGCCAGTCCCATGCATCCTGGGGCGTATCAAAGAACCTCGACTTCCCCTCAGAGATCACTCGAAGCCTTGCAGGATAGAACAACGAGTATGTAATGTCTAATTGTCTGAGTTTCTGTTTGACATGGAAAAAGGACCTTCTTTGGCGCTGTACCTTTAGTGTGTAATCCGGGAAAAAGAGAACCTTCACATATTCAATTTTAATCTCCGGCATCTTCCTGGTCTCCCGCAGGATCATATCACGGTCCTTGAAATGTAGCAACTTAAATATGAGGGGGCGCGCCCCACTGCCCCGCGCCGGTCTGCGGCCTGGGATACGATGCGCTCGTTCTATAGTAAAGAAGGGAGAGAATGCAGCGGGGGCAGTATATTCTTAAGCCAGCGTTCGGGAAAGGCCACAGCATCCTGGCCTTCCGTTCCTTCCGGCAGCCAAATCAGACGGAGGTTGTTGCTTCTGGAACGGCCCTCTGCATCCGCCACTCGTTCCTTCAGTTGCCGGATCCTGGCTTCATGCGTGTTTTGTTGTTTTTCCAAGAACTCCGCGGCAGGCTTCAGTTCCGTGATATCCTGCTCGACAATGGTAACTCTGTCCATCAGTTTCCGATGACCTGCATGTAGCAGTGTGAGGTCTAGCGCAACTTTGTCGATTTTAGATTCCACTGACTCTCTAGAGCACTCTATAGCAGCCAAGATGGCATCTAGCTGATCCTGCAGAGGGTCCTGTTGCATTAGCGATTGTGCTAGGTCCATTTCTGCCAAACCAGTGTGTTGCGAGGAGGCCCTCAATCCAGCTCCCCTGGTATGACCCATCTGTCCAGCAAGGGTCTCCAGTATGCTCCAGCTGCCTCAAACCTCCAACGGGACAGGGCCAGGTACCGGGTATGGTCCCACAATTTACCCAGCGACGTTGCTGTGAGAGGTGCTCTCCCCGTCGCCTACCAGATCGAGCAGCAACCTTGATCTGTGTCAATCATATAGCTGCCTTACGACTGCAGTCTGGCATCCCACAGCTGTCACCCCGTGCTTTTCTCCCTCAGCCACAAATCAGCGGTTGTCTCACCTCTCAGCACCCCAGGATCACGATCATCGGACTTGTGCCCAGGACTAGCCCTAGTCGTTTTAGTTCTTCTCCCTTTCAATAATTCCCATCAACAGTGACCCCTCTCCACTTACACACGGCCGCAGCTCCCGGTGTTGACCTTCCTTCCCACAGTATGGATGTGTGTTGCCACCAGACCGATTATTACAGTTAACGACAGGCCTATCCCACCGCTTCTCCAGTTTGTGACTTGCCACCCCTAATCACCGGCGTGTTCTCCTCTCATACACCTGTGCGCTCACCGCTCATGCCCCAGGTCACAACCATGCTTTCAGTCCAGCCGCGGCACACAAGGGCCCATGAGCTCATGCATATGCCCCTCTTATGGTTCATACCTCTGCATCACCATCACAGTGGGAGGCAGGCCCCACTTGTCGCTTCCAGCACCTCCTTTAGTCCGCCCGTGTCCGTGCGAGATTCCACTCACATCCGTTTGGGGAACCCCTCCAGGGCTCCTTTAAAGGCATCTTGCTGTGTCCCACAACCTCTCCCTGGGCACTCCTCTTTGTCGCGTCTGCCCGACCTCCAGTATGCCCATGCCGCAAGCGAGTTGCAGCGGTGACCGAAGTAAGCCTCAGCTCTCGTCGTCTGGTCAGTGCAGCTCCTCCAGTGCTTCCGGTGAGCGAGTGACGCAGATCCCGGCGTCCTCCACGCTGTGCCTCACCCAGAGCAGGCCTCTCCTTCACCGTCACTACCACCGGGGCCCCAGCTGGTCTCACCTATGGCGGCGTCACTCGCCTCAGCCCACTCTTTTTTTTTTAAAACAAACTTTATTGATTTTTTCCGGAATCAGTACAAATAGAATACATGCTCAATAGAACGATTACAGCTTAGTATGTGCATGTATATGTACAGAGCTATATTGTGTAATAATTGTACGATTTCCTAGATAATTATCTAATCTGTAAAGTACATTTTATTAACTCCCCTCCCCCGCCCCTGCTGACGTGCCTCCATAATCTCAAATCAATTCCGATATAAAAAAAAAAGGGGGATTACTCTAGGACCTAGATTAAGCACACCCAGTTGACGTAAGTACATTCTAAATAGTAGGAGTTCATGAAAACATCGGGCAGTCGAGAGTAGTGGAAACCCTGAACTTAGCGACTGGCCAACCTAGGATATCAAGCGATGTCTGCTCTTTGGAAAGAGTCTAGTGACGGGATAGATTGCCTCATATATATTGACCTATGACGTAAGCGTGTCAGATGTCTTGAAAGTTTGCAACAATTGATCCCAGCACCTTGCAATTGGTTCCTTTCTAAGGCCTCTTTTCTCCTCTCTTCGGATCGCCAAACTTTCTGCCAGCCCCCACCTTTCCACTTCCTCCTTCCAATGAAGTAATATGGGGGATCTTGGGGATTTCCACCTTCGAGTAATACCACGTTTAGCTAGGAGTAAAGCTAGATCCGCAAATCTGGCTTGCACTTTAAGTTCTTTACGCCTCTTGTATAGTCCCAGTATACTTGTCTCTACCTTAGACCATCCTAAGTCTCCTACCACCTCTTTTAAGACAGTTAGTATTCCCCCCAGTAATTTTTCAAAGCGGGACAGTCCCAGAGCATATGTAATAAATTTGCGTCTTGTTCAGGACATCTAGGACAGTGTGGTAGAATTGCAGGAAAGATGGCGTGTAATTTATGTGGAGTTAGGTATGCTCTCTGCGTAATCATATATTGAATAAACTTGAAGCGGGCATTGCGAGATATTCATTTTGGGTATTCCAGTATTGTTGCCCATTCTTTGTCAGACAGTGGTCTGTCAATATCCTGTTCCCATTTGGCGCGAGTCGCAGCAAGGGGGGTGGGGCGGTGTGTACGTATGCCATGGTAGAACCAGCGCGTTAAGTGGCTGCCTGTCCCCATGAGGTACATTAAATGGACAAGCTCATGAGTGTCTGGTTCCGCTCCATTAGGTGCCCAGTATTTTTTAACGTATCGTGATAGACTAGCGTGGGTCATGAATAGTGCACCCGTGACACCCCGCTCATTTACAAAACCAGTATGTGTGAGTAGCATTTTATTGCCGAATAGGTCTCCTATTGTTGTTACCCCGGCTTGCAACCATGGGTCTAATTTACGGATGGTGAGTGTGCCTAAATTAGTTGGAATACCTAGTAGTGGCACATTTGGCGCATATGCGGGGAGAACATTTGTGTATTTTAATGCCTGTTTCCAATATGTAAATGCGGTTCTGAGAAGGGTACCTGCGGTATGTGGTAATGTTCCATCCAGGGAGAGAAGTCTGTGTAAAGTACCTTGAGCTAGCGTACGTTCCGAAAATGCTATCTCCTGCAAGTTACGGCCTGCTATCCAGAATGATAGCCATTGCAATTGTGAAGCCAAGCAGTATGCATAAAAATCAGGTGCTCCCATTCCCCCGGCATGTGACGGAAGTTGTAACTTTGCTAGACTCAGGCGTCCTCGCCTGTACCCCAGATCAAGGAAACCAATAATGTGTTTAGGGTCGCAAATACAGCTTTCGGGATTACCACTGGAAGAATTACAAAATAATACAATAATCGCGGGAGCATAACCATTTTGGATATAGCCAAACGTCCCGCTATCGATAAAGGGAGTGAAGTCCAGAACGCTATCTGTGCCCTCAATGACCGGATCGTTTTGTGTATATTGCCATCTATAAGATCAGCTTTGGTTCTATACACCTGAATCCCTAGATATTTAAAGGTGTCATGAGCTATAGTTATTTCGCGATGTCCGAATGGTATAGTCTGGTCAATTATGCTAGAACCGAAGGGGAAGGCATAAGATTTGCCATAATTAATGGCTAATCCAGCAATGCGTTCGAATTGTGTAAACAACCGCGCTACAGGGGTTAAATTATTCCGCAGTTTCCTAGTATATAAGATGATATCATCTGCATAAAGAGATAAGGCATGGTGAGTGTTGTTAATGTTTATCCCCCACTCCCTAGAGGATCCTCGGAGTTTATGGGCTAGGGGTTCCAGGTCAAGAGCGAACAGTATAGGCGAGAGGGGGCATCCCTGTCTTGTGCCCCGCTGTATTTGATAGGGTTCTGAGATGTGTGATCCCGTACGCACCCTTGCTGTGGGAAGATGATTGCCTCAGCCCACTCCGGGCAGTGCCGCAGCCTCGATCCCAGCTCCGGTCTGCCTTGGGATCAAAAGATGAGCTTCTCCACCCCCTCGATCGTGTGTGGCGGCCGAGACCCAGCACAGCAGCCCCACGGGCCCAGGGCTGCGCCCAGCCGAGGACCAGCACTTCTCCTTAGCCCCAGTATGGCCGCAGTTTCAGGAGTGTCGGCCCGCAGCCCACCCAGGCCGAAAGCGAGCCGCGGCGGTGACCAAGACGGGCCCAGTCCACGTCGTCTGGTCAGCGCAGCCGTGCCGGTGTCCTCGGCCCCACCCAGAGCAGGCTACTCCTCTGCCGTCTCCGCAGCAGGTCCAGGGGCACGCCTAAGCATAGGCCGCTCCCAGGACCCAGGCTGGTCCCTCCAATGGCGGTGTCACTTGCTCCTGCCCCTTCCGGTTAGCGCCGCCACCTTGGTCCCGACTCCAGTCCGCTTCGGGGGGAAAAAGCGATGGGCCCCTCCACCCCTTCGCTCATGCGTGGCGGCCGAGTTTCAACGCAGCGACCCCGCAGACCCAGGGCCGAGCCCAGCCGAGGCCCAGCACCTATTCCTATTCCTGGGTTCCTGCACGGCGGCAGTTTCAGCGGAATCACCGCTCACCCGATGTCCGGAGGGCACGCCCTGTACTCCGCTAGGGCACTTTGGTGTGGATGCCTCGTAAATTATATTGGATAACGGGGATTAGTGGCAGAGTGGTCTTAAAACACGTCCGCCATGTTGCCCGTGCTGGCCACGCCTCTTATATCCCCACCTTTAATATAATGCACTCTACCTCCTGGGCTTAGGAGGACAACCTTAAGAGTGACTTACTTACATTAAGGCAGTGGCGTGGCTCTGCAGCACATTGTGTGTGCAGAGTCATTCTTGAGCAGACAGGCTGCTCATGCAGGGCTGCAATGACAGACCTGCAGACACACTTTTAATTGGGTCACACAGGGTGGCACAATCAGTGGTGCAGCCCTGGTGACACCTTCACCCCCTTTGCCCTGGGGACCACTGGTACCATCTACTCGGGACTTATAAGGGAAAAGCACCTTGCCAATTGGGTGTACCAATTCATATCACTTTTTAGGGGAAAGGGTATGAGCACTGGGGCTTGGTTAGCAGGTCCCAGTGCACTATCAGAGTCAACAAACAGTCTAAAATGGGGCAAAAAGTGGGGAAGCATATGCAAAGAAGCCCAGTTTCCAACAGCCGTCAAACACCGATCCCCCCAGACATACTTACCAGTGTCACACAGCCTCAAGCACACTCCAAACATTTCACTTGATAGAGCAATATGTAATCACGAGCAACAGTATTTACTTTGGTAGCTTTATTTTAGGCCATCTGGCCACTCCCTCCTTTATCCAACACATGTTGTTTTGTGGTATCTGGGTGTATTACCCTGAGACTTCATCAGGGCTGTCAGTCTTCACAGCAAATTATAAACCTCTCCTTGGCTCATGGGTGCAGATTTGATCAGTCCAAATAAATCGATCAATTATCCAAATCCCACTCCACAATGATCTATGATTCACTTTCTGTGGAATGCCAGTACTCGGAGTGTACTTGCTCTGGGAGTTTTCAAAACAACAGCACTACCTCATATTGGGAGGACGTCCCATTGACTGTGATTGGGCATTTACATTGGAATCACATCTTATGGTGCTGTTATTTCACTTGTCTCTATTTCTGTATCATTTCGTTCATTTTGTGCAATGTGCACATTCAGGTTTTTGTCTCTAAATCACTAAAAGTGTCATGTAAAGTGTTTTTGAAATGTTTGTGCTATCACAGTTGTGCTGTGTTAGCGAAGTTAAGTTATGGGTGGCCTGGGAAGTAAAATGGGTAGTTTGAGGATAATTGGAGATTTTATGTACTTTCTTCTTTACCCCGTTGCACTTCCACTCTCTCTTTTTGAGGTGTGAAGAGTAAAATAATAATTAGTATACTAAACATTAGAAATATATGTGAAACATTAGTGTTTGGGGAAGATATCACTAAATGAAGAATTTATAACATGCATTTCAATGTTATAACAGGAACCCTAGCAAACCTGGATGAAAGTTTTTTTTACCAAACTCAATACATCTAACACCCATTTAGATGTCTAAAATTCCACTCCAGGTCCCCAAAAACATTCCATGTGGCAGGGCAGGGTTCTGGTTGGTTGCAAAGAAATCACACTACACCTCTCTCAGAACTCCCGTTGAGGTATGTGATAGCCAAAACAAAGTTTCAAAAACAGATCACAATGCCCAAAACACAGCATTGACAGTTAGGAATAGGATGCCTATCTTTGTTAATACAATTCTAAGGGCCTTATTACTAGCAGCCCAGAGCGGCCTCCGCAGGTGGGTACCGTTCACGGAAACAACGAGTTTCCCGGTATCTCTGGGCACAATATTATCGGGTCCCCAAATTCCAGACACGATCCAGGCCTAGACTTGCTTGCAAAGTTGTGACAGCTGCTTTGTCCAGACCTGCCTCGCATACTACTGCATTGAGGGTGCAGAAAAACACTCTTCACCCAGCTGAAGTAAAACACACATTGCCCTCTTGCTGCCCCTCTTTCCAAGCCTGAGAGAAAAGGTGCCTCACTCATGTACTACCTACTTGAAGCAGGTGGTAAATGTGAGTACTTTTGTGTACTTTGTCCAGCCCCTGATGAGGGAAAACATGTGTTATTCCCCCTTCTAGAGGAAATAACTAGTTTTCCTTGGACATAGGTACGGTGATACCAATTCCCGGTATCTGGGATCCCTTCATCTATATCCGGGAAACTCAGCCTCTGCATAGCCCTACTGGAAGCAGCAGAAATTTCCAGATGAAAGTCTGGGCTAGAATGAGGAATTACTGGGAGACTCAAACCCAGCATTACCAATTCCACCAGCAATGCATCATTTTATAGTGGACCCTCAGGGTCCAACTTGTATTGGGCTGGATTTTCCCCATCCCCAGATTTACCAGCACCCTCAGTATTGGTAACTCCGTGGGTGGGAAAAGACCAGCCTGTTTTCCAGGCCACTCGAAATGAAGGTCTTAGCCTATTAGCCACAAAACATGTTAATGCAAGAGTGAGTGAACGAATAAAGGTGCTTGTAACGCACAGCTGAAGTCACCGAGTGTGACTGATTATGATCATTTGTAATGCACAGCTGAAGTCGCTGGTGGTGTCCCAGCATGTGTATAAAGTGCCCATATAAAGGAAATATTGTCATATTGCACCAAAAATTAGTCCCTTGCAATCTCTTAATTTTTAGTTTTCATCAAGGATTAAAAAGAAATTATATTTCAGACACCAAAATATCATGAATCCGTCCTACTTCATGGTGTATATGTTTGTAATGCATGAGGGATACCATTCCTGCCAATCATATTACAGAGCAGGGGGCATATTACAATAAGTGCCCCGGGGCGCAATGGGCATTTGCGCCCGCTTTGCGCGCCCCCTGGGGCACTTTGGTATTATAGAAGGGGGCTCAGACGCTTGTGCGTCCCCTTCACTAATACTTTCACAGGGTGTTCCCTCATTTGCATATGAAGGAATTCCTTTGACTCTGCACCCGCGCCATATTACAGACGCAGGCACAGAGGCAAAGAAGCCCTCGGGAGACGCATGGACAGTGCACCATTTAAAAGGTGGAGCACTGTCAGTGCGCCTCCTGAGAGCAGCCCTCTGCACAGGGCAAACGAGGGGGTGGCATGGACCCCCCAGACATCCCCTTGCAGGCGGGTGCAGTCACTGACTGCACTCGCCTGCAAGGGGATCTCTAATCCCCTTTAAAAGTGCAGGCAGGTTGCTGCCTGCACTGTGAAAACACGGAGCAGCTGTTCCGTGTTTTCACATGAATTCCCTGCCCCCAGGGCAGCACGAGTTTGCGGTTGCCCTAGGGCCAGCGCATACATCATAATGGTGCGCATTCTCATTGTTTGGGCCCGGCGCACCTTTTAAAATATACACCGGGCGCAAACCGTGACAATGCGTAATACAGCCCCAGGTGTACCTTCGTAGAGCAAAGGCCATCTTACACACTTAGAAGTCAGGTAACCGTTCTTTAGCAGGGTGGCTAAACAATTTTTCATGCATTTATTTGGACATCATGGTGAGGACAGGAGAAAATCATCAACCTGCCTTTAAAAATCGCTGTTCATCAACAAAGCATATAGCTCAGTTTGTTTGGGATGAGAATGGTAGCCACATACTACACAACTAGGCACAGGTAACTGCTGCTGCGTTGTCTTCTTAGTCTTTATTTTATATTTCACTTGTGTTTTTAAAACTGTTTATTAGTGTTTTTATGTTTTAAATTGAACTAGCACCTGCACTTTGATATATGTTGATCGCTCTTTGCAGGAGCTTTGACGTGGGGACTTTTGTTCCTGCGAGGTATATTGCTGCTATTGTAACTAAGTTAAACAAGTGGTGAGGAGAGACCTCCGATCTCCCTGTGCATGTTATCAGGTTTTGCCGTTTTTAGTGCCTCATCTGATATTCACCAGCAGCCGTCATCTTGGTTTGGCACACTAGTTGTTGCTTCACTTCCACACAGGTCCGGCCCAACTATTTAATGAGCTCCGGGGTGCAGATGCATCACTGGCGCGCCCAAGGCGCACCAAAGGCAAGCCCGTCTGTGCCTGTCTGTGCCCGGCCAGGACCCCTGCCCATTTTGAGCCATATAGAAGCTGGATCAGCTACTCTGCTGAGGAAATACGAGCACTTAATCTATCAGACTACAGGAATGTAATGTGAAGATTGCAAATGGAATCTAGAAGGTTCAAACCACACGGTGACCAGTGACCCACCCTTAATTGGGAAATTAAAAACCTTCACTGGCAGATGTTCTTACTCAACTGCAGATCCCTATCTAAGCATAGTTTAAATCTATTTACGTTCATAGAGGAAGAAAAACCAGAAGCCATGTTGAAACCTGGCTTCAGGAAGACTCCATGCCCAACATATCCGTGACTCTCCACCCGGGCTAAGGTATCGCTAGAAGGGTTAGAGAAGGAGGAAAGAGATGTGGAGGGGTCTCAATTATATACAAAGAAAGATGAAAGTTAAAACCAACCCAATACCACTTGCTGGGTGCAAAGGGTTGCTATTCTCTTTGGAAATAGCACCCAATTTCACCATCTCAGGATTACTAATTTATCGACCAGCATGATCCTCTACACAATTTATACAAGCACTCCCAGATGTTGTGGGAGAATACAGTCTTACAACAGCCAACCTTTCAGTATTAGGAGAACACAATCTTCACTTAGAAGACTAAAACTGCGAAACAGTTAGTAACTTCCTAATGGACCTTGAGGTGGTTCAACTAACACAGTGAGTCAATGGCCCAACTAATAATCAAGGGCATTTACTTGATCCCATCTTTCTAATATACCTAATCTAATCATTGATACGCCCTTAGACCTTATAGGGTCTGACCATAAAATTATTCTGTTTCAGCTGACTAAACTCAGCCACACAGCGGAGGTACATACCAATACTCAATTTCGTCGAAACTGGGTAAAATTGGTTATAAGAGAATGGGACAATAGTCTATCAAATTCAATTCCTGTAATGTCCAGAGACATAACTAACAGATACAATAGTTTTAAAACATGGATCCTGAATGCGGCTAATCTCATCGTGCCTTTGAAACAACAAAAATCTACATGCACAGGAGGGAAAGCACCATAGTTCTCAAATGAGCTCCATGAACTAAAAAGACTCCGAACAGGAAGAAAGGTGATGGATAAAAAACTACGATAACCCAAGCAAAAATAAATATAACAAGCATTTGCAATGTAACAGGTCTCGCATTTACGCGAGTTTGAGCTATTGGCATTGTAAATAACAATGCCTTTTATTTATGTTTTGGTTTTTAAAAACATAAATAAAAGGCATTGTCATTTACAATGTCAATAGCTTAAACTTGCGTAAATGCGAGACCTATTGCATTGCAAATGCTTGTTTATATATATGCCTATATTTTTTAGGTAAAACTCTGATAGAGTGTACACGTCAGCCCAATAGTACACCGGGAAAACAATCCTTTTCCTCAATCTGGGTATGAAACCAGCCTAGCAAAATTCCAGTTGTCACCTTCAAGCCTCATCACATAAGCCACAGTTCTTCATCTGAGTGGCTAGCAGTTCACATTGTCTTGAAAGTCACAAATCCCAAGATGTTATATCACAACGCCACTTTTTTTTTCTATATCCATGCCCAACTTTACACTCAGTTATAAAGATAGGGAGTGCAACTTTGGGTGCTATTCTGCATTTTAAATAGAGAAAACGTACATAGTGCACTACTATGCAAGCACCTATACAGGCAGATACCTTACCCGTAGCAGAAGGCACAGGAGAGCACACATCCACCCCAGGTGCCCACCCTCACAAAATATTACCTTTACGGAAAACGGTTCAGTGAAAACACCACCTAGAACAATCAGCTTAGACTTCTTATACAGAGAACATCCTGTCCTATTGAGCAAGTTAGATAACTTTGTTGCCTTTGCCCTCAGAAGCAGAGGTTTGATATTTAAATAAAAATAGTTGCTTTTTAAAAAACCTTTATTGGACTTATTTCATGCTTACAGGTAATGAAAGTCATGGTAGTATTACAGACATATCGACACAATTTAAGCACACATGTCAAGAATAACAAACCCCAGCATGGCAGGAATTACCAGTTCAGGCGTACCTCTACACCTTTATGACAGATATCTGAAATAAGTGGCAAACAACGGCGTAGGGAGAGGTTAATCATTTATTCCATACAACCATACCCCCGACCGCTTCAGGCCGTCGAAACCCCCGCAACCGCTGCTCTCTGGAACTCACAGTCTCCTGAGTTCTAGAGCATAGCAGGGCAATGATGCAGTCAGGAGAACAGAGAATTACTACATTCAGTTTTCCCTTTTTGAATAAACATTTGTCTAAATGCAACAAAAAAAACAAAAAGAAATGACCACATGAGAAAAACAGAAAAGAAACATGAAATAAGCTTAACAATAAAAAAAACATGAGAAACTTGCTTAAACTTACTAAGATTGCATGAGCAACCCACAGCTAGAAAGATGCAAGAAAAATACATAAGAAACCCACAAAACCCTTTATACATCTGCACATTTTTTTTTATACCAGAACCTGAAAAGAAAACAAAGATGAAACATAATATGTGCAACAGAACCCAAACTGAACTAAGGATCCCAACGGTACCTGCTAAGGATCTTTCGAGCTCTGAGGCTCCTGCGCAGAGGTTGAGTGGGGGTCATGACACCCTCAAGATGTAAGGGAGAACCCCCACAGTAACTGTTTGAAAGCATAGGGGTTTGTCTAGGATTGGCACCAGAATTGACCAATTGCCCAAGACTGCGCTCACCAGGCTGCAAATTCACCTCATCATGTTTATGAACTTTAACAATCCTAGCGGTGTTCCACCAATTGCGACCAAGGACCCTTACGGCGTTACCACACACTTTGTTAATGACAAAAGGGTCTGAAAACTTGGGCTCACCTTTCTTCACAAAACTTGGAGTTTTAATCCGAACAACATCACCTACCTGTAAGGACAGATTTTGACATTATTCCTTGCATCATAATAGAATTTCTGTTTCTGCTGGGCCATTTTGACATTTTGTTGAATCAGATCATTTGGAACATGATTCGATAAATTCTCTTTTAAAAACCTACTCATCCAGGCTGGCCTAAAATGCAATGCAGCTTTCCTTCCTTTGAGAGCTTCAAAAGGAGAGAAACCTGTTGTGGAATGCAGAGTGGTTCTATAGAACCACAACATGGATTGGACCACATAATGTACATCACATTTGTTGGCTAATGCCCACCTCACACACTCAACCAGCACTCTATTGAAGCGTTCCACCAGGCCATTTGTTTGTGGATTGTAAAGCGAACTTTTGAGATGACGAATGGAACTATCACTCAAAAACCTCTCTACCTCACCAGAGACAAATTGCACCCCATTATCTGAGATAGGGTAGGCCTTCATTCAAAAAAAATTCTTTGAGGAAAAGAATCACAGCCTTGGAGTCCGGCTCACCTATAAATTTCACACACGGCCATTTTGAGTAGTAGTCCATAAGTACTAATAGAAAGTAGGGAATTGTGCGGAAGCACATTAAATGGCCCAACCAAATCAATACCTAGCTTTTTCCACGGTCCAGAAGGACAATCAATGGGTTTCAACGGTGGAGTTATAGTTCTGAAAGATTTGTCAGAAGAGGAACACAAACAACAACTCTTGACCAAATCATCTATTTGTGTATCCATTTGTGGCCACCAGAATGATTCACGTACCCTTCGTTTGGTCAAAGTGGACCCCAAATGACCCTCATGTGCTTTAGATAAAATACTGTGCCTTAACTCAACTGGGGGAACAAGTTTGTCACTTCTCAAAAGTAAAGCATCTTCAATGGTCAATTCCTCTGACACTTTGAAAAATGGCTGCATGTTAAGAACTAAAGATTTTTCTCTAGGCCACCCTGAGACAACCTTATCCATAACTTTTTTCAAAACCTCATCATGGTCTAATTTTGCTCTCCAAACCTCCTCGGTGAACTGACAGCACTTCTCGACCTCTAAGGCAGCAATAAAACAACACTCATCATCACCCATGCCAACCATCACACCCTTCTCTACAATGGGATTTCTTGATAAATAATCTGCCCTCACGTTCTTTCCTCCTGAAATATGGACAACTTCAAAATTGAACTGGAGAAGTCTGGCAGCAAACCGTGCTATTCTGGGAGTGCTGCTCTTGCAATTGGTACCATTGAGGATTGAAACTAACGGTTTGTGATCCGTTTGTAAAATAAAACTTCTTCCCCACAGATAACATTTGAATTTTTCTATTGCCCACCAATACGCTAACAGTTCTTTTCAATGACCGAATAGTGGACTTCGGCATCTCGTAACACCCTTGAAGCAAAGCCAATGGTGTATTCAGATCGCATATCTTTCTGTGTCAACACAGCTCCCACACCAAATTTACTAGCGTCTACGGTCAAGACACATTTAAGATTGTGATCAAAAGGTTTAAGAGCATTCACACTGGTCAGTTGTTTTTATATGTCAGAAAACGCAGTAGAACACTCATCACTCCACACAAATTCTGATTTGTCTTTCAACAACATGGAAATGGCTGACTCTTGATGCAAAATCGGGAATGAAACGTGAGTAGAACTCACACAGACCTAGAAACGATTTCACCCCAGCTTTATCAACCGGGGGAGGGGCATCAAGAATGGCTTCAACTAACCCAGGCTTTGGACACACTCCCTCCTCAGAAACCAGATGACCTAGATATTCAACGGAAGATCTAACAAACTGGCACTTTTCCCTCTTAGGACAACACCAGCTTGATCAAACTCGGTAAGTACTTTCTTCAAAATGAAATTGTGCTCTACTCGAGAACTTGCATGAATCAAGACATCATCTTGAAAAACAGATACCTTGGAAATTCCCTTCAGCAGCTCAGACATAAGTCTCTGAAAAACGGAAGCTGCTGACGCCAAATCAAATGGCATGCAGCAGTTCTGGAAGGTTCCTGAGGATGATATGAAAGCCGTGAGATGACGTGACTCCTCTGCCAACACAACCTGATGGTAGGCAGACGCTAAATCTAACTTGGTGAAAAATTTTGCACCAGAGATAGTCGACAACATCTCCCCAATCTTGGGAAGGGGGTGAGAGTCAATCCATATCTCTTTGTTGAGGACCCTGAGATCAACACACACCCTCAGCTCACCGTTTTTCTTCTTGGCCACAACCAAGGGTGAAAGCCACAAGGAGGACTCCACGGGCTCAATTATACCTTTAGCCTGCAAACTCTCCAATTCCTTCTCTAACTCACTTCGCACACTAAAGGGGACTCCTCTCAATTTGTGTTTAACTGGTACAGCATTAGCCCTAATCTTGATTTTGTGTTGAAAGCCAACAATTTTTCCCAGCTCCCCTGAAAATACCCTTGGGAAGTCATTCAACAGAAGTTCAATATCATCAGAGTCTCTAATGACCGAGACTTGTTCCTTTGTGCCAGGAAGCAGGATCATACCAAAGAGCCCTTGGTGAAACCATCCTAAAATGTTTAACCCCTTAACCGCTACATAGATCTTGCCACAGATACGTCTCCCTTTAAACATCATGGAATCCTCAAAGAAACCTTGAAGATCAATCTTTCTGCCCTCATAGGAAAAGGGAGACCTATCAGGTGATGAGGCGTGTGAGAAGGAATTTGGTATACACAGACCCCGCGAATACCTTGGAGGACTCTTTCCATGACCCTTTGAAAAATGGAGGCAGCTGAGACAAGGTCAAAAGAGAGTCTAACAAACCTGAAAGTGCCAAAGGGAGTCACAATATCATAGTAACCTATGCTGTGGAAATCGGGTTTCTCTTCATTTCCGTTTCTGGCACACTTCAGAATTACAAAATATGGGCTTCTATTTTGCTTTCCTAACTGCTGAATGCATACAGTTTATTTACAGGTATTTGCATTTTGTTGTGTGTTGCAAAAACACAACATCTTAGAGCCTTTCCTTTCACACTCCCCGTACTCCAGCAAGATTGCCATATAATTCACTTTAAAAACTCCTCTCACTTTGTAGTCAGAGAAAAGAAGTAAACATCAATTACCATGTTTAAAGAATAAGCAATACATTTTCAGAAGAGATAGCCTGCCTGACATTTGACTACAGGCTTTGAAGCACTGGCAAATGTGACAAGATAAACACCAAATATAAAAGTTTCTTTCTTTATTGCTTTAACTTTCACGACCCACTTTGGGAAACACTGCTTTACAAAACAAGCATTGGCAAAGTCAATAGGTTTGTCAATGCAAGCGCTATTGGCTTTACCAATGTTTTCTAGCCATGTTGTACAGCAGGGTGGAGTAGAGTGGCGTAGAGTTGAGTGGGGTAGACTAGGGTGGTATTGTGTGGAGTGGGCAGAGGGGCACTGTGTGGAGTGGGAGAGTTGAGTGGACTGGCGTAGAATGCGGAGGCATAGAGTGCAGCGGGTAGAGTGCAGAGGCTTAGAGTAGAGTGATATACAGTGCAGTGGAGTACAGTGGAGTGACAGTAGAGTGGTGCAAAGTAGAGTGGCGTAGAGTGCACTGACGTATAGTGGTGCAGAGAAGAGTAGAGGGGCGTAGAGTGCAGTAGCGTAGAGGGCAGTGGCATAGAGTGCTTAATAAATAATTTAGGTAATGTTATGGAAAAGGACAGCTAAATATTTTCACATCCAATATTTTGGGGGGCAGGTGTGCATGCCTTATTCGCAACAAAGACCAGCAACAGCAAACAAGAGAAGCAGATCAAACCATTCAGAAACAACGTTCCCTGTTAAAACAAGCGGGAGCGGGGGTCACTTACTGTTTGTAAAGCCTGCCTCCCCTAACATCAATTTGTTCCATTTCGGGTTTCTCTTCTCCACGTCTTTTATTACGATGATTTTATGCAAAACATACATTCTCACGATTTTTACTCCCTAAAACTCCCTAAAAGGCATTTGAAATCACAACTAAAAAACATTAAAGAGCCTGGTGAAGTAATTATATATATATGTTCAATTTATGTTCTGTGTACTGTGCATTTACAGTATAAAGACGAGCGTGTGATTGTAGTTTTAATGTGTAAAATAGTCTCCCTAGCATTAAACGCAAGTACTCCATAGGGGGTGGAATGGTACACCAGGTAACTAGCATGAAACCAGAGTAAATCTCTGGCTGGAGCCAAAGCCCCAACTATGTACTTTTAAAAATATTGTTAACAAACAGTAAATACATAAATGTGCTATGAAGGCAGACTTAAAAAAATACTAATAGTTCGGAATCTCACAGACGTTTTCCAGAAGTTTGGAAAAATGACAGAATGTATATAACAAAAACTCTCCGCACCAGAGCTAAAGAGATTATCATCGTCTGAGAGACGTCTTCTGCAATCTCTCAATCAAGAGCCAGTCGATAAACATTACCAATTAACAAGAGCAGGAGCACAGACCGCGCAGCTACAAACTAACAGAAACCGGATGTGGTACGGAGATATATATCTGTTGCTGAAGGGGGTTCCAAAGTGCAGGCCATGAAAGGGCAAAAGAAAATGTTCCTAAAGTTTGTTGCACAAAATGCAAGGCGCAAAATTAACAGTCGAAAAGAACAAACAAGTGACCGCCATTGCTGAAGCTTGTTTGTATTTGCAGCGCGCCATGCGCGCTTTCACTTTAAGGATGGCATGTGTTTAAAGCAAAATTAGTAAAATGGGCAAAATGCAATGCGGTGTGAGGCCCACAGCGATCGAAGCAGGCTGTTACCGCACTGCAAATTAATTAAATAAAGCAGCGGGGCCACTAAAGTAAAAGCGGACCACGCTGCAAATTAAAAAAAATTAAAATTACATAACAATGTAAAAGCGGGCTGCGGTGCTGCCAATTAAATAAAGCAGCGCGGCCGCTAATGCGGACTGTGCCGCAAATTACAAACAAAAACGTAACAAAAATTTTAAAGCGGGCTGCGGAGTTGTGTGGGTGTAATATGTAAAGACTATTAAAGAAAATAGTGCTCACCCACTACATAGAGCATACCGTGTAACGAGCCAAGTAAAAGATCCAGTCCTTATGGGCGGTAACAAATGGCAACAAGGCGGTACCCAGGAGGGACTAACAAGCCTCATAATAAATCGGAAGCCAGCGTTTACGAAAGACAATGACACAAGTCAATAAAAAATATGCGAGTGGGCGAGTCGATTTTTCAAGGCCTGAATGGTGAGCGAGTGACATTGTGGCTTATGCTCAGACCACTGACATTGTTATTTTTTAAATATTTTGAAATACAGCTAGGAATTAATGTTGAGTATTCAAAGTTTGTTGCTAGTATGTAGCGAAACCTGTTTGGGGTGCTGTGATTCAACTGGAGTTGAGATGCAACATAACCATAGTCCCCCGTAGCAGGATCCCCCTGGCACAGGGCAGAAACTCTGAGGGAGGTTGCCACTATTGCTAGCATATGAAACATGCACTAACTAATACCCAAGAATCACTTCTCAGACTGGGGCACAATACTGATGGCAAGCTCAGTGCCCTACGTGGCAGGACTGGAACACACTGTGTGGTGCTCTTTCAAAATGTAGCTCAAAAGTGCTTAAAAAATAGTAATGAGTTGGGAGCAGGGGGTTGAAGCAACTCAGTTGGTAGGGGTGGAGGGTGAAGCAACAAAGTTGGGAATGGGGAAAACAAAAGGATGGAATCACACGAGCGAGAGAATAACACGAGAGAAACACTTGGCCAAGAGAGAGCAAAGTGAGGAGAGAAAAGCACATAAGGAAGACAGCTGGAAAACACATGTACTATCATGGGATGATTAAATAAAAAGAAAAAAGTTGCTCCTTAAAGCGAGTAGAGGACGCATGGAAGCCAGTCAATCAACGAGATCGTAAAAAGGGTATGCTTCATGGGAAGCACAAACACAAGATAGACAGGCTGAAACTATACAATAGAAAGAAAGCAAATAAGAGTGACCGTAAAGTTCGAGGCACATTGTTATTAGAGAAATGCTAAAAAAAATGCCCTACCATCATGTGTACTTCAGTTATAACAATAAATTCACCAACAAATTCGACTGGGTCCATACGGACCAACCGAAGCTGCAATTTTCCTCCTTACCACAATAACTGTAGTGTCTCTACGCCCACCAATATCTCACAAGGACACAGTTAACAAACAACCAAAGTCATTATTTAACAACCTAGGGCATTCTAGAAGTCTGGAGATACATTCTTGGCTCACTTAAACTAAGCCAATTGAAGTAACATACTTGAAATACCAGAAAAGTAAAGCCCGGTTCTGGAGCCATCTGCCAGCCTTGCAGGAGAGTAGGTCTCACTCGAACCTGTTTAACCGCCTAAAAGGAGGCATTCTGGGACTAGTACAATCGCAATATGCGAACCGTTCAGTCACCTTATAAGATGGGACAACAGACGGCTATTGTCACACCCCTATCCCCCCATTTTTGCGTGGGCAGCACCCCTGACAGGTGACAGCCGCACAACACACTGACTAAACTCGTATAGGCTCCGAAAGGGAGCACGGGACAGAAATAGAGCTGAGGAGTAGGAGCTCCCAAGGAGGTAGCCGCGGAGGTCGGCCTGAGACAGTGCGCATGAGGGTCTCCCCGTCACAGCAGCACCAGAAGGGGGTGGGAACTGGACGGGGAACCGCAGCGTCCAGGAGGGGGGAGCAGAGGCGGGTAGCAGGAGGTGACGCGTCTCTACGAATGTACAGGCCGGGTGGCTGTAGGGGGAAGACAGAGTCATTGAAGCTGTTATGGGACAGAGTCCAGTGAAGACAGAACCGCCTAGCAGAAAAACCTGCTCTCCTCCGCCAATGTAAAGTCAGCAGCTCTCTGCTTACGTTCTAGATCCCGCCCACTGGCGGAAGTAGGAAGTGCAAAAACTAAACACTGTGCCAAGCGCATGTGTAATGTGCGGGTCTCAGTAGCCAATAAGAAAACAAGCATTTGCAATGCAATAGGACTCGAATTTACGCGAGACCTATTGCATTGCAAACGGGCGGGCGGGGTGCAGGGGGGCGCAAAGGCAAGAACAACAGGAGTGCTGGGAGGGGCGAGAAGGCACGGACTGCGGGAGGGGGGGAGAAGGCACAGGGAGAAAATAGTACTCAAAGTAAAGGGGCCAGTAGCCATGTAAGGATACAAATGATGACATGGCCGTCATAGGGAGGGACTCACAGGCCTATAAGCCAATGGAAGGCAGCATTTAGTAAAGGACAAAGACAGAAGCTAATGAAAAAGGTGGGCGGGGGAGTGGGCGGGGCTTCTCTCCCGTACTCAACTGCCCCCGATCAACCCCAGAGCAGCGCTTGCTCGCTGGCTCAGGGCTCGACCTTAAAAGCTGTTAAGAAGTACCACTATGCTATCAGGGAAGCAAGAGTCAATTACTTTGCTAACAAAATACAAAATGCGTCGAACTCTGCAAAAGAACTATACAATCTGGTGAATAGTTTAATACATTTCAGGTACACAAATTTCGCCCTACTCCCCTCAGAAGCATGCTGTAATCAATTGGCCAATTTCTTCCTGGGAAAGGTTAACACTATCCTCCATAGTCTAGGAGAACATGAGGGGACTACCATAGCCTAGAACAGGGGAATAAAAAGACAGTTGAAGATACTCAAGCTATTCTGTCGTCTCTCAAATCAGGCTCCCCTTAGCATGCGGCAACCCTTGACATCATGACCAAGGGAGGATCGGCAGTTATCACCATATTGACTAATATGTTCAATCAGTCATTAAAAACCGGTGAAGTCCCAGCTATGTGGAAACACGCCACAGTCAGACCACTTTTGGAAAAAATGACGGCTGACCCATTATTGTGCGAGAACTACAGTCCAATCTCCCTATTACCAGGTCCAAGTAAAATCCAGGAGAAATTTGTAAACAAACATCTTTCTTTATTCCTAGAGTCCAATGGAATTCTGCACTTCACCCAAACAGGCTTTAGAACAAGGAGCAGTACAGAGACCGCCCTCCTAGCTGCTACAGAAGAAATTAGGACAATTTTAGTCAAGGGTGGCACCGAATGCCATGATCTTACTTGATCTAAGTGCCGCGTTCAGGGCCGGCTCTAGGGCGGTGCGATCGGTGCCACCGCACCGGGTGCTGACTTGGAGTGGGTGCATCATTTTTGCAAGTATATTATCATTTTAAGAGCACCTGCTGCCGCATTCCTGGCCTCCAGCAATTTTCAGGCATCAATTAAAATGTCAAGATAACTCTGGTGATTAATCGTCCTTGTGGAAAGAGACTGCGGTTTGTTTAGTGGAAGTTTTGACTAATCCTAAGGTAGCGCAGAGGGTTAAAATGCCTGCTGCTAAGAACATGTACCACGCAGCTAACAAACTGCATATAATGTATATAGGTCAGTGGGTTACTGCTTCTGTAAGAGAGCTGCTTTTGTTACTTGTCGTTTATAAGTCAAAATCCTAATATAGAACATTGAGCTATTAACTGTCATCAAAGAGCCGGGGGCGCTAGGTGGCGCGCAACCAAGATGGCCGCACACCAGTCAGGCTCTCGCCAGCCGGGCGGACAACTATCCTTCAGACCCATCCTGAGTTGATTAAAGGGCTCTAATTCCAGCTGAATAGCTGCCGGAATTCCCGGGGGTCCCATCAACGCAACACATCCTGAACCAGAGCGGCGAGACGTGTGGACGGAGGCCGGACGCCCCTGCGCCTGATACTGCGCTTGGGGCCTGGAGCCGAGAAACGGCGCCACGATACACACAAGCCTGCGGCCTGAAGCGCGAATGCAGGCCCGAGTCCAAGTGCTGCTGCAGCGCGGGGCCCAACCGACGGCGCCGCTGCGGCACCAGGAGACGTTGCTACCCGCAGCTGTTTTTCCAAGGTGAGGAGTTGTGGAGGGGAGAGTGACACACGGCTGCCGCGCTCTCTACATTGAGTGGCTGGCCACTTCGGACCTGCTTTTGACCTCCGCTGACACATTGGCGGACTGGAGCTGGGGCCTCATGGAGTTTTGGTGCGCGCCCTGCCCCTCGCAGGCGAAGTGAGGGCGGCGGTGAGGCCTTCCACGTGACGACCGCTGCTCTGCGGGCCCGGAGCGAGGAGACAGAGCCAAAACTGTGTCCCTACCTGGGCCTGTGGCGGGGGAGCGGGCCCAGAGGTACCAAGGTCACCCGATATCGCCGGCGGCGGGGCCCGGAGTAGAGTAGACGCCTCTGCCAGCCACTACACATATGAGGCGAGGAGCGGCGTAGGCGACATTTTATCCGCTTTGAACGGCCAGCCATCACTGTACATACGCGGAGGGAAGCCGACGACTCCTATACCACTCCCCCCCACATTGATTGACTATCTGACCGCACTGCATGACGACCACACTTCAACGCTGTCACTAGCGACAAGCGCCGAGCCCTTCCCAGCAGATAGGAAGCGATACAGAGGTGTTGACCAGTAGCGGCCATTTTACGACACGCTTCTAGCGCCAAAGCTATCCCGTTTCCAGAGGGTTTGGGATCCATTCTATTCCTACCAGAGGGCTCCATAGTCCTTCGGAGAACAAGATGGGCAGAACCGACCCGAAGCAACCAAAAATCCCTTTTGAATCACGCAAAGTGTCCAAGCCTGGTTCCGCGGATCATGCGGATTCGGACGCGGCAGAAAGACGAAGACTGGAAGGCCCTATTGCTCAGTATGAAAAACAGCCTGACCTCCATTGACACGAAAATGGACACCATGAATGCGCGGCTGGACTCTGTGGTGCATAAACTGGACCAACACGACCATCGACTCAAGGAGGCGGAAACCAGGATCTCCGACCTGGAGGATGGGGCCACTGAGCGCAGGGAGCGGGTCTCGCAAATGGACAAACTCCTCAAGATCATCGCCGACAAAAACGAGGAGTTGGAGGCCCGCTCTAGACGAAACAATGTTCGCATCCTAGGCCTTGCAGAGACGACCAATGCGGGCCGCATGGAAGACTTCGTCGAGCACCTCCTGGCCGACCTGTTTGGGAGGGACTCCTTTTCGGCCCACTTGACAGTAGAAAGAGCACATAGGTCCTTGAACGCGCGCCCACCTCCAGGGGCACCTCCACGACCGGTGATAGTCCGATTCCTCAACTATTGGGATCGTGACACAGTGCTACGACTAGCCCGCGAGAAGAAACAAGTTCACTACGAAAATACTACTCTCGCCTTCTATCCAGAATTTACACAAAAAGTGCAGGAGGCGAGGCACATTCGCTGCGGTCAAGAAGAAGCTCCAAGCTCAAGACATCCCATACGCGATGCTGTACCCCGCGAAACTTCGTATCACTCACCGAGGAAAACAGCATCACTTTCACAATCCTCAACAAGCTGAAGACTACCTTAAGCACTGCCGCAGGACGTCTCCTACAGCGACGGCTGCCCATTCATGTTCCAGATCTCAGTCTCCAACGTCGGCTCTGGACTGATGATGTGCCACCCACTCCGACGGTTTGATGTTCCATCCTCTCTGGACCCCTGATGGTCCCTGATACTTGATACTAGACAGTGACCCTCTGCATACGAAGAGAATCTGACTAGTGGTCCGCCCAGACACTCACCTTCCTCCCATACACGCCACTAGCCTGATGAAGGCTTGGTGGCAAGTGGGTGAGATAAAGGAAGGGAGATGGCACGTCGTGGGCCCCTAGTATCTTCCCCGCGTGGGTGATCCCCCTCCCTTTCTTCTTTTTGCTTTCCTTTTTTTTTTGCGTCCTCTTGCAAGTTAACTTAGTCTGCGTTTATACCAGGGGGGGTAACAATGCCCGACAAGTTGGGGATGTCGGTGTGGGCGGGAGGGGAAGGGCCATGCCCTGTAATGCCTGATTTACTTAAGCAGCCTAGTCCACAACACACGAGAGCAATACAAGTCCACTTAAGACAAGGAAATGACGGATACTCCAGACACCAATAGCAGGCTGCAAATCCTAACATGGAACGTCCGGGGTTTAAACAACCCACGAAAAAAGAGACAGGTGATAGGATACCTGGAGAGACATCACATCCACATAGCCCTATTGCAGGAAACTCACCTTGACCCCGCAACCACAACCGGGTTTGCTGCCAAGTGGGCCTCACATCGCTGTTTTGCGTCCTACTCCACGTACTCCAGGGGGGGTCGCAATCCTTATTAATCGGAATGTAGCTTTTGTGCTGGGAGGGACCGAAGTTGACCCTCAGGGTAGATACTGTCTGATCTGGAGACGTTTGGCATCGCAAGACATCACGATAGCTAACTATTACGGCCCCAACATTGACGACCCCCAAACCCTAAATTTGTTATGGAGTAAGATCCAGACTCTTGGCTTCACCTACCTGCTATGGGGGGGCGACTACAACACAACTATGTGCCCAATGATGGACAGATCCCAAGCCACTGCAGCGCACTATACTGCCACTCAAAAACTGCTAGCGGACCTGGTGTCCACTAACTATCTCCTTGACACATGGCGTTACAAGCATCCTACACTACAAGAAGGTACACACTACTCCGCAGTTCACTCTACATGGTCCAGGCTCAACTGTTTATCTCACTGGGCATGGCACATTGGGTGGAAGCAGCCACTCACCTGGCTCGTACATATTCAGACCACTCGCCTGTCCAACTGGTGTTAAACCCTCCAGTAGACCAGACCCCTTATGCCCGATGGCGCCTTAACCCCGCGCACCTTCTAGACATGGCCTTTAGGACCGAACTCGAACAAGAAATTCCAGACTTCTTTGCACGTAATATAGACTCAGTGCCCAGCTTCACCACGGTCTGGGAGGCCTTTAAGGTCACGGTCAGGGGCTGGTGCATTTCTAAGGGAGGGGGGATCCTGAAGGACATTCGGAGGGAACTTAGCCGGCTAGAAAATGACATCAAAACACTCGAGAGAGACCTTGCTTCCACGGGGGAGGAGACCCGCGCCAAGCTGCGCGATAAACTGACGGAATACACGGCCACAGCGGAGCGAGAATGTAAATTCCGCGGGAGATACCACGTAGCACGGGAGTATGGAGAGGGGGACCGCCCGGGGAAGGTTCTGGCGAACTTGGTCCGCCCACCCAAGTTCTCCAACTACATAGCTGAAATCCAAGATTCGGATGGGGAGATCCACAGGAACCTCCCAGATCAATTACGCACATTTGTAAAGTTCTACAAAACATTATACACGTCACAAAGAGGGCAACCGCTTGACCTCCCACAGTACTTTGAGGATACGGCCTTAGCATGGCTCGGCGACACCCAGCGGGGATTTTTGAGCTTGGACCTGGAAGTCAATGAAATTACTGAAGCCATAATGCAAATGAAGTCGGGGCGTACACCGGGATCGGATGGCCTCCCTATAGAATTCTACAAGACCTACTCGACACTACTGGCCCCCATATTGAAGGAGGTCTTTTATGCAGCACAAGAGGAGGGTAGCCTTCCGAGAACCATGAGAGAAGCCCAGATAGTCTCACTACTCAAACCAGACAAGCCCCCACTTCACTGTGAGTCTTATCGCCCCCTTTCGCTACTAAATTGCGATACTAAAATACTGGAGAAAGTACTTTCTAACCGCCTTAATCTCCTGATGGAGCGATTGGTCTTACCGGACCAGTCGGGGTTCATCCCTAATCGTGCAACCTCGCACAATCTTAGAGCGCTCCTGGCAATCCTACAAGACACAGACCCTAGCAGCTCAGCGGTGGCGGTGTTTCTTGATGCCACCAAGGCATTTGATTCGGTGGAGTGGGACTACCTGGTTGGCACTCTCCTGTACATAGGAGTGCCCCCTGCTTTTCTGGGCTGGGTGGAGTTATTGTACAGACAGCCGACTGCCACTGTACTTCTGAATGGGGCCAGGTCCACTAGTTTCACCATCTCTAGAGGCACGAGGCAGGGCTGCCCTCTCTCCCCCATCTTGTTTGCCCTAGCTGTAGAACCCCTGGCCGCGAAAATTAGACAGCATCATAAAGAACGTGCATTGGTGTACCCCTCTAGACAGATCTTAGTCTCACTATACGCGGACGACATTACACTGTACATAAAAACCCCCAGGACAACCTTAATCCTGTTCTGCGAGAAATCACTAAATTTGGAGTCCTCTCAGGCATACACATTAATTTGTCCAAATCGGCGGTATTCCCGTTAACAGACTCGACCAAGCCGCACCAATTAGACTATCCCCTAGTGTGGAAATGCGAAGAAGTTAAGTACCTGGGAATCCGCGTCACAAGAGACAAAGAGGAACTGATACGCACTAATTATGGCACCACACTAGACAAAGTGACGGACACTATTACCCGGTGGCTGACTCTACCCCTCGCGATGGCTTGGAGAATCTCCCTAGTTAAAATGGTTCTTCTACCCAAATTTCTCTATCTTTTTACTAATATCCGGTACAATCCCGGACGGTTCTTCTTTAAGACACTAAAAACGCAGGTCACCCGACTCATATGGGGGGAAAACAGGCAAGACTTGGTCTAACCACACTAATGCTACCCTATAAATTGGGAGGGTTTGACGTCCCCAATTTTTAACACTATTACCACTGTGCCCAGGCACACTTTGCAGTGTACTGGTTCCACCCGCCTCCCTTTATGCCGCATTTGGCGGTTGAGGATGGCTACATGGCCCCTGTTCCACCCTCGGGCTACTTGTTCACCTCGGGAGGGGCTCGAGAACGGGATCCTTCCACAGTCGACTGCACCAATATGGCCTGGAGAAAGATAGCAACCACACTAGAGGCCCCAATGATGTATTCTCCCAAAATGCTCCTGGTACATCACCCATCACTCCAGGTCACCTATGAGGGATTATGCCGTAAGATGTTACAAAACCTTAAATACACTACATGGGGAGACCTCTACATAGATGGCACCTTCCGAACTAGGGAACAGTGTTTTAGCACCCATGATCCTACCGCCTTGGACCTCTTTATGTACATCAGGCTTAGGCAGAGCGTGAAAGCTGCCACACCATCATTCCCCTCAGAACCACACACCCTGCTACCGCTACATGCACTTCTACAATCGAAACCTCCTAGGCATGTGATATCGCTCCTGTACAAGCACACACAACAAGCCCCGCTACCTTACACCCCACTGGCCCGAGCAGCATGGGACAAAGATCTAGGGATACCCGTAACAGATGAACAGTGGGAATTCAGCTGTAAACAGACAGAAGCCCTTACGGCTAACAGTCGGCTAAGACTCATTCATTATAAGTTTCTGCACCGATTATATTACACCCCTGCAACCCTCCACAAATTCAAGCTACGAGAGGAGGACAGGTGCGCAAGGTGTGGGAGGGAGGGGGCGGACTTCTACCACCTGGCATGGCAGTGCCCGCAAGTATATGACTACTGGCAACAGGTGTTTGAGGGCATGTCACGAATGCTAGAAATGCAGCTACAACCGACCCCACTACTAGCACTACTCGGATGCACACAGTGTATAGATACTGTACATAGGAAGTACCTAGCGCTGGGATTTCTCATAGCCAAGCGCAGAGTTGCTTGTAAATGGGGACGGGGCCGCGCCCCTAAGTTCAAGGAATGGATTCAAGACTTGACTACCTGGCAGGAACAATCGCTTTGTTACGCTGAGCTGCTACCACTCTCATCACGACCAAAAGACATCTGGGGCCCACTAACCGCATATCTCCTCTCATAGGCGGCTGCCGCGGAGGCTGACCAAGAAGGGAGGGATAACCGTATACAGCCTGAGGGGTGAAGCACCCTGTTTT
The DNA here is from genome assembly GCA_963921515.1 of Calotriton arnoldi. Lineage (NCBI taxonomy): Eukaryota > Metazoa > Chordata > Amphibia > Caudata > Salamandridae > Calotriton > Calotriton arnoldi. The sequence continues at coordinate 94,257 of CAWUFW010015246.1, forward strand.
CTTTCCCCCTGTGGGTGTAGAGGGGAGTGTGATGCATGGGAAGCACACCCGTGGGGAACTGCATGGGTAGCAAAGCTGTGAAGTGGGGCCTTAGGACTCTAAGTGCAGAGCTCATGTGGGGCCAGTTCCTTGTGGATTGGGCGTTCCTTATATGTACTGGATGATATATCTCTCTAGACTAGAGACTTGCACGAGATTCCAACTATGCCTATTGAGGCAGTACAGGCTTATGGGGCTGGAGGGGGGGTTGTGTTTATCTGTTACTTCTATGAGAACCACTTGATGAGTATTGTATCCTTCAGTACCATATTGTGATAATCCAACGGTGTAAACTTTGGTAACCCAATAAAGACATGTTCAAAAAAAAAAAAAAAACTGTCATCAAAGAGCTGCATGAAAACTGCAAGGTATATGTTAGAGCTACATGTTTTTTGCCCAGTCTTTCATTATCCTAATCTTGCCAAAAGGGTTCATTTGGGTAAAAAAACAATTCTTATTATTAAAGAGAACCCCTAACAATGGTGTTATGTTTTAAATTCTGAATTTGTGCTTTAAAGAATAAGGGGCCAGATGTACGACGGAAAATTGCATGCGCAAATAGGTTTGCGACCCGTTTGCGCATGCAATTTTCCTCTGGGCCATGTACTAACACTATTTTGCGACTCGCTATTAGGAAGGGGCGTTCCCTTCCTAATAGCGACTCACAAGCCATGTACGAAAACACTTGCAATTTACCACCCTCTTCAAGAGGGTGGTAATGCAATCGCAAAAGGGAAGAGTTTCCCCTTTGCAAATGCAGGGGAAAATATTTTTTAGGGGCAGGCAGTGGTCCCAGGGACCACTACCTGCCCTTAATAAATTAAACAAAAACGTTACATCTTTTTTTTTTTTTTAATGCATCCCGTTTTCCTTTAAGGAAAACGGGCTGCATTTAATTTTAAAAAACTGCTTTATTTAAAAGCAGTCCCAGACAAGGAGGCCTGCTGAGCCCAGCAAGCCACCATCCCTGGGAGGGCCAGCCATTCCCAATGGGGTCGCACATTGCGAGTGCCTCATTAATATTCATGAGGTTCGCATTTTGCGACCCCATTGGGAATCGCAATCAGTGTCTCAGACACTGTTGTACATTTGAAATTGCGACTCGCAATCGAGCGCAGTTTGCAAGTCGCAATTTCAATTGGTCGTACATCTGGCGCTAGGACTCTTAAACTATTTTGCCTACCAGTATCGATGACATGTCACTCCTACATTACACCTTGATGTAACATTTCCTATACACTGATTACACACATATGATTGTCTCTATGCAATGTGTGTATGATGTAAAGTGCTCCGACACCCTACACTGGTATGAGTGGTGCTATAAAACTAAATGAATCTGAGAGACAGTGGATATGGAAACTTGCGGGGCACTGTTAAAGGGTGCTAGTGAGGGAATCCGTGGAAGAGGTGGTCATGGGGGGGCGCCAACAAGCATTGTCGCACAGGGTGCCACCAGTGTTAAAGCCGGCCCTGGTAGCGTTTGACATGGTATTGCACCAAATGGCTAGTTGAAGGGGGATTGGGGTACAGCTCTGAAATGGCTTACTGCTTTTCTTCACAATCTCACCTTCCACGTAAGTAAGTAAGTAAGTATTGGACTTGTAAAGCGCAGACTTAGCCCAAGGGCGTCAAGGCGCTATTAGCAGACTGCGAGGAACAGACCAAAACAAAAACACGCTCATCCTGACGTCTGTGAGAAGAGCCAGGTCTTTAAGGTTTTACGGAAGAGAGAATGGGACAACTGACTAGAGAGCTCTTCCGGGAGGGAGTTCCACAGCTTAGCCGCAGCCGTGGAAAAAGCTCTACCTCCCCACCTTGCCTTCTTAAACCTCGGTAAAGTTAACAAGTTTTTATCTGAAGACCGGAGTAGTCTGCTGGGAACATACCGCTGGAACATCGCCTTGATCCCATCTGGGCCTAAGCCAAAATAAGCATCATGGGTCAGGCACAGAGTTTTGAAAAGGATCCTACGGTCCACAGGCAGCCAATGCAATGACCTGATGGAGGATGTGACTGAATGGAATTTAGGTAGATTCATCACCAGCCTCGCCGCCGCATTCTGTACCAGCTGCAAACGTCGCACCAGACCCTTATCAATGCCCAGATAAAGGGCATTACAGTAGTCCAGCCTAGACGTTACCAAGGCAATAACAGCCTGCTTGCGTGCTTCAAAGGAAAGGAAATGGGCAATTTTTCTAAGGATCCTCATGATCCCAAAACAAGTGGAAACTGTCCTGCTGACCTGGAGATTAAGGGAAAGTGAGTTGTGAACAATGACCCCTAGATTTTTCCCATGTGCTACCGGACAGGGGCAGACGCCAAGAGAGTCCGGCCACCAGTCACCGGACCAGATCTCCAATTTACTGCCAAAAATCAGGACCTCAGTCTTCTCACCGTTCAGTTTCATAAAATTTTCCACTATCCAGGAGGAGACTGCCTGCATACAATTCCTGAAATTAAGGGCAGAATCCCTAATGCTATCAGCAATAGATACCATTATTTGGGTGTCGTACAAGAAGAAGATAGGCAATCTAAAATGTTTTCCCTCAGGTGCGGTGGTCCACAGTGCTTTTCCTTTAGCCCCACCCTATTCAATTTGTATGTAGCCCCTCTACCAGAGTTAAAAAAATTCCATGGTATTACCACAATCTCCTATGCGGACGACACACAAATTATTATTAGTCTGTCTGATCGAACAGAAAAGACCTCCTCTCTCCTTAACTCCTGTCTTAAACACTTAGTGGACAGGATGGCAGCCTGCAGCTTAAAGCTTAACGGCAATAAGACAGAGGTGATGATAGTGGGTAACAATCCCACTAGGTGGATGGAAATGAACTGGCCAGCTGCTCTGGGTAGCCATCCTACCCCTAAAATGGAGTCAAAAGCTTAGGAGTCTGGCTGGATGGAAAACTGACAAAGGAAACCCAGGTCAAGAAACTTGTTTCAGTTTACTTCGTACTCTAAGAAGACTTCTGAGATGGCTACCAGACCCAACATGCAGAGTGGTGGTACAAGACCTGGTGATTTCTCAACTGGACTATGGAAACTCCTTATACCTTGGAAGGCCTAAGTCAATCTTGAAAAGAATGCAGGTCATACAAAACGCTGCAGCATGCAACCTCTTAAAATTACCCAAACACCAATGAGCAAGGACAGCACTGGTGGCCGTGCACTGGCTCCCTGTGGACAAGAGCATTCATTTCTAGACTCTATGACTTGTACATAAAGCGATCCACAAAAAAGGTTCTAAATGATCCACGACCTTATTACCCTTTATAACCCATTGAGGTCGCTATGTTCCACTAATCAGTTGCTACTCACAGTCCCCAGAATTAAGAGAGTCAGACCCGGGGGTCATTCTTTTGCTTACATCACCCCAAAGCTTTCCTGATACTAGTGAGACAAATGGAATCAGAAATTAAATTTAGGAAACTACTAAAAACTAGATTGTTCGAGTAGCTCTGCAAGATAGTCCTATATATATAGCTACTCCTATATATCCTATATATAGCTAGTCCTATATATAGCTATAGCTACTCAGTGCTGGGAGGCACTTCTGGGTAGCTATGCGCTCAATAAATACAGGAGAATAGAGTAGAATAGAATAGAATAGAATACAAGTCAAAACACAGTTACGAATACTGTCTGAGACACAATGTCCACTGAACGATAAATGCTCAATCAAGCAGCGGCATCAACACCTAAAGGAAACTGGCCTACTAATTAGGTCTACATCACTGCATGTGATCACCATCCTTCCCTTACTACCCCAGCAAGCATGGACATGCTTTATCAGCAGATACAATACACTTGTAGTAGGGTCGTAATTGCCTAGCAGAGTATCCCTGTGCCACACTGCTCCAGATTTCATTATTCTGAAAAACCTGGTATTTTTTCTGCTCAAGTAAACTTGTTTCACGAGTCTCATTAAGTTGGAGGGAAAAAGTCCCTATACAAGGGGTCCCCTCCTCCAAGTGATGTATGCATGCTGGCTGTGTTGTACTTGCATAAGGGGATGAATAATCCTTCTGTGAAAACATGTTTGTACTCCAATGATGATGGCTTTCCAATTAGAAAATGTGTGCCTGGCCAGGTCCCCTTTATTTCCCTTTCCTGTTGCATTTCAGATGCTACCCATCTGTTCCTTCTCCCTTTGAAGACCACAGTTAACTTAGCTACTTTAAGGTACTAAGAAAGCCCTGGTGCTGTATGCACCAGTTTATACAAGTTCTGACATGTCAGTCTACAGCTGCCATGAATATGAATAGGTAAGGCAAAGAACTGCTGGACAGCTTGCACACACCTTGACAGAGGATGTACCTTGTCCATCCCAGGCATCCTATGGCCAGCTCAGCTAGACGAACTTCAGTCCCAAAGCAGAAGCCTTTGAGAGATTCCACGACTAAAGAAATATGCACTGAATCGTAACGATATAGGACCTTACTTAGAATTTGGAAGACATTGTACTCCACTGCAAACATGGCGAAGTATCCTGTCCCCCAAACTAGTGGCTCCCACATTCTATTTAGAATCGGGGATAACCACCATGTCTTTGCCAGGAGAGCCTCCTCTGGAGTCACCAGTGGAAACCTTTGTCCAACAGCCTGAATGACATTGGGCGATAGGTCAAAGTGCCTCAGGTCATCTGTCCTATTTAGGGTGGAAGTTCCAACGTATATATTTCTGGTTTGGGACCACAAGGAGAATCCTGCTGGTCCTGAAAATTCAAACAAATAAATGACCCACACACACTGGCCAAAAAGTCACAGTGTGTAAGCGGCATGTTTTTTTTTGTTTTTCAAAAACAAACTCCTGCTTTGGGAGCTTGGTTTTGAAAAGCAAGAAATGTTGCTGTGCACCAGCGTTGTTGAGCATGGCACCTGCACAGCTAAGGTTTAGTGCATTTAGAGGAACCGCTATTGAGGCAGCTCATCTAAAAACATATCGCCACCTGGGGAGAACTCTCAGGGCAGCTGAGTACATCCATCTCATGTACTGGCAAAATGGAGTACAGCCTGCCATATGCTAACTGAGGCCCATCGTGTTTTATAAAAGACATGAATCATATGAGTACAGATTTTTTTTTTATTGTCTTCAAATGTATTTACATAATACTTCAAATTATTTAAAAGTATTCATGTTGACTGAAATGCAATGTGAAAATCAAGTCCACCTTTCCCTGAAACAGCAAGAGATCCACTCTTTAAGTGGAAATTATTGTTTAGTGCTTTTACAAAATGTCTGGGGTTCATGGGAGGAAGAAGTCATAATCCTGAAGGGAAATGTTTTTGATGGAACACAATTTGGGATTTGAAGGACAGGCAATTTTGGAGCATTTACCACTCTATAAGCTGGCAGAAGGAAAGGATTAATTGAATGCATATCAGGATGTTGTGACATGGTTAGAGATTCATTTTGATGTACAACCAAGTTTAGTGGTCATGAGATACAAACTTTCCATGAGGGAGCAGATTTAGGTAGAATCCATAGAAGATCCATAGACTTACGTGTAGTTGTCTTGCGCCTACTGGTGACAGAAAATAAGTTCGAAAATGTAATCAGGCAGTTAATTAGAGACCAGATAGAAGTGCAACGTAGAGACAAAAATGTTCAACAGAATTTACTGTCAATGAAGAACCCATCATTGAGTAAAATAATAGACATAGCAAAGAGTATTGAGATGCTTCAATCTTCATTCAAGGTAATAGATAAAAGGGGAAAGCTTGAATATTGAATTTGTGGGGGAAAAAAACATTTCTAAATGGTGATAAGAAAAGAAATAATGTTAACTCTCAAAGGGGTAGTTCTTTAAACAAGGAAATATTTGTTTCAGGAGTGGCTACCCTACCCTACGCATGCTGTTATGGGGCACACATGTTCAGCTAGAAACAGTATTTGTAAAATATGTGGAAAGGCTGGGCATTTAGCCAAGGTTTGCCAAAGTCAAAAACAAAATATGAGTATTGTTCAAAACAGTGAGGGAATGGAAGTCAGCAGCAAATTATTCATTTTAGTTGTCAGTGATGCCATGAAAGAATGTTTAGATCCCTACAATAGCATAAGCAGATGGCCAATGGCCGTGTATGGATTTTGTTAGTGGTTTCAGAGGCAATGATCACAGAAGAGTAGTTTGAAGAGCATTGGAGTAACAAAAGATTGGAAACCCCTGATACGGCACCGGTATCATAAGAAGGTTGCAGAACTGAGATGGCTGGATATTTTGAAATAACATTATAATTTACAAGTAGGACTCTGCATGGGGAAGTATTTGTTGCAAAGATAGGGCTGACAATTTTAGGATGGTATCAGAAAGGCATTTTTGGTATGACACTCAAACGGGGAGCAAAGGAATAAGTGCTGCTGGTAGGGGAGGAAAAGACAAAACATAGCAAGGGTATATTGAAGAATTTCAGTGAAGTTTGTAGTTCTAAGCTTAGAAGGATATGAGGATTCAAACTGATTTTTTTATTAAAGAGGGAGCTAAACGAGCAACGTGCTATTTAGCAGAACGTAATAAAGCAGATGAGTTTGTCAGAACCCCATTCAGAGGGGCGTGGCTTAGCACCCACTGAAGATGGCGGCAGGCTAACAGAGCTCCGTGGCAGCTGTGAGGCATTTTTCTTCACATACCTACGATTCTGTCACCAGACTGCTACTTTTAATTTTCAAATGAAGTAGAATACTTTCGGAACACAACCACATTCACAGGTGACAGCTTTATGGGCTCTTTATCATCTTTACTGAGAGAAATGCTTTCCATGGGAAGCTCCAGCAGCCCCCCATCTTATCTCCTCTCATGAGGTATTAAACTGAGCAGAGCTTCTGTACTAATGGCATAACCTTTTGACCCTGCAGCCCTCATAAATCTCTCTGCTGTTCTGTGTGCTGGGAGGTTTCATTTTCAACAATTTATCTCTTCAAGTTAACATTTCTATTTTCTGAAGCACTGCCATAGACTGCAGAGGGAAGTTTCACTTTCAACAATTTATCTCTTCAGGTTAGCATTTCCATTTTCAGAAGCACTGCAATAGACTGCCTTGAGAAGTTTAATTTTAAACAATTTATCTATTCAAGTTAGCATTTCTGTTTTCTGAAGCACTGCCATAGACTGCCTTGAGAAGTTTCATTTAAAAAACAAATTCTATTCAAGTCAGCATTTCTTTTTTCTGAAGCACTGCAATAGACTGCCATGTGAGATTGTTTTAACTACATTTTAACTGCAGTTCATTTAGAGATAATTCCCTATACCACTTTCCTTTTATTTTATCATTTATATTTATGTATGGGGAAAACTAGGAATTTAAAATTACACATCCCTGGCATGGCTCACTCTCAGTATACAGTGGATACTAAAAACTCTTTTTCTTTACTGGATTCCAATATGGAACATCCTGATATGGTATCTCAAGATTCTCATTCATCCTCCTCCTGCGCCTCTACAATTTCTTCTAAGCAACCCTCTAAAATACCAACCACAGCTCCCCTGAAGCCAAGCAAAAGGCCAAAAAAGATCCTTCATCACCTGTTAAACCTATTTCCTCTATTTCTATGGAGCTCCTTCTAGATGAGATTCGCGACTTGAAACCCTATATGGAGGAAACTAATACAAAGCTTCAGAGACTGGACGACAAATGGTCTCTGATGGAAAATAGAGTTGTGAACATAGAACATCAGATGCTTTCTATTCAGGATACTGCTGAAGATGTTACGCACCTCAAAGCGGAAGTCTCATATCTTAAGAAAGTTACCGAAGATTTAGAAAATGGGAATCAACGCAACAACCTTCGCATTTACGGCCTTGCAGAGGAAATGGAGGGCTCTCAACCTATTTCCTTTTCAAAAATGTTCTTCCAAAACTTTTGGATATGCCTGAATCCACTAAGCTTAACATACAACGATCTCATGGACTTGGTCATCGATCTCAACATGCCTCCTCATCACAAAAACCTCGGGGTGTCATAATATTTTTTCTGGAAAATCAGGATCTTCCCACAGATATCAAAGCAGCAAAAACCAAAGGACGTGTTACTTGGTCATGAAACCCATTATATTTTGTTCAAGATCTGTCTAAAGCTACAGCAGACAGACGGAAGAAATTTCTAGACATGCGACCTGCGTTTCGTTCCCTTGGAGCCAGATTTGGTCTTTTCAATCCGTGCTTCTTTAAAGTAACTTACAATAACAAAACAACAACGTACGAAGATCCCTCCATGCTGCAGAAATGTATTGACAACTGTAAAATGGAAACAATGGACACTTCTAAATACCCTTTCACTTGAAGGCTTCATATAACTTTCTTGTTCTGTTTCACATTGTTGTTGCTGTATTTTGTAATGTCTAGGTTAACTTACCATTTAATTTCATGTTTCATTAGTCTTTTAAAGGTATATCTTTGTATAAGTTAATAATGTATATCTGTTTCTTCACTTCTTAGGTACCCTCTTTTAGTGTTGTGCCCAGCAAATATTCTATTTTTATACCCATATCTATGGTCTGGATGTCTCCCCTCCGGCTGCTTCTGGAGCCCGGTTGTTGTCATCATCCCTTTTGTGGTCGCACCACTCCCGATTATTTCGTCCTGGTATTTGGTATGTCTTTTGTCTTAATTTGTTTCTGTCAACATGCTGATTTCTTTTATCCTTTTCATGTTTTCTTTTCTCTATCTGCATTTCCTTTTCTTTCCTTCTATTTTCATACTCTCTTCTATGTTTTCTCTCTTCTTTATTTTGTATTCTTCATCTTGCTCCTTCTCTTTCAATGTACTATTTTCTGTTATATTTCTCTCTCTGCTAAGAAATGCATGGTTTTATTTTTTACTCGATTAAACAAATTACGTAATTGTTATTCTTTACTTATAGAGTACGCTAATGTCACTGCAATTCTTTATTCATGACTTTACGCATTATTACTTGGAATGTAAAAGGGTTACGCTCACATATTAAACAACAAAGAGTTCTTACTCATTTAGCCAAATTAAATGCTGATATTGCTTGGTTACAAGAAACTCACTTTACTGAATTGGAGACCAAAAAACTTGTTAGACATTGGGTGGGATATGCATTTTCCTCACCAGGTAATGGGAAACGTAATGGAGTTGTAATTCTGTGTCAAAAATCTTTGGATGTTACCTTGTTATCACAAAAATCAGATAAAGAAGGTCGATGGCTTCTCATAAGATTACAAGTAAACAAAATACCAATATCTGTTTTTAATATTTATGCACACACACATCCTGATAAAACGTTTTGGCCCTCAATTACACCCAAACTGATGTCTATTTCTGATGACTACTTCGTTTTTGGTGGGGATTGCAATCTGGTAATGAATCCTTTTTTAGATCGCTCCTCCCAGTCTTCTTTTGTCCCTTCCTACATTCACAAACAATTCACCACAGCCATCAAACAAAGATCCCTTATTGATTCCTGGAGAATTTGCAACCCCTTTTTACAAGAATATACTTTTTTCTCCCCCGTACATTTCTCTCAGTCTAGGATTGATCACCTTTTTGTCTCTAAACCCTTATCTCAACACATCTTTTGAGCTGAGATAGGTACCATTTTAATTTCTGATCATGCACCGGTAATTCTAGATCTAGACTCCTCCCCCAAAGTTAGATGTTGGTGCTTCAATATTTCTCTTTTATTGGATACCTCTTTCACACAACGCTTTGATACTTTTATAACAGAATGTTTTGCTCTGAATGTATCTCCTGACTTATCATTTCCAATTAATTGGGATACATTCAAAGCTACTTGTAGAGATTTTATCATTACTTATGTTTCCACTAAAAAGAAAATAAATTTTAAAAAAGCACTAGATTTCATGGAACATATCAAATCCTTAGAACAATCCTACTTCGAATCCAAATCTCAGACTTGTTTAGATAATTTAATTAAGGCTAAATTTGATTTAAATAAACTCTCCACGGAAGAGGCTAACTCTTATCTCCTTAAATCTAGTTCCAGATACCATGGTGGTCAAAATAAAGCAGGTAAACTCTTAGCAAATTATCTTAAATTTAAAAAGAGCGAACTAAAATAGAAACTATTTTAGGAGATGATTCCATGCCTCTTTTTAGAGACAATGATATCCTTAATGAATTCACTAAATTCTATCAAAATCTATATAAGCCAGAGTTAGATCCTCTCTAATCTGATATTAACTCATATCTTTCTTTTATCCATAAGGAATTTGATTTAAACACTGGTTTTTCTTCCCTTGATTCTGATATCACAACTTATGATATTCGTACTGCCATTAACTCTATTTAAAAAGGTAAAGCTCCTGGGCCTGATGGTTTTCCTATTGAATTCTACCTCCATTTCTCTAAACAATTAATCCCTAAATGACATCGATTATTTACTTTCTTTACTTCCTCCAATTCTGCTACTGGGACATTTCAAGAAGTCTTAATATGCCTTATACCAAAAGATAATAAGGATCATAAGTTATGCAAAAATTATAGACCGATTTCTTTAGTTAATTCTGATTATAAGATTTTTGCCAAGATCCTGGCATTACGCCTTGATCCTCTCCTCCCCAATTTAATTGGTCATGAACAAGCTGGTTTTGTTAAAGGTAGACAACTCTCTGATAATACCAGGCTTTTCTTAGATGTTCTGAGTAAATCTAAAGCTTATACACATTCTTTAGCAGCCATTTCCTTGGATGTTGAGAAAGCTTTTGATCGGATACACTGGAAGTTTTTATTCTCTACACTTTCATGGTTTGGTTTTGGGGAAAAGTTAATTAACTTAATCTCTCTTTTATATTCTTCCCCTTCCGCATCTATATTTGTCAATGGCTTAATCACCTCTCCTTTTCTTTTACACAGATGTACGACAAGGCTGTCCCCTTTCACCTCTTCTTTTTATTGTAGCTCTCGAACCTTTTCTATCTAAAATTCGACAAAATAGTGCCATACAAGGATTCAAATATGGAGATAAACAAATGACATTTTCAGTCTACGCTGATGATATTCTTTTATATTTGGCCTATCCTGATTCTTCTTTCCAACCCTTTTTAAACGCAATTTCCACTTTTGCCTCATTTTCAGGTTAAAAACTTAATTCTGGCAATTGTGAAACCCTTCCACTTAACAAATGGTGTCTCAAATACGATTTCCCCCTTCAGGATTTTTTGGAGCCCAACAAAAATTAAATATTTGGGCCTTTGGTTCACTACTTCTATAAAAGACACTATATCGCTCAACACTACTATGTTACTGTCTACTTCATCTAACCTAACTTCACGGTGGAATCCGCTATTTCTCTCCTGGTGGGGTAGGTTTGATTCTATTAAGATGATGTTAGTCCACATCATTCTTTTCTATCTTTCGGCAATTCCAATTAACTTTCCCACCTCTACTTCTTTAAAAATGTATTCTATTCTCACTGCATTCTTATGGAAAAATAAAAAGCATTGCATATCTTTGTCCAAATTGCAAAGGCATAAGCAGCAAGGGGGAGTTAATTTTCCCCATTTTCAGTCTTATCAAAATGCTTTCTTTTTAAAACAGTCAATACATTTTCAAGATGGCCCACCCACAATTCCATCTCACTTATGGTCAGAATTGGAGTTATCTTTTATTCAACCTTTCTCTTTTGCAGATTTTTTGTCCTTTACTAAATGCCCTTCTTCCATGTCAATTCCAATTCTCAAAAATGCTTGCAGAATATTATGTCCATTTTATATTTCTTCTCTTTTACCTTTAGATCAATTCCTTTAATCCTCGATCTGGTATAAAACATTAATCAAAATTAAACTATCTTTTGGAAAGCCTGGAGAGATAAAGGTCTATTATGGACTCATCAATTGATACATAACCATTCACCTATCTCTTTTTTGCAAGCTCAATCCATCTTTCACTTCCCTCTTTCATATCAACACAAATTTCAGTCACTGATCTCTTCTATTTCTATCAAATACCTTTCACTTTATTCGTTACCCATTTCCCCTCTTCCTATTTCACATATACCAACATTACTGATAACTGCCCCTACTGCTTCTCATATATATACCCACCTTACCTCTCCTACTGTTGATCGACAAAAATCAACCCTAGAATTACAATAGGAAGCAGATTTTCACACCTCCTTTCCTATTCCTTTGTGGAACAAAATATGGCTTAAAATACGCAACACATCACTTGCTGCCAACACAACTCAAACGCTCTTTTTTATTTATGACCGCCTTCTAATCACTCCTGTTTCTTTACACAAATTTGATAGCGCCACTTCATCATTTTGTTGGTCCTGTTCTGCATCAATTTCTGATATGAAACATATTTTATTTGAATGTCCCACCACCTATCAATTTTGGCTATAAGTGTGGAAACAAATTAACTCTATTTTTCATACACATATACCATTCTCCTTTACTCATTTATTTTTAGGTAGTCTTTCTGATGATTGGCATTGTTGTACTTTTAATATACAGATTGTAGATTTATTAATTGCTGTCGCATTTCAACAGATTACTAAAAATTGGAAGAATGCTCTGCAGATCTCCTTTTAAGCATGGTGGTATGGTGTTTGTTATAATCATAGACTAGATAGATCCTATACTGTCCCAATGTCTCTTACTATTAAACGAAATTCTCTCTGGTCTCCAGTAACCATTTTTCTAGATTCCTCAGTTTCAAGGACTTTCATACATCAACCCTTAACTGATGAAGTATCTAAACCTCCTTGAATATTGTGTTTTTCTTCTTAGAGCTTCCATACTAATTGTAATATATTTTGCTTTTTTGTTTCACTGATAATATGTACTCTATGATTTTTGTAATTCCACTACTGTTTATAATTATGCTAATTTCATTACATGAGAAGTGCTTTTATTTTTTGCTCTTTCTATTTTCTTTTCCCTCCCCTTTTTATCCTGTTTTCTACATGTAATTGTAAAAATGTTCCTGTTCTATCTTATTATTGTTCAAATGTTTTCAATACATTGTTATTATGTTATATTGTGAACCTGCTACTTGTTATTTCCCTTTTTCCTACTTAATAAACTTTACTTTTAAAACTTAAAAAAAAGAACCCCATTCAGAGGGCCACGGGGCAAGCAGCAGTTACTCGGCCCAACCGTGGTGGTTGAGGCTGTTTACTCTTGATGTCCTTGGGCCTGACCTTCTATGGGCTGTGAATAACTGTGCCAAGTACCCCTTCAGCACTGGATTATCTGTGGTAGCGCGAGCCAAACAATCGAGGCTTGCTGGGGAGGAGGTACATTCAAGGAGTACACAGGCTCACAGCTCAACATAGGTTTAGCAACTTCAATAAATGAATGTCCAGGCAAATACTGGCGTTTATAAAAAGTAGTATTTATACAAACCCAAAGCGAAATGCGAACCCACTCGTCATACATTCTGTATTCTAGCACTGTCCGTTCTTCTAGCTACAGATTGCAGTGATTCCCCATTTATTTGAGACCACATTCAGGATGGGCCCTGCTAGAGATTCCGAGTCTTATAAGTCCAACAATCTAATGTTCAACACACATGGGCGGACACTCAGATTGGTATGGCAGTTCAATTTGCTCCATGGCCCCCCACTCAACAAAAGGGCCACCACAGCACACACAGGTAGCAAACCCAATCGATGTGCTGATTCCAACGGACAAGAATCTCACACTCTACTTCCCGGGATCCACTCAGCAGGATCCCCACTGAACCTCGCTCCTGCTGCCCAATCTCCTTTTCCACAAAAGGTCCACTGATCTTGGGTCAGGCAGAAGCTGGTGCTCCCGGGAGAGTTGATTCTCCTAGGATGAAGCCCCTTTACCTAGGATGAAGCCATCCTTAGTCCCCAGTACTGGTCACAACACGAAGAAGTCGTGCTGAACTTCTACACGCTCATGTACAGCTTCAGTTTGAAAATTTCAGAGTTTTAAGTGTCCCTTTTTATAATCCTTTTCCAGGCACAAATGCGATTTAGTTTCTCTGTCTTTGAAGTTCTTGTTCTGGGGTTGCCCCCTTTGATGTACCATTCATCTGTCAGCAGGAGTACCTCCAAAACTCATAGCCCTAAACACAGCCCATAGGAGAGACTAGAGGATCACACCTGGATGTCAGCCTCTGATATATGTGCAGCAAAGGGTTACGTAGACCCCCAGCCCTATTCTTTATGATTCCCCTATCAGCCCCATCTCTTTCTTGAGATGTGCCCATGCCCTTTTGATCAGAGATCTTTCTTTAGAGTCAAAGAGCCCCTTTTTAAGCATATTGAGAAGTCTGGCTTTTCCTTCCTCCAGTATGTCTGTCCTACCCAGCTCTCAGGAATGCAGCAATCAATAATTTGCTTGGGGGCTCCTGTACCACCACAAGCTCCTCCAGCAAGCCCCGGGTTAGGCCTGGGCAGTAAACTCTGCTCAGCACGTGGAGTTTGCAGAGTTTTTCCCACTCTGCGCTCCGTGTAGAGCGCTGAGGTCCAAAAAACTCAGCATAGCGGAATTTTTCCTCTCTCGCGGCTTGCCAATGTTAGACCACCTCCAGGCAAGATTTCTCAAAGTGGGCGGTCGCTGCTTGTTGCTACCGCTTGTGTTGAGAAACTTGCCGCTCGCGTTAAGGAAGCTGCCGCTTGGGTAGAACATCTACTTGAGCGGCACAAAGAAGCTGCACTCTCTTGCGCTGTGCATTGTGCCATTCGCACTGATTTTACAGCGCAGGACAAACGTCTGGTGCTAAAAATCATGGACTCGAAGAACAGGAGTAAACCCGTTAACCCAGTTGAGACCCGGGTAGAGTATGTAACAATAGAACAATGTCTCAACCGGAAATCATTTAGAGGAGGACAATTGTAAAAAGAGTACTAATCACTCGGAGAGGGGAGAAAAGGGAGACCACAACAAAGTTTCATAGAATATAAATTCTTATTTGTAAGTAGTTGTATCAGCACTACAGTGCAATTTTAGCAAAAGTAACCAAAAACACACAAGTGTGCACTGAACGTGCTATTGACGGTGAACGGTGCAGTTACACAGTGGTGAGAAACAGCGTGAGCGGCGCAAGACAAGATACAAAAATAAGTAAGTGGTCAAGGATACAGTGAAAGATATATACAGAATATATACAAGTTAAGTTTTTGACTGGTTACGTAGACCATGATAACGCCAACACCAACGCCACTCTGCCACTTGCAGAACACTGTGGAACTCCGTGGAGTGCATCAGAGTTTTGGAACTCCACCCAGGCCAACCCTGGCTCTCCCAAAATGGAATCCAGAGATTTCCATGTACTGCGCACTTCACAGGCACACATACACCCAAGTGTGCACATGCAACCATGCGTTTGTACCACTTCACAGGCACACATTTTAGAGCACACACACAACCATGTGCGTTGTCTGCCGCTGCATACAACCCAATGCTGGCCAAGGGTGAGTTAAGTCCTTGGCAGCAGAACTGCGTGCGAGTGAGCTATAAGGCACCACTTCAGTGATATGGGTAATAAAGATCTGCTCACTCTACTGATCACTATTACTGAAAACATGGTATGTTGCCACCACCTAACTATAGGTGAAGGCAGTAGCCTTCCACCATCCGAGGGTAGAGCTTTGGGCATCCCTCCCAATCTTAGCAAGAATGCAATCTGTGAAGCGAGCCTATGTCATGGTGCACACGCATGATCCGTGTTTTCCCATGACCAAAAGGATTGTTACCAAGGATCCAGGTATAACTGCAGCAGGGGCACTTAGGGCAGGGCAGGGGTACACATACATTACCATGCAAGGGACTTTTCTGTCCCAACAGAGTTGAAAAAAGATGTGTAACTTGGGGATAATCAAACCAATACAGTCATTACAGTGGTTATCGCCCCATGAGGAATTATAACTTGAGAGTTTACAGTGATCTTAATAGCTTCAACCAACAGATTTGGGTTTATCACATTCCCTACTGTATATTGATGGCACATTGATGATCTTTGGTCGTGCAAAGTATTTTAATAAAGTTGATCTTGTGTCATAATATCATCATGGTGAGCCAGAACCAGAAGCAAAACACTTCGCTGCTTTTGTGTTGCCTATAGAAAATTTCAACTTTTGCAAAATGCCCTTTGGATCTGAGTTTGTGGATTCAGTATTTCAAAGAATGATGTTCAAGGTCTTGGAGAGTATCGGAGGAGTAGTCACCTTCCAGGATGACAAACTGATGGCAGGAAAAGATAGAGCTGAACATGGCAGGATTTTAGTGTAAGTTCTAAAGCAGCACAAAGGACACGTATAACAGTTAACAAGGAGAAGCATGACCTTGGGAAAATCAGACTAGAGTTTTTAGTACATGTGTTGTCAGACCAAACAGACCCTGTTTCATAGAGGCAATTGCAAATGCACCCATTCCTGGAGGTAAAGAACAGGTTGTGTCATTTTGAGGAACTTTCTGTGGATTGCGGGATGCTGTTGTGAGGGTTCAAATTTGTTCCATCTTACAAGTGAAGAGACCAGATCGTAGAACTAGAAAGAGAGCTATTTGGGTGAGACTTTAACTTGACACAGAGTATGTTCCAAATTCTGGTGCCCCGGATTGGATTTTCAAATTAGCTAAATGGTCAGGGAGTGTGTTACATGCGGCAGCAGTGATAAATAGATCAATATTGTTTCCTACCCTGTGCAGACTGGGGTATGGCCAGTTAAGTAATAGGTAAGGTTAGAAGTTGATTTTCCAGGTCTGTTTCATTCCTTAGATACCAAACACAAATATGCCATAGCGCTAGTCTGTTGTTGCAGTTAGAAGTGGGAAGTTCAATGTGTTCCTGAACCTAATAATAGTTTGCTTATTAATGATTTGAAAAGGTTTTTATGAGAATGGGGTTCTCAGTGAAATAGTCTCTGACAATGTGGTACAATTTGTTTTGAAAGAGTTGGTAGAACTTTTGCAGGAATGCAATTGCACTATATCACCCACAAGCTAATGGCCTCATTGATTGCATGAATAGAATTTTGATCAAATGTGCTTAATGGCAAAGGCATGGAAGAATTGATATATTCTTGAAGCAGTTAATAGCACCCTGTCGTCATATTACATTATTCCACACTCAGTCATGGGCATTAGTCTGTATGAAGTTCTAAGAGGTAGAATACCATCATCAAAGCTGTATCTGGCATGGATGAGGAGGTAGTATCAGAGGTCTGTGGATTTAGGAAATATAGATAATGAAATTTGCCTGTTGGTTGATAACGTTAGGAAAACGTAAACAAATACTATGATAAAACAAGGGAACAGCAGAGATTGTTGTGAAGATCAAAGTTGATGAAAGAGTCGTGTGAAAAGTCAATGTAGTTCAAATATAGGAAACTCCATGTTCAGAGTACCTGCAAGAATGGAATCTGCAAATGGTAATGCTGTCAAGATTTTGGGGATAGAATGGTGGAATTTGGAAAGAATACTCTAAGTACAGTTAGGGCTGGATGCGGATTGACACAAAGAGAGGAGGAAGAGATGGATGAATTTGGTCAGAGAAGGGTGCACAATATATAGAGAAATCACAGAACATGCAAAGAAAAGGTTAGTAATAAAGTAAATGTGTTTTTGTTTTTGATTAATGTTCTTGCCTAGTGAGTTTATTTTGTATTATTATATCATTTATACTTTCTTTTAAGTTCCTTGCTTTTCTTATTGTCTAAAGGGAGGAGATGTTGTAGGTCTGTTTCATATTATCATCACTGTGAAGGCCTCATTCATAACTATATGTCATATTTATGTAAATGCTTCATTACCAATGGTTCTGCCATACCTCTATAATGTTTTGCTTGAGGTGCTTAGGTTTGAATGTCTCTGTGAGTGCCAGGAGTCAGTTCTTATCTGGTGCTGCAAATGGGTTGTTGCTTGAATTGTGAAGCGGTTAGTGCGGTCTCAACTTATTTTGTCACCAAGGTCTTGCCATTGTCCTTTCACCAAGACACCACCACTGATTGCCTGTGACTAAAATATTAATCTTTATTTGCTTGCCAATAGGGTGCATGCACAGACAGGGTTGGGCCTTTTAATTTATCTATAAACCTATTGCTTTCTGGAGTTTGAATAACAGTGCAGATTAGCTAAGTTTAGTCTAGTGCTTCATCTATTTGTAAACACAGAACTGTTCTTTTTAATTAGACATTTCAATGATTGGACTTCTGATTTAAGCTTACAACTTAGAAACACGGAGTGGTGGTGGTGTCTCTGTTTCTGAGTTATACTATCTGCAGCTTGTGCACTTACTGCTATCAGTGCATATGATTACAGCACAGTATCATTGAAATCGGGTGCATGACCTCCTTTCCATCTTGAATCGCAGTCGTAGTATACCACACGATATCTAGTATTACTGTTTCTTGTTCTAAATAAAGAAGTGCAAGTTTACTCTAATAAATTAAGAACATTCCTATGGACTTTTCCCAGCACCGCTCTTAACCAAGGACATTCCAACTGTCCTAGGCTATCTGTGTACAATGTATCAACTAGTATGCTTGAATAAACTGTGAGAGCAACTAAAATCCAATGCAATACTATTATGAGAGAATCCTCAAATGTATTTTGTAGTTAAATGTTTCCTCTAGCTTGTTCCTCATTGGTGCATATTCTGAGAATCATGTATTTGTGTAGAAATGTAGGAAAGTCTTTGTCTAAAGCCATATAAAATAATATACATTTCTCTGTACCACGGAGACCCCCTACTTCCTACCTTTAGAAGGCAAATCTATGCCGGATTTCAGATTGAACTTTACTGAGTTTTTTGTATTTATGAATTATAGGCTTTGCTGCTAAACTTACTGATGGCATATTTCATGTATTTTGCCTATTAATATATATAAAATGTCAAACGACAACTTGTGTCTTTCATTCTTAATGAGATTGACTCAGCACTGATTATTTACCTCTATCGCAAATGTATTAGTGATGGGTCCAATTGGGGGGTACCAAAGTCCATATCGGGACTACACAACTCCCTGTCCTAGCTGTTGGGGTGCTTTTGACATGATCATTTCAGATAGGTTTGCACGTCAACAGATCTATTGTAATGTTATTAAGCTATTTTCACTTTTTTGTTGTTTAAAATATTTATTAAAACATGAGCCGAGCACACATAAGAACACACATACCATTCTATCAGCGCAATACTAAAGCAAAGAGAAAAAATAATCAAACATGGTACACAGCAAATGAAAAAAAAATAATGCGTATCTGATTGGAAGGTAATAATATAAATAAGTTGTGAAGAGGGTTGGAAGGAGGAAAAGAGAAAGGAGAAGGAGAAAGAAGGAGGAAAAGAAAGAGAAGAAAGTATTTAACAGTAAAAACGTCCTGTAACATTATTTTAACAGATCTATGATAAAGTCATGAAAATAACATGACAAAAAGAAATAAATATGAAAAATAAATAAATTAGGAACATTATCTATACCTTGGAAATCGATAACACAGTATCACTTGCAATTGAAAACAAATATCTGGTAAGTGGTGCCCATAATATATCACGTTTGGCAGATAAAAGGGCAGAATGTAAATTATACCGATCCAGTCGATGATTATGACAGATCGATCACTGTTGGAGAGTGATATTGTCTGTAGATTTCCAATTGGAGGTAATAATCTGCAAGCCAATCACGATTAAAAGATCCACCAATTTTCCAAACATTTTATTATGAGACCAGAGAGTATTCAAACCACCGAAAAATAAAGTGTTCATTGAGAATGGTATACGAATGCCAGTAATAACCCCAATTCTTGTCCAGATATGCACCCAGAAATGAGATAATTTGGGGCAAAGGAAAAAAAAATATGGATGAAGGTACCATGGTTGGTGTTACAACACTAACAGACATCTCGTTTGATAAGTTTTAATTGAAAAAGGTGTGCTTGGGTATAAAAAAGTATATTATAATAATAGAATAAGGCTTGGGTAAGGTTGGCTGGACGACCAGTAGTGTGAATTTCTTCCCTTACCTTAGCCCATAAGGTTATAGGCCAGGTAGTTTGGAAGTCGGATTCCCATAGTTGTTCAAGTTTGGATTTAGGCCTATCTGTTTGAGGTGTTCTCAATGTTTTGTGTATGGATGGAGCTAGGGGTGGGCGCCACTCGCGGAGTTCTACTCTGCGGAATTTCTCAGAGTTATCTAAAAACGCTGTACAATTCCGCGGAGTTCCACATGCGACGGAAGGCTGCCACCCAGTCCTACTTATTGAGGAGGCAGACCCGAGGAGGGCACAATGCTGTCCTTCCTCAGCTTGGTCACTCTATAAAGTAAGTATTAAAGACCTCTCATTTAACTGTGAGCTTGGGCACCATGGAGAAAGTCCAAGATCTTTTCTTGTTGTAGGACACTGAGAAGCAATGACTCCAGACTCTCCTCGGCGACCCCAGCACCCCCTTCCTCTCAGCACGCAGACACTTTGTTAGACCTGGCATCATTTGCGTGGGTTTCCAATGAATTTTTGCCTTTGCCTCCTGTCTTTTTGCTGTGTGTTGGACTTCGTTTTGCTGGTCTAGATGCTTTGGGCATTTTGCCACTGCTGTTCAGTGCAAAAGTGCAAGTGCTCCCTTTGTAAATTATTGTTAAGGATTGGTGTTTCCATAATTGGCTTATTTGACTTACTAGTAAGTCCCTAGTACAGTGCACTGTGTGGTCCCAGAGCCTTTAAATCAAATGCTGCTAGTGGGCCTGCAGCACTGATTGTGCCACCCACCTAAGAAGCCTGTAAATGTACCTCAGATCTGCCACTGCAGTATCTGTGCACAGTTTGGTACTGTCATGTCGACTTGGCAAGTGCACCCACTTGTCAGGCCATACCCTTCCTTTTTCTTACATGTTAGTCACCCCCTAAGGTAGGCCCAAGGTACCCCTGTGGGCAGGGTGCAGTGTATGTGAAAGGTAGGAAATGCCCTGGTGTGTGTGGCATGTCCTGATAGTGAAACTGCCAAATTTGTTTTTCACTATTGTAAAGCTTTCTGTCCCATAGGATAGAATGGGGAGTTTGCTTATAACCTCCTATAAGCACAACTGCCCAGGGGAACAAGATAGGAAAATAAAGTTTAGTATGCCTGACCTCAGAATGTTAAGATGCATCTTTTATTGAGGGTGATTTTGACATTCTGGGTTTGAAAATACCACTTTTAGAAAGTAGGTATTTTCTTGCTTAGCCATCCAGTGTGCCTCTGCTAGGTTGGGTATTGACTGTCTGGTTTTGGAGTGACAGGGGCTGGGGCTGGGGATATGCATTCTATTCAGACAGCCACTTGGGGGGTTAGGGGTGTCCTGCCTTTCCAGGGTGAGTCAGGGCTGGGCTGAATAGACCTGGGCTGCATTTAGAGTAGGGGGAGGAGATTTCCTTTCACCTGAATGGGCTTGGTCTGCCTTACACAATGCTGTCTCGACCCCCTGCCGGGCAGCTACACCAGAGAGGACAGAACTGGTTTTGGCAGGGCACAGGGCTTCTCTGCCACCAGAGAACAAAGGACTACTTCTGGAAATCAAGAGGAACCTCTGCCAAGGAGAAGAGCTGGAAGAAACTGGAGGAGGAGTACTGCCCCTTTGCTGTGTGTTGTCTGGGGTAGGCCTTCAGTGGCTGTTTCTGACAAGGAGAGGAACTGTGTGTGTATCCTTCTTGCAAAGTGTCTCCAAGGGCTTGAAGTGGAGCTTGCCCCCTGTTCAAGAGGTCTCAGGAACAGCAAAGACCTCACCATCCTTCTGGGCACCGTCTCTGGTTCTGCTGGTTCCAGTCGCCGCAGAAGAAAAGAGCAGCCGACTCCATCACCGAGTCCATCGCAGACTCCGTGTCCTGAAGGCACCACAGAGAGCACCGCAGAGAGCACCGCCTTGCTCGCAATGCAACCCTGGTCTCACCGACTCTGTCAACGAGCCGCTGCTTGCACCATGTCCCGTGGGCACCGCACTCTGCACCGCTTCGCTACACGGACGTCACCGACTCTGTCGCTGCCCGACTCAAACATCAACCGGCTCCGTCGTCGCACCGTGACCTGCCAGCACCGCATTGAGCATGTCTCACCCTGCAATGCAAGCCTTGGTCTCACCGACTCCGTCAACGAGCTGCTGCTTGCACCGAGCCGTGAGGACACCGCACGCTGCAATGCTTCCATCTCACATCGCAACCGCAACGGTTGCCTCGACCGACTCACATCGGCGCGTTGGCTGCAATAAGAAAGGTACTGTCTCCAAGTCTGACGACGCTTTAGCTGTCCCGTGACGACGCGGTTGGCTGGAATTGTTAGACTCTGTCGTGTTCAGTATTGCGGGTTGGAGGAACTGTGTTTTCACGTTATTCCTGCAATTTAAAGGTTATTTTGCACAGTAACTATTTTTTCAGTATTGTATGTTGGATTTTTGTTGTTTTTGGTCTTGTGTGGTTTAGATAAAGTTTTACTTATTTTTCTAAACTGGTGATGTGTCCATTTGTAGTGATTTCACTGTGTTACTGTATGCATGCACAAATGCTTCACACCCAACCTCTGAGATAAGCCTGCCTGCTCGTGCCAAGCTACCAAGGGGGTGAGCAGGGGTTATTTTATAAGTGTATCCCCCTTACCCTGACTAGGAAGAAGGGTCCCTACTTGGACAGAGGTACCTACCTCTGCCAACTAGAGACCCCCATTTCTAACACACTTGATCCTAAAAGGCTTACACTTCTCTGTCCACACTCGCCCATTGTCCACAGATGCCCCACGTGCCACCGTCCACAATGCCCCGAGTCCCAGAAGAGAGCATGTGGCGGGCTGCTGCTGCATCCCTGGCTGCTGTCTCAGACTGACAGGCTCCCAGTGCCCAGCTTCCTGCACACTTGTCCGGTTCTGGGTCTTAACTTCCCTAGGAAAGGATGCTGAACATTGCTGTCAAGCTTTCCCAGGGAGCGGCTTCTGCTGTGCAGCAGGCCCGCCCCAGCGCCACTCAACTTACTCCTCTCTCCCACCTCTCCTGGCCTCACCATCCTGCTTTTATTCATAGTGGTCTGCTGCTTCACGTGTCCCAACAGTGCCAGGGTTTATTTTAAGCGCCTAATACTGTACGCTTGATACTGTACGATTATTCACCCCAGGCACTCCAGAGTGAGTTATTAATACCTAACCATGGCAAGCCCATGGAATCACCTAAGCTTACACATTCTTGTAGGCAGTACGATAGCTGAGTAGGTTCAGTGCCTGCTGCTGTTATTGTATGTAACTTGCATTTAACAGAATAGCAGAGGGCGTGCTTTGCTGCGTGTGCTCTGATAGTTGCAAGCGTTGGTCCCCAGACCAAGTATGGTGAAATAAGTATGGTGAAATAACTATGTGGCAACATCAGCCCGAGGACAGTTCAACACGGCAGGGGGTGCACGCGAACAGCTTATTTATGCAGCGTGGGAACAGCTTCATGCCCAACCTGGCATCCGACCACCTCGACGAGCCAGCAGCAACTGACAAACGTCGAGTGCCGTCAGCCTCACATTCTAAAAAGAACACCAAGAAGAGAACGTGCTGCAAAAAGGTAAGATTACTTCATAACACATCCTCCCCCTTAGCAAAAACAAAAACAAAAGCAAAGAAAGAAAACAAAAAAAACAGTAACCTCCAAATGGAAGTAATTCACATTGTAACATAATCCTGTAGATACGAGGGAGGTCTGCGAACTCTAACACTAGACCCAACCTCATTCCCAGGACTCACCCCCAAACCATTTGGAAGAGGATCAAGTGCGGTGCTGAGATCCCTAGAACCATCATTGGATGAACCTTCATAATCCGGCATGAACATGGCACCTGAGCATCCCTCGTCATCAACACCTTGCCTAACACATGTCCCACCTCTCTGATACAAGGCCACTCTGCGCAAATTCCACCTTTCACCACCTTCAACAACAACAAAATACCTTCCAACACTAACCACACGACAAGGTCCCTTAAATTTGCTCAAACCACGTATAACTCTGCCAGATCTCAATTTGACCCAATCACCAACTTTGAATTTGGACAAAATGAAATCATGAACCTGCTCCCCTCCAGAGTGTACCCAATCTTTCAGCCAAGCAGGAACTAACCTAGAACCCGGTAGGGGTCCTCTCATGACCTGAAAGGGATACTTGTGGGTGACACTATGAACAGTGGTGCGATAGGCCCACAGCATCTCCTCCACCAACCACCTGGGGGCTTGTCCATTGGCCAATGCAAGTTGAATGGTCCCTTTGACCAACCTGTTTGCTCTCTCCACCATTCCATTACCCATGGGATTATAAAGAGAGGTGCAAGAATGTTTGACACCACAGTTCTCCAAAAAAACAACGCATCTCACCTGAAGTTACCTGCGTACCATTGTCAGTCAACAGCATGTGAGGAACCCCCTCTTCCAAAAATACCTTCTCCAAAACATCAATGGTAGACTTGGTAGTGCCGTCCCTCATGAACTTAACAAACAACCACCTAGAATGAACAGCAATGATGACAGCAGCAAAACGCAAAGTTTCACAGTTCAGAAAGGGGGCCTATAAAATCCAAACAAATAGTGCCCCAAGGTTTTCCCGGATCAGTAATCTGACCCATGACACTCTGACTGCTCACCTTAAACCTTTTCTCACTTTCCTTGCAAAGATTACAAGCTTCAACCCACCTTTTAATCTGCTCATCCATCCCAGGCCACCAAAACATTTGTTTAATTCTCCTGATGGTCATGTCTTGACCTAAATGCCCTTCATGAGCTACACTAAATATGTGAGATCTCAAACGACAAGGAGGTACAAAAGATCGCCTCTCATAACAACATCAGAACCACTTACAGATAATTCATCCATAACTTTCCAAAAGGGTCTGACTGCTACAGACACCATACTTTCCCGGGGAGCACACTTCTTGATCATCACAATGACTTCCTTCAAAGTAGGGTCAGAACGCATCTCATCCATCCACTGTGATCTCGTAAATGCACCCAAACTACAATCACGAACATCACACACAAGAGCCACAGTCTCCTCAGATTCAAGCTTCTTCACCACATCCTTATCAACATCCTCCCAATCCAAAGACATGCGAGACAAACAGTCTGCTTGCAAATTTTTCCAACCAAGAATAAACTCTATATCATAACGATATTCTTGTAATCTGGCTGCAAATCTGGCCAGACGCGCAGACCCTTTTCCAGCACCTCCAGCAGACAATATCTTCATCAAAGGTTTGTGGTCCGTCCTCAAAACAAACCTTGAGCCCCACAAATATACTCTAAAGTATTCGACACCCCCAGCTGAAGCAAGAGCTTCCCGCTTAATCACGGAATAGTTCCTTTCATCCTGAGTGAGGGTCCTAGAGGCAAAAGATATCGTCCTTTCCAACCCGTGTTGGTTCTGAGATAAAACAACACCAATACCAGTGAGACTGGCATCCACTGTGAGAAAAGACTTACAAGTGGTATTGAAGGGAGCCAAAATGCCCACATTGCAAATTTTGTCTTTGATGCTTAAAAAAGATTTTTGTTGTTCCTCCTCCCACATGTACATATGACCTTTACGTAACAACCTCCTTAAAGGCTCAGACACATCAGCAAAACCTTTTACAAATTTAGAGTAATATTCAACGAGACCCAGGAAAGACCTGAGTTGATCTTTATCCTTGGGGGATGGAGCCTTTTTTATGGCCTCCAACAAATTCCGTTTAGGTGCTATTCCCCCACTGGAAATAGTGTACCCCAAATACTCAACCTGTTCAGTTAAAAACTCACATTTATCTTTGTTTACTGTTAGCCCCACCTCCTCCAATTTCCACAACACTTGTCGCAAAATGGCATTATGTTGTTCGATAGTCTTTCCCGACACCAAAATGTCGTCCTGAAAGTATACTACACCTCCTATCCCCTCAAAAATGCTTGCCATCATTCTTTGAAAAACACTCGCAGCCGACGCTAGTCCGAACGGCATGCGAGTAAACTGGAACGTGCCCTCGGTGGTGATGAAAGCAGTGAGTGGCTTGGAATCAGGATGCAATATGATCTGATGATAAGCACTTCACAAATCTATTTTGGAGAAGTACTTACCACCCCCAACAGATTGTAGCAACTCACTGATGTTAGGCAGGGGAAAAGTATCGGTGACAATATCACGATTAAGTGACCTCAGGTCAATGCAAAACCTTAAACGACCATCCGGTTTAAGCGTTAAAACAACCGGAGAAATCCATGAGGATGCCTCCACAGGTTCAATAACTCCACCTTTCAATAAGTCTTGCAACAACTCCTTGAGACCCGGTCTTACAGACAACGGCACTCTCCTAAGTTTGTGTTGCACCGGAGATGCATCATGCTTTAGAATTATCTTGTGGGTATAACCCTTCACATACCCCAATCTATCCTCAAATACCTTGTGAGCATCTTGTAGAATATGTTCAATTTGAATATTATCATCAACAACCATAATTGATAACAATGTGCAGATCATATGGATGCATCCAACCAAGAATGGGGGGACCATTCTTGGCAATGTAAATTTTCCCTTCAGTGCTTCTACTACCAAATGGAATGACACCATTCATGTAACCTAAGATGTCAATGGATTGCCCCTGATAGCCAACAGGATTGATATCTTTGTCAGATAAAGTGACACCATTCCACAGTGTTCTGAAGAGAGCCTCCGGTATGATAGTGAACATGGATCCCGAATCCACCATGAGAGTAACATTTTGCCCACACACATTAAATTCAGATGTAGGTCTAGTCAATCTTCTTACATCTTCACTGACCTCCACAACACTACTATCATTACCCTCCTCTATTACAAGCACTCTATTCACACTTTTTTTACATCAATGCATTATTGTACTACATTAACCTTAGACTTATATCTCTCAGGATTATCATTCTGTCTACACATACGTGCATAATGTCCCTTTCGACCACACCTTTTACACACTTGGTCCACAGCAAAACATCTTTTCGAGTCAGCAATATGATACTGACTTCCACAACGCAGGCATTCTCTCCCTTTGGCTTTAGGAGTTGCGCCAAAAACATTTGCTCCCTTAGTAACTTTTTTTGAAACTGCGTTGACTTCTACATCCTCATCTTTGAAAACTCCTTCTACACTTGCTATTTCACCTAAGT
This sequence comes from Calotriton arnoldi, assembly GCA_963921515.1. Classification (NCBI taxonomy): domain Eukaryota; kingdom Metazoa; phylum Chordata; class Amphibia; order Caudata; family Salamandridae; genus Calotriton; species Calotriton arnoldi. The sequence goes on from CAWUFW010015246.1 coordinate 121,345, forward strand.
TTCTGTCCCTCCTTCCCAACTCCTTAATACATTTTTGAGACTCTTCAATCACTTTAGCCATGTCCACAGCTTCTTTTAGCGAGGAGTCTTTGGCAGCCCAAAGTCTTTCCTGAATCTTCCTATCATGACATTGCACAATCAGTTGATCACAAATTAATTCCTCAGTCATTGTTCCAAAACGACATTTCACTGAGAGTTCACGCAATCTGGCAACACATTCATCTATGCACTCACTGTCCGCTTGAAGTTGAGTGGCAGAATACAGACAGGTTAACCACTAACCTTATATGCCGGATACAGCAGGAGCGATGTATGATGCTTAATAACCCTATCCCCACAACGGAATCCCCTGTGAGCAACAAAATACCGCTCCACAGGCAACACCACCACAGGGGAAAAAGGGAAAAGTAAACAGGGAGTAAAAAGAAACAAGCAACGATGTGGCTGCGAGACACCCTCAGGGGAGCTGACCTAGAGTTGAAGGCTTCACTCTGGCTGCCTAGCCCCGTGTGCCCTGTAATAAAAGACAAACACATATATAAGATAAATTAGGTATCTAGTAGCATAGAGACGTATATGCCTGGACTGTATGTATCAAGTCTTAAACACTTACAGGTAAAGTATCCTTTTCTCAGTTCCAATTCCTGGCTGATAACCGCATCACCACATAAAGGATAGCGTCACTCTCCAAGCCTTTCAACGGCTCCAAGCACACTCCTGCGATAGATAATTCATAATAACAAAAGGATGATGAAGGCGTTGCTCTCCGAGCCTTTCAACGGCTCCAAGCGCCTTTAGGTACTGAACAAAATCATCGTAAAAAATGAAAGTTAAGTTGGAGCTCAAAAACTGCTCTTCTTGCCTTACGATGTCCTCGGCAATGGAAACAAAATCATCAAGGGTAAAGAAATGCCGTGATTGGTTTCCTAACGGCTCGAACGCGCACTCCTGCGCGTGTGTCTCGGTAAAGAAGGGGCCATGCTCTGGTGCGGACTCGGGAAAGAGCCGGGCTTCTAAAGACACAAAGAAATGCCGTGATTGGTTTTTCCACGGCTCGAGTACTCACTCTTGCGCTCCTCTCGGTACCAACGGGTCGTGCTCCAACACGGACTCGTGAAGGTCTCGGGGCTTGGGATTTCTTGTCCGCTACAGCGTTCCTCCTCTACGTCTCGTTGGTTGCTGGGCTGATCAAGATTGACAAGCACCTGATTGCAGTTGGGCGGGGCTTTTATAGTGTCCTGGTTAAAGGCCCACTTACGCATGTCCCTGGGTCTTATGGGAGATGTAGGCAATCAGTGCCGATGCATGACAGAACCCCCTCTCAACGGCCGGCGTCTCGACGGTCCGCCAGGTTTGGTAGGACACCTGGCATGAAAGTGCCTTAGCAGCCCAGGGCAATGAAGATTAGAAACCGGTTCCCATGACCGGTCCTCGGGACCAAATCCTTTCCAGTCAATGAGATAATGCACTTTTCCTCTTATGTATTTGGAATCGAGCACCTCCTTCACCTCTTACTCCTCTTGGCCATCTACATCTAGAGGCTGTGGTTTCGGGAGCATTCTAGTGAGAGGGTTGCAGGGCCTTAACAGGGACACATGGAACACAGGATGAATGTGCCAGGCGGATGGGAGTGATAATCTCATCGCCACAGGATTCACTATGCCAATAATGGGATATGGGCCCACGAATTTAGGTTTCAGACGTGTATTCCCTTTTATTCACAAGTGTTTTGTGTCTAGCCACACCTTATCACCTATACCATAGGAAGGCCCTAAGGATCGCTTTTTATCAGCGTAGTGTTTGTCACGCATTTGGGCTATAGCTAACTGCGTCTTGGTCGTCTTCAGTACTGTCCTCAAATGCGCATGGTGCTCTTGAATGGTAGGGTGTTTAGTGTGTACGGGCCACTCAAAGGGTAACATGTTCGGATGGTAACCTGTTAGACAAAAGAAGGGGGAACAACCTAGGGAGGAGTGCTCTGCGTTGTTATACGCAAACTCAGCCATCCACAGAAGCGTGCTCCATTCTTCCTCATGAAGTAACGTGAAGCACCTGAGGTATTGCTCCAGAGTTTGGTTCAGTCTCTCCGTTTTACCGTCTGTCTGCGGATGGTAGCTAGTAGACAGACGGGCTTCCACCTTCATTATCTCGCACAGCGCCTTCCAGAATCTTGAAGTGAATTGCGTTCCCCTGTCGGTAATAATAACCGCTGGGATCCCATGTGAACGTACCACGTGCTGCAGAAATGTTTGGGCCAATACCACGGCGGTGGGCAATGTCTAAATGGCGATGAAGTGACCCATCTTGGCTAAATGGTCTATGACAACCAAAATGGTGTTATTACCAAAACTAGGAGGCATGTCTACTATAAAGTCCATAGACAGTGTGTGCCAAGGTGTCGGAGGGATAGGGATGGGCTGAAGCAGTCCGCTGGGTCTTTTGTGTTGAGCCTTTCCCTGAGCACAAACGGCACATTCCGATACGTATGCTGCTGTGTCAGCTCGTAAGGATGCCCACCAGAAGTGTCTGTTCATTGCCTGTGTGGTTTTGGACATTCCTAGATGGCCCCCCAGAGTGGAATCATGAACCCATCGCAAGGCCTGTTGTTGCAACGGTGCCGTTGGTAGAAACAGCCTTTTGTCTTGATACAATAGGTGATGCAGGGATGAACGGTGTTGTGGATCTTCAGCTACCCAAGCTAGCTCGTCTGTCCCGGTGGTTTGTTTTCTCACTTCCTCTATAAAGGTGTGCGTCGTGGCCAAAGCTTGTTGTTCCACCGGAAAGGAGGCATTCTGTAGTATGAGAGGGTTTTCTTCGACTGGCACTTGACTAGTTTCGAGGGGGAGACGTGGTCGTGACAGAGCGTCTGCTTTTCCGTTTTGCGGCCCAGGGCGATACTTAATCACGAAATCATAATCAGAGAAGAACAAGGTCCATCGGAGTTGTCTGGGAGTCAAGGCTCTGGCGGTTTTTAGGAACAACAGGTTCCTATGATCGGTATAGATTTCGACTGTGTGCCTAGCCCCCAGCAAGTAATGCCTCCATTCTTCACACGCCCTCTTTATAGCCAAGAGTTCCTTGTCTGTAATGCTATAATTGGCCTCACAGGGTGATAACTTCTTGGAGAAGAAGGCAACGGGATGTAGCTGACCTGTCTCAGGGTGCTTTGAGAAAGAACGCCCCCAATTGCGTAGTACGATGCATCCGTTTCCACCACAAACGGACGACTAGCATCGGGATGGCGCAATACAGGGGCTTTCGTGAAGCAGCTTTTTAATGTCTGAAAGGCCACTTCAGCAGGCTCACTCCAGAGGAAGGATGCTCCTTTTCGCAGTAGATGTGTCAGGGGTTGTATTATACTAGAGAAATTCCTAATAAAGCGCCGATAGAAATTTGCAAAGCCTAAAAAACTCTGCAAGGCCTTTACGCTGGAGGGAGATTCCCACTGAATGATAGCCTGTGTTTTCTTGTCGTCCATGCATAACCCACCAGGCCCTATGACATAACCCAAGAACTCTACCTCAGGGGCGTGGAACAAGCTTTTCTCCAGCTTGGCGTAAAGTGCATATTTCTGCAAGCGTTCCAGCACTGCAGTAACGTGATCAACATGCTCCTCCATCGAAGCTGAATAAATCAGGATATCGTCTATATAAACGAAGCACGATACGTCCAGGAGACCCCTCAATACTTCGTCCATGAAGAATTGGAATGCGGCGGGAGCGTTGCAGAGACCGAATGGCATAACCCGGTACTCATACAACCCAAACTTTGTCCTGAAGGCGGTCTTCCATTAGTCTCCTCGCCTCACTCTCACCAGATGGTAGGCACCCCGAAGGTCTAGTTTGGTGAACACCTTAGCTGTTTTTAATTGGTCCAACAACACAGGGATTAAGGGTAGAGGATACTTGTTCTTTATGGTAGCTCTATTGATCGCCCTGTAGTCGATGCATGCCCTTAAGCCACCCTCCTTCTTTGGTATAAAAAAGATCGGGGAGGAGGCAGGAAACGAAGAAGGACGTATGAACCCAGATGATAGCATTTCGTCAAGGTACTGCCGCAGATAAGTAGTTTCAGCCTCCGTCAGAGCGTATATCCTACTGCATGGTATACTGGCTCCTGCCTCCAGATCAATTACACAATCATAATCCCTATGCGGGGGTAGCCTTCGTGCTTCTTGTTTATCAAAGATGGCATGGAATCTTTCGTAAACCTCCGGTAATGTAGTGGCACAACACACGAACTGCTCCTTATAAGCGCTAGCAAGCGGACCCGCTGGACTAGCTTCCCTGTAGGTGTTTTTAACTGTGTCTTTCGTACAGTGTTCCCGGCAGAAGGCAGAGTTCATTGTGACGGTACGAGCTGCCCATTGAACCAAGGGGTCATGAAGCATTAGCCAGGGCATCCCCAATATGAGTTTGAAATGGGGGGCGTCGATCAAGTCAAACTGTATATACTCGACATGACTAGCTCCAACTTGCATCAGTATAGGTCGTGTGTGAAAACGTACAGGGCCTGACGTCAGGGCTGTGCCATCTACAGCTTTCACTTTTTCAGGTGTCTCTTTTCGTTCACACGGAATAGCAAGTTCTTGAGCATACCGTTGATCAATAAAATTGCCCGTAGCCCCCGAATCCAGCAGGGCATGAACCACGATCGATGAGCCAATGGGCAATTCCAACAAAACGCAGACGTTCATATGGGCTACTGAGGTTTGTATAGTGTTGGCCGCTGCTGGAAAGACCTCTTTTTCACTAGGCCTCAAACAAGGGGTCTCTTTCTTGTTCAGGCATGTCAGTTTCCCAGATCCTCGAAGGCATGTTCCACCACAGATTGGTTCTTGGTTCCTGGATTCCCTTTAATCACCGTCTGTGTTCGGGCCTTGCAGTCCCTGATAAAGTGGCCTGGTTTCCCACAATATAAACATAGTTTTTGTCTCCGTCTTTTCTCTCTTTCGGCTTGACTAAGGGGCCCCTAGTCCCGCCGATTTGCATAGGTTCGGACCCTTCAATGGGGGTCGGCCGTTCATCCTGTGCTGGCCTTGGACGAAAGGGAAAGAACCGGGTGTCAATCCGTTGTTTGTCCCCTTTCCTTTCCTGAAGCCGGTGGTCCAACTGTACGGTTAAGTCAATCAGTTCATCACAGGTAGCAGGCATCTGTACTACTTGGGCCAGTACGTCCTTAAGCTCTCCTCTCAACCCTTGGTAGAACAAAGAGGTTCTTTTCTCCAATGGCCACTCCATTTCCACTACTAGTCTGTTAAAGGCGGTTATATAGCTAAGTAGATCTTGTGTGCCTTGTTTAAGGGACAGAAGCTCTTTGTCCAGCGACAATTGATGTGCCTTTCGATAAAACCACCTTCGCATTGCCCCACAGAAGTCCGAAAAGTTATATAGAACGGGGTCATCACGTTCTATCAGAGGGAAAGACCAGCTAGCAGCGTTACCTCCTAAGTACGACATTACAAAGGCCGTCTTGGCTTGGTCATTAGGGAACACCGTCGGTTTACATAGGAAATGCAGTTTGCATTGACCCAAAAAGACCCCAAACTTCTTTGAATCCCCCAAAAACCTCTCAGGAGGGGCAAGGGGTAACTGTAAAGGCTGTATGACCTGTATGGGAGAAGGGCCTGTCTGAGAAGGTGTGGAAACAGATGGATGAGAGAAGACCCCTGTGTCATTCTGGCCCTCTTTTGCGGCCTGGGCTCCCCATCTTAATGCGGGGTCCTGTGACCGAAGTGGGGGTGGTAGGGTCCAATCTTTGATGTATGAGCTCCCCTTAGTCCCAGCAGGGGTCTGACGAGAGAGGCCCGCTACTTCCCGCCTCATTGTGCCCATCTCGTTTTTAAGTTCTAGACTCTCACTTCTGAAGGCCTCCACCTCCATTCTTAAAACGGTTAAGGTTTCTAACACTGTGGTAAGGACTGTGTTCGTATCCATCGCTCAGGCTGTAGGTATCCGTGGGCTTGTCAATCTCTCAGAATACAGACAGGTTAACCACTAACCTTATATGCCGGATACAGCAGGAGCGATGTATGATGCTTAATAACCCTATCCCCACAACGGAATCCCCTGTGAGCAACAAAATACCGCTCCACAGGCAACACCACCAAAGGGGAAAAAGGGAAAAGTAAACAGGGAGTAAAAAGAAACAAGCAACGATGTGGCTGTGAGACACCCTCAGGGGAGCTGACCTAGAGTTGAAGGCTTCACTCTGGCTGCCTAGCCCCGTGTGCCCTGTAATAAAAGACAAACACATATATAAGATAAACTAGGTATCTAGTAGCATAGAGACGTATATGCCTGGACTGTATGTATCAAGTCTTAAACACTTACAGGTAAAGTATCCTTTTCTCAGTTCCAATTCCTGGCTGATAACCGCATCACCACATAAAGGATAGCGTCACTCTCCAAGCCTTTCAACGGCTCCAAGCGCACTCCTGCGATAGATAATTCATAATAACAAAAGGATGATGAAGGCGTTGCTCTCCGAGCCTTTCAACGGCTCCAAGCGCCTTTAGGTACTGAACAAAATCATCGTAAAAAATGAAAGTTAAGTTGGAGCTCAAAAACCGCTCTTCTTGCCTTACGATGTCCTCGGCAATGGAAACAAAATCATCAAGGGTAAAGAAATGCCGTGATTGGTTTCCTAACGGCTCGAACGCGCACTCCTGCGCGTGTGTCTCGGTAAAGAAGGGGCCATGCTCTGGTGCGGACTCGGGAAAGAGCCGGGCTTCTAAAGACACAAAGAAATGCCGTGATTGGTTTTTCCATGGCTCGAGTACTCACTCTTGCGCTCCTCTCGGTACCAACGGGTCGCGCTCCAACGCGGACTCGTGAAGGTCTCGAGGCTTGGGAATTCTTGTCCGCTACAGCGTTCCTCCTCTACGTCTCGTTGGTTGCTGGGCTGATCAGGATTGACAAGCACCTGATTGCAGTTGGGCGGGGCTTTTATAGTGTCCTGGTTAAAGGCCCACTTACGCATGTCCCTGGGTCTTATGGGAGATGTAGGCAATCAGTGCCGATGCATGACATTGAGTGTAAAATTTATATCTGGCCATTACCAGGTTGACTTCTTTTGCAAACCTGGTTTCTAGTCTTTTAATAGCCTCTTTATAAACGTCATCCATAGGTTGACCATTGGGACCCATAGCTACTGGTAAGTATTTAAATATACGTTGACCTTCACTGCCTAAGGCACTAAGTAATAACGCTTTTTTCCTTTCAGGCGAGAAATTGTGACCATCTAGCGCAATGATGTAGTTTTCAAGCATTTCCACCCAATCCTCCCAGACAATTGTGGGAGTACCTGGAAGAGGTAAAAACATAGGGGGCATAATCACATTGGAATTCATGGCCATAATACCCCCGGCGTAAACAAAGCTAATATTACTAAAAAGAACCTGTAGAAATGTCCTCAAATAAATGTTACCTTTATGGTGTGCAAATCACCGTGGACGTGCTTGCACTAATAGTGAGCCAAAAGAATATGTGGTGTGCAAATCACCGTAGGTGAATCAGCACAGATGCAGAGAAAGTGTAGCCAAAGGTGTGCAAATCACCGAGATTGAGGCTGCACAATGAGCAACACGAATCTGCAGCCGCTGGTAATAGTGTGGCTTGGGGTGTGCAGATCACCGTGAGCGTGACTGCAGCGATGAAAATTATGCACAGAATCGGTATTCTGCTTTGTAGGACCGGTATCAGAGACAGGCATAAGCTGTGTGGACAACAGCGTATTTCCGACAACAAAATGGCGGCACGTAAATGACGTCACGTACGGCGTACGTTGAGCGCCGGCTCCACATTGAGGAGGTGCTACGACCTGCATTTCAATGACGAGGATGACGAGACGTCAGAGGGAGGCGTTTGGAATCCCCAGAGCTCAAGGCAGAGCGCGCAATTCCAATGGCAGCGCTGGGGAATAAAACCAAGAAAATGGCACAGTACCTTCTCAGCAATAGAAATCGGAAGCGGCGAGACAAATACACCAACGAGCGTGACCAGAGGATGTTGTGACGACCACAGGAAACGGAGGGAGAAGTATGCCCAAGGATCACCAGGTTGTGCTTCTTTCTTCCCAAACGCCGCGCAGACAGAAGATCATCGCCAAAAATGTTGTGATGCGGCGTACATCAATCACAAGAGAACCGAAGGGATTTAAAGTAAGTATTTACTTAAGAGCACAACCTGGCATCCGACCACCTCGACGAGCCAGCAGCAACTGACAAACGTCGAGTGCCGTCAGCCTCACATTCTAAAAAGAACACCAAGAAGAGAACGTGCTGCACAAAGGTAAGATTACTTCATAACACACAGCTTTATCTCCGGATATCCGGTTGCCATTGGAATAACTCAGCCTCACATTCTAAATGTCAATTTATACAGCAATAGCAGAGGTTTTTTGGAAAAATCCTTGAACTAGCAAAGTTCACAAGAAACCCCTTTTTAGGTCGAGCATTCAAGACCTCTTGTATATACTTTATTAGGTCAAGCATTCGAGACCTCTTGTATATACTTTAGTATATACTTCTTGTATACTTTAGTACATACAGCCCGCCCATAGGCTTCCCATTTGCTGGCTCCCTAGTCGCTTTCATATTCTTTTTCCCCATTTGTTCATGGCATGCATTTGTCTTGCCTCCTACTGTGTTTATCCCTTCCGAGAGCAGGGACTAAGTACAATATAAATACACAGGTCACCATTTTAACATCAGTTCAGGAACTCCTTTCTTCTTTCTTGAAAAGCAATTCACAGGATTGGTCCCGTTTTCACCCGCTTGCTCCATTTTTGTAAACAGGTCTGTAAATCTTGTTATCTAGTCACATATGCTGTGCATTCAAAGAACAAGTCAAATGTCCGATACTGTTTTCCAACACTTATTTTCTTTCTCTGACTTCAAAGTTAGAGGATTTACTGTTTTGCTTGCACATTCCTAAACCCCCTCCCCCTTCGCTTCTTGAGCCCTGCCAGCCCAAGTCTAAAAGGAAGATCATCCTGGAGTGATTCTGAAGTCATCTGATGACTTCAGCCAGGCTATTCCTGCAATTAACTGGGGATGTCATCCGAAGCCATCCTGAAGTATGCCTATAGGGCAGAATATTTAAATGGGTTGACTCCTCGAGTCATCAGAGAAACTACTCCAGGATTAGTTCCCGATTACTTCAGTGGAAAAGATGTGATGAGCTTGTACTGCTGCCGAATCCCATGCTGATTACAGGATTAGGGTGGATTACTCCAGGATGGGTTCCTGATTACTTCAATGGAAAACATGTGATGATAATGTACTACTCCAGAATGATCCCAGGACGATTTCAGGATTAGGCTGGATTACTCCAGGATGGGTTCCTGATTACTTCAATGGAAAACATGTGATGATCATTGACTACAGCAGGATGATCCCATGATGATTTCAGCATTAGGCTGGATTACTCCAGGATGATCCTTTGAGTATTTCAGGATGGGGCTGTATTATTACAGAATCCTCGTGATGACTTCAGAATGAGGCTGCATTACTCATGGATGAACCAAGGATAACTTTAGAATGGGACTGGGACCGTACTAGTCGATTAATTCATGATGGGGATGTATTACCGTAGGATGGGTTCTGGCTGTGTTACTGCATGGCGGTTTCAATATGCAGATGTAATATTCTACGAGGATCTCGAGTAGTAATACATGTTTGACATACACAGGATGTTAAGAAATACACAGTTTTATTAGTTCGTTAGCAGAGCAAATAATTGTTACAAAAACAAGCATTGGCAAAGCCAATAGGTCTTGCCTTTTTGACCATGTGGCCTGCAGTATCGGTTAAAATAAACAAGCATTGGCAAAGCCAAAAGGTCTGGCCTTTGCAAGAGCTATTGGCTTTGCCAATATGTTTTAGCCATATTGTACACAAGCGTGGCTGTTGTTCAGCATGGCTAAACGTTAGTGGGGTAAAGGAGAGTTGCATGTCGAAAAGTGCCATGTGATGAAGTAGTATAGATTATAGCAGCAGAGTGTCATGGAGTGGTGTGGAACAGAGTGGCGTTGAGTGTTGCGTAAAGTAGATTGCTGTAGAGTGGAGTGGCATAAAGTGGAGTAATGTAGGAGAGTGGAATGGCAGAGTGGAGTAAAGTGTTGTAGAATTGAGTGTCAGAGTGGAGTGGCATGGAGTAGTGTGTTGTAGAAAAGAGTAGACTAAAGTAGTGTTGAAGGGTAGCATAGCATGGAGTAGTGTTGTAGAGTGGAGTGGCATAGAGTCAAGTAGAGTTTAATGGAGTAGAGCATCATAGAGTGGAGTATCGTAGCTTATAGTGTCGTAAAGTGCAGTAGCCTAGATTGAAGCTGTGTAAAACACAGTGGTGCAGAGTAGACTGGCGTAGAGTGCACTGGTTGAGTAAAGTGGTGTAGAGTGCATTGGCGCAGAGTAGAGTGACGTAGAGTGCAGAGTAGATTGCAGTGGTGTAAAGTAGATTGTTTCAGAGAAGAGTGGCGTAAAGTGGAGTGGTGCAGGGTAGATTGCAGAGGTGTAGAGCAGAGTGAAGCAGAGTGCAGTGACGTAGAGTAGTGTAGAGTGCAATGGTACAGAATAGATTAGAGTGGCGTGGAGCGATGCAGAGTGCAGTGACTTAGACTGCAGTCATGCAGAGTAGCATGGCATAGAGTTCAGTGGCAGAGAATGCAGTCTTGCAGAGCTGAGTGTCAGAGTGCAGCGGCGCAGAGTAAAATAGTGGTGCAGCATAGAGTGATGCAGCTTAGAGTGCAGTGGCGTAGAGTTCAGTGGCAGAGAGTGCAGTGTTGCAGAGTAGACTGTCGTAGAGTGAAGTGGTATATGGTAGAGTGGCATAGAATACATTGGCATGGAGTCCAAGGGCCTAGAGTGGGGAGTAGAGGGCGTTGAGAGCAGTGGTAGCAGAGTGGTGGTGTCATAGAGTAGTGGTGTTAAGTGGTGACACAGAGTGGTGTTGTCGAGTAGAGAGGCGAAGCGTAGAGTGTTGTGGAGGGGCAGAGAGTAGAGTGACGTGGAGTGGCATAGAGTTGTAGAGCAAACTTAGTCTACCATCCTTCTGAGACGGGTAAATGGAGAAATATGAAAGAGTGTAATAGTAACAACTGTAAGATATAGCACTTAAAAGAAGGAAGTATAGTATAAAAAATGATTTATACTTTGGTGATAGCAGACCTTTAATGTAGGAAAAATCACCATATGGTACCCTAACTTCACTGCAGAATCATTTGCAATGAGAACGGCGCCCTTGACACTAATAGGACTCCTTGACACCAAATGTGATTTCAAGGCAAGGAGCCTACCTGACTCATAGCTTTATTTTAAGTCTGGTATTTTATATATACACACACACGCATATATACACACATGCATATATACACACACACACACACATATATACACACACACACACAGACATATACACACACACACACATATACACACACATATACATACATGTACACACACACTTACTTATACACATATATATATACACATATACACACACACACACATACACACGCACATATCCACACACAATTACACACTGACACACATATATCCATACACACACACACATATTACCACACACACATTTACATATATACACACACATTTACATATATACACACACATTTAGAGATATACAACTTTGGCACCGTTTGACGAATCTTCGCAACCTTTTTCCAAAAAAGGTGCTCCGGTGATTCTTGTTGAACATGGAAAGTTTCGGGGTATTTGTAAAGCGGGGGCTGAGAAAAATGGGGTTGGAAAAAAAGGGTGCGTTTGCAATGTTAATTCCCATTGGACCCTGTCAACACTACTACAGCCCAAACAACTGAATAGAATTACACCAAACTTGGCAGAAAGGGCGATGTTGTTATGCAGATTGTGCTTTTTGTTATTTTGTGCTAATAGCCATCTCCTCGAGGCGAATTGCAATAATATAGGGGGGCTATGAAGACCTCCCCAGTGCTTTTTAGGTCTCGCCTATGCAGTGCGCATGCGCTGCATAGGAAAAAAGACCTTTTGCAATTGATTCGGCTTTTCAGCCAAAAACGTACACGCGTTCCATTGCCTTCAATGGCAACGCGTGCACGTTGGTGATTCACTTGCGGGAGCGAGCAGCTGGCGCCATATGGTAGCAATTATCGCTCCTGGCGCCGCTCGCTCCCGCAAGTGAATCGCGCAGGCTCCCTCCTCTCCCCCTCCCCCTGCTGCCGTGCGAGCGCGCGCGCTTGTTTTAAATGTAGAAGTGGTTTGTTTCTTCCAATAATGGTAGTGAGAAGAGGAAGGTTTTTAACACTCTCCGATATTCAAGGCGGTTATCACTTATTCTTTTTATACCAGACTGACTCCTTATGTTGGTGGTTCTATAAAAGCTTATCATTAGGAAATGTGGCCTCCACCCAGGGCTAGCTGGGTGCAGGTACAGCCGCACTCACAAGACCTCTGGAGCGGCTTGTTTCGCACCTGACTGGGTCTGACTGAAAGTTGCAAAGTCTGAAAACTGAAATAAACTGGCAGCACATTCTGTCCTGGTCGGTCCAGGGAAGCGGGGCTGTGGCTGTGGGAGCAGTGTGTTGTTACCTAGTAACGCACGGCCCGGATCAACTGTCCCGAGCTTTCGGAATGAGGTCACCCGGCTCACCGACCTCCACAGGCCCAAATAAAGAGGTATTGTCTGTCTGCACAGGTATTCACATGGGTGCCATCAGGGATACAGTACACTCATTACTGGGAGTCTGTGCAGTGTCTCAGCATGGGTGCCCTGGTGCAGGCAAGAGAAATGCCCCCCACCCGCTGGCCATTGGTTGGGTAGTAAAGTACAGCTACAGTTAGGCTTCAGTGGGCCTCTAAGAGCCAGCGGTTGAAAACGCACCTGTAAAGGCCCCACTAATTTAAAAAACTGAAGCATATGGAAACAAGCATTGGCAAAGCCAATAGGCATCGCCTATGCGAGATCCATTAGCCCTTTCATTGTTCTTAAGGCATGTTGCACAGCAGCGCATCATAAAAGAACAATGAAGACGTAGCTTGTATGTAAATGACCCTTGGAGGGGGCCCTCCGACTGTTGTTTCTCGGGGGCTATTCGAACCTGGGTGTTATGTAAATAGGGAATGCGCTCACAATAAACGTCTGAACACAATCTTGCCGTTTTACTTAAGTAGCTAGAAAAATGTGTGACAAATTGCACCACAAAGTACTTTTTCACAAAATTGTCGCTGTGCAAACCCACAGTGAGTGTTGTGTTTTTTCACCATACGTGACCCATTATTGTTTAGTAATAGTAAGGCGTAAATTGTTCAGCCCCCCCCCCTTGATTTTCGCAGACTGTAGCCAGCATTTTCACTTTACTAATCATGCTGCGCCAATGTAAGAGCCACATCGATAACGGTCCAGACATTTCTACTGGGGTACCATGCCAGGACGCCCCTCGATGAACACAAACAACATTACATTGCAAAATACACCCAATGGCTCTAAAGTCATGGGTTTGCTCGAGCTGCGGAGGTATTTCCTACACTACCGGACCTGCCCGTGGCCATAATAGTTTTAGGATGTTTAGTTTATCTCCCTCATTCACCCATCATTTAATAATAGTGTTGAGAATTACAGTAACAGCAGGCGCAGACTTCTGTACCTTTGCTGGTGCTAAGGGAAAACCTGAAGCATCCTTGTGGAACACACACACACGCACGCACGCACACTTACTTTACCAGCCCATTAAAAAGACCCATCCAATCCAAACAGCACTACTTTCAAACAAACACAGGCAGTCTCACTGTGTCCACTTGCTTTGTGGCATCAGTCTGTCTTTTCCCTGTTCCTAATTTTGAGAGCAGCAGCTGCCAGAGATGTAGCGTCCAGGGGGTGGAAAGCACAAGGGTAACACTCACCTCTTCCCCGAATCAGGCAGGGGTTACCCAGGGCTTTAAGTGGGAAGAAAAAACTGGAGGGTCTCTCAAAGGGGCGTGGTCAATGTAAATAAGGGCGTGGCTAAAAACACTTAAGCTAAAAATCTGTGGTTAGCATAGCGTGCCGCCCGACTAGTATTTTGCTGTTTCTGTCATTGCATTCAGATATATGATACAACAAGTAACATCATACCTACAACAAGTCAGGACTATTGGCTTTGTCAATGGTTGTTAGTTGCATCGCATCAGCCTCCAGGATAGATGAGAGGCCGTCAAACTAGTGGCACCGCTGGTCTCTATCACTCCCAGTAGAGGGCAGCAGCGAGAGCCAAGACCTGGATCTGGGGTAAGTGCAACAGTGCAACAGCGCAATCGCAAAAAAACAAGCATTGGCATAGTCAATAGGTCTCGCCTTTGGGACCTTATAAGTGTTTAGCTATGCAACAGTTGATGTTGTTGCACCAAGGATATTGTGCTGGATAACTAAACACTTATAAGGTCCCAAAGGCGAGACCTATTGGCTATGCCAATGCTTGTTATATTTGGCTTGGGGGGCCTCAAGAACCCACTGAGGCCCCGGTTCCACCACCTCCCCAGGGGCCAAACTCTAAAATGGGAGGGAGCTGTGTGGCCCCTCCTCCCGGGCCATTCTCGGGCCCAGGGACTGCCACCTCCCCAGGGCAGGCCCTAAGAGAAGAAGAAAGAAGGGGGCCGTTTCGCCCCCCCTCCTGGAGCCTTAGATGGCCCTGGGACCACCACCCCCACGGCTGGCTCCTGCTATGTCCCGCCAAGCCATAGAAAAGAGTGCTCCACTTTCAGCAAGCGAGAGCGGAAAATGCTCTTGCTTGCTGAAAGCGGAGCATGTCTGTTTACCTGCCTGCTGTCAAGCGAGCAGGGAAACAGACACATTGCTTTGAGATCCAGGGAGCTGCAGTTTGGCAGCTCCCTTGGTCTCAAAGCAATGTCGGCCCTGGCAGGAGGTGGCGAGCCAGCAGGGACTACGTGGGCTTTCAGGCTCCCCCCGTGATCCCCATGGTTGCCCTGGGTGGGACTAGGGCACCCAGTCTCGAAGTCAGGCCCCGGGCGATGGTTTCCCCGTGGCAAAAATCGGCCTCTGGAGGGGGGCTGCGTGTCCCACCTCCTATGTAAAAATAATAAATAAAAAAAATAAAAGGCAGGCTCCGGGGGAATGGGCCCCCGGGGCCAAAATTGGCTCAGGGAAGGGGGCCCACTCACCCCCCATAGAACCTTTCATACACCCACTCCCACACGATAATTCACAAACCCATGTACAGACCCATACCAGTACTTACACACCCACTCACTAATTCATATATCTACACACGCATCCACTCACCCATACATACACCCACTCACTCACTAATACACCCATACAATCACTCACACACTGGGTTAGTCAGCTGTAGCGCTACTGACACACCTACTCACTCACCCAGTCAATCACACAGCCACTTACTCACCCATACAATTACACACACCCACTTCTTATGCATAGAGATACTAACACAGACTCACTCTCATACAGTCACTGACACAAGCACACACTCACCCATACAGCCACTTATATACCCCACTGCTCACCTATACTGCCCTTTACATACCCAGGTACTCACCCATATACCACTGGCACATCCATTCACTCACACAGCCATGCACACCCTCACCCATACAGCCCCTCACACATGCATTCACTAACCCATACAGCTACTGACTCATTCATCAATACAGGCAGTCACACAACCCCTCAACACACAGACAGGTACTCAGACAACCAATCAATCACCCATACAGCCACTCATGTACCCACTCACACACCCATACAACCACTTAGACACCAACTGACAGACTGATACAGACATTCACACAACCAGTCACTCACCCATACATTCTCTGAGACAGCTAATCACTCACTTATACAGTCAATCATGCACCCACTGAATCATCCACACAGGCAATCATACACCCAGCGATTCACCAAAACACCTTGGCATATACATTTAACACTCAAACTCTATAAAAACAGTCAGTCACTGGATGATGTCATCAGTGATGTTATCAGAGATGTCAGTGATGTCATGAGTGATGTAATACGTGAGGTCATAAGCAGTGCATTGCGGGGCGTGAGTTATAGTGAGCTCAGCTAACTATAACTGCTGAATTTCACAAGTTTCATACGAGTGAAACCTGAGCCCAACTATAACGGCCCTGTAACCTTTGATTTTTTCAGTAAATATATATATATATATACACATACACACACACACAAACACTTAGCTATAGGGGCTTTCAGCTAACCCTCTCATCAATTAGTCTATTATTGTGTCATTCTCATTTTTCATCCATCCACCGCTGTGTACAGCTTGGGACAGGACAGTGGGCCAAGCTATTGGCTAACTTTACTGCGAGTGATGGCATTCTTAACCTTCACAAGAAGTAAATCCACACACAAAGTAGTGCCTTTAAGAGTCAGTGACTACTATGGCAAATCGTCCTTTTGAGATCAAAAATATATTTGCTTTTAGACAATTTTAAAAAAAAATATTGATGTGTGGCTGATAGGTTCCACATCAATAACGCTTTGCAAAAACTGTGAGAAAACAAACAATAACAAAGCCAAAAGGCCTATTAGATTTGCCATTGTTTGTTTCATATTCTAGAACATTCAAACCCAGTCAAGATCACAAAACGTACTCAAACAGCTAAATACATTACAGTGAATAAGCCATCTTTGTACTAATGTACCGGACCTGGATTACAGTGTGGATAAACTGTCAAATGGAGGTGTAGGGCACAGGGGAAATAGAGGCGGAAACCATGAAAGGTAGTTGCAAGATTGAAAAACAGATAAAAGGGAGCGGTAGGAAGGAGGAGATATCGGAATAGTAGCCAAAGACAGATAGGGTACAGAAGGAACGAGAAGAGTAAAGTGAACTGTTAATAGCAGAAATTGGAGTGCAAGAAAGGAGGATGAGAATTAAAAGTGGAAAGGGAAAAAGCAGACAAGGAGAAGGAAGCATGAGAAAGGAAAGTGGGCAAGAAGGACAGAAAGGTGAAAAGTAGTTTGTGAGGGGAGAGTTGAGAGAAAGCGTATACAGGGCAGAGCACGAAAGACTGGAAAGTAGCAAAGAAGCGTGGTGAAATGGGAAGGAAGAAAAGAACATACTGCAAGAGACGGATAAAGGCTGTATGCCTCTGCTTTATAATATATATGTCTAGAAATAAAATACATAAAGTTCAGGGAGGACAGGCCTGTATCATTGCTGGGCTTCACCTAATGCACAGCTTTGCTGCCCAGACACACAATAGTGATTCATTCACCATGACAGAGTTTTCTGCCATTAATAATATGTTTTACCTTATTAGTTAATTCTGGAAAGGAAAAATAAGCAGAGAGAATTATAATTCTCTCTACCTTTTTTTCCTCTCCTGGTGGCGTTTTTATATTTTTTCCCCCTGAGCCAGTTAACTAATAAGGTAAAATACATCAAATGACAGACGAATGGCTGTGGAATGGGGCGGTTATTGGTGGATTAATGATCTTTACATGCTTTGCAAAGGTTTTATGTGGGGAGCCATTTTCTGCTAAAAGCCCCTTTGAAAAGAATCCTCTGAAGTTGTCTGCTTCGTGTCATGAGCCATCCTAGCGCACTTCATCACTGACCCACTCGGTGCCACTGCACACACGGGGCAGGCAGAAAAAGAGGGGTAGTCAGGCAAAGCAAGGTTTTAGTAGGCGACTAAGACCAAACAGCTCATCCTATCATCGCAACTTTCCTGCATAAGTACCTCAAGCATAACCTGATATCCAGCTATTAAGTGATGAGCTTAGAATCAGAGGATGGGGATCCGACCCAAGGACTCGAACCCGGGCACCCAGCTTCAAAGTCAGAAGTTGTGACTGTAAGACCATACCATTGATGGTACGGCGATACAAATTCCCACATTCAATCGCTACCACACATGCTTTTTATTAAGAGCATGTAATTCATCTGAGCCTGAAGCGCCAATGTTAAGAGGGGATCTCAGACACCCTACCTCAATTGGAAGTCCCACATTGAATGCCCTGCAGCGTCCTAAAAGCCCACAAATAATGGAATCCAACATAGCTGCCAAAGTTTCGGATTGCTTATGTGTGACATTTTCTGAATTTCAGTGCAATTACGAGAGACATTTCAATGACTATGAGTGACACTTTATTGCGAGCAAAATCAAGCAATGAAGATGAGGGAAACATAGAAATTTCAGAAATTACAGCCATTTAAGCAATGAGAAACTCTAAGATCATCTTAAAACTGCTGCAAAGCACCAGAAATGGAAGAGCTTGACATCAGGGTTTTAAGTGGGATGAAAAAAAACATGGGTCTCTAAAAGGGGCATGCATGGCCTATGTAATTAAGCGTATGGCTTAAACAAAACTAAGGGGCATATTATCAAGCCCATTATCGCCACATTAGCGGCCGTTTTCGGCCGAAATGCGGCGATAATGGCATCGCACTATTAGCAAGGACACGCTAGCGCGCGTTTCCTTGCCTTAACGCCCGGTTCCCTATCGCCTCACCTCGCATCGCTAATGAGATGCAAGGTAGGCGTGCCCCTCACAACTACATCATAAAATATCAGTAACGGTGCTTCGCTGTATTTACAACGAAGCCCCGTCCGGTTTAGCGCTGATTTTTTCACGCTAACTGGGCCTTAATGCTGGCATTTAACGTCTGTTAAATTCCAGACTAAGGCATACCTTACATGGGGGTGGATTGTGTGGCTAAGACCACAGGCCCTATCATCAAGGATATCGTCGTTTTCCATGGAACACCACTGGAAAACCAGCGTTGTTCCATGGAAAACGGCGATATCCCCTCCATCGCTGGAATTTTTATCGCCTCGGTGATACGCGTTGTTAATTACGCGTTAACCGGGCGAAAAATTCCAGCGATAGACGGCGATAAATAAAAAGCGCTAAGCGCGCTTTGCGATATTTATCGCCGTCTATTGCTAATATGCTCCTAAATTTCTTTAGTGGCAGCACCTTGCAGGAAGAATTACTTCTAAAACAACTTTTATTGCCAGCTTATATCACACTCCACAACTGGGGCAGAATGTGCATGGTGTAATCACACCAGAATGCCCAGTCTTCAAGAAATGCTTACAAATTCCTGCAGTGTTTCAGTGGTAAAAAGGTTACCCCTTAACTACTATGGCCTGAAACTCCTATCAAAATGAGAGAATGAATGAAAATGTCAAGTTTACGGGGCTTTAAAGATACTCCTATCTACCATTTGACTCAGCTGGGACACTACGAATACCACTAGCTGGTATTCAAAAACGTGAAGCACTATCCAGACTAAAGCGTCAAAAAGCAACGCATTGTTGTTTAGGTCTCATTTTATGCACACGACTATTGTGGCAATATTGGCCTCATTTATAATACTCAAAAGAGTATTTTACATAAACAATTGTCGAACCTCGGACTGAGAGTGCGGCAGCCAGTTCATACCAGAAAGGCTAGATAGTATGGGGTTTCTCACTGTTAAACGGCAGGTATGCAGCGAGTAACATATCACCTCAAGAAAACCATGAGGGCTACGACAGAAGAGAGAGCGTGTCCGTTATGTTGGCGAAACATAAGCTGAGTGTTAAAGAGTCTGTTACATTCCGGCCACTGATACTAAAAGAGCTACAGGTCTGAGGCAGCCAGTGACATTTTGGGGGCTTTGCATAAGTTTGCCTACAATACAGCGCTACTACATGAGATCACGGTGCACAATTAAGAAAGCATTATTATTGGAATAAGTTAATATGCCATTGTTTTTAAATAAAGCCCTGGGTCAAACATCGCTTTAAATTATGCGAAATGCAGTTCTGGCTAAAATGCATTCATTTGTCAACCTTTTTTTTTTTTTTGCATATTTATATAGCGCGAACTCGACCCGAAGGTATTGGAGCGCTTTACATGAGCACCGTATTTACATTACACATTCAGGCACGGGGAGATTAAGTGATTTGCCAAGAATCACAGGATGTGGACGTGACCCCAAGGCTCGAACCCTGGTTTCCAGCACCAAAGTCGGCAGTCTAGCCGATGGACCACATCCTCTCCCCTAACCTGCGTTATAAGTAGCAGATTGTAACACTTTTATTTTCTAAATGGCAGTCTCTTTCGAAAACAGAAAGCACCACAGGCTGGGATGCCGATATGATGCAAATGTAAGCTTTTCAAGCGCAATGGCAAAAAATGTAACCATGGGAAGTATGTCCTACATATTTATCGAGCAATAACAATCTGGGTGGATGTAACTCGGGACATCCAATTCCCATCTTACCGAAAAGACCAGACACTCGGTAACGTTCACTGAGAGGCGGAATCCTACCTCCAGCTCTCTCAAAAAATAATTGCATTAAAGCGCTGCAGTTTAAAGAGAGGCGGTCTCCCGCCTTCCACACAAAAGCGCGGCAAGTGCAGAGTACCCCAAAGTGGAGGAGAGGCGGGAAATCACACCCACCTCACTTCCATGTCTCACCTGCACCCCGACCAAAAAAATACCAACAAAAGGAGCAATTTTCTTTTTCCCTCTCAGCCCGATCCATGTGCACACTCTCCGGTGCAGCAGTTAGTCTCCTCACTCGGCCTGAGGCTCAGACTAGTACAACTCGTCGGCTTCCGCTTCCGTTCCAACCAATGTTAGGAATGGCTGCGGCATGGTTGCCTGGATCCTACCAAAAGTAGCCCAAAGGTGGCCCATTGTTCTACTCCGAGGCAGGAAGGGCTGGGGCACTTGATACAGCCAGCCTGACCTCCCAAATTGAATACCCTACGTTCACATCAGAATCAGTGTGCAAAGGCTCTGGGCAATTATGTTAAAATGCTGCCGACTTAATTATCACTGGCTGCTAATTAAATTAAACAGACAGAAAGGCGATCTTTAAAAATGAATACACTTTATAAAGACAATTTTTATAGCGCTGAATATCTTATTTGACCCTTTCCAAATCTTAAAACGAGGTGAACAAATGGCAGGTATTTCTTTATAAAAGGTGGCAACCCGGTAGGCAGGGGCACTATTGGAGGCTGTCTCTCACTGTCTTGGAGCTCAGGACAGTTCTGACTCCCCGCAAATCATGCATCCGTCCAGTTCACAGCTTACTGGCCTCAGTCAATGTTGCTGATGAGCTGCTTCAGGCAGTGGGTCTCTGGTGGGCTGAGGTACAGGAGTCAGACTGCTGGCAAAGCGGAGTCCAGTCACTGTGCACTCAGTGACGCTGGCAGGACCAGGCACGTATGTCTTGGCCCCCTGGCGCCCTCACAAATGTGCAGATGATGTTTTCTTGATCCGGCTGGGGGACTGTGAAGTGCACTCCCTCCAACACGTGGAGAACTGGGCATGTGTAATTTGCTTCTATCCGGCAGGTTCGGGCGATTACCAGTGCCTCAGCATGGGGGGCCGGGGATCACACAGTATTTAAGAAATTACAATAGACATCCTCCTTTTCGATGTCATGTCCGATGCCAGTGAGTCCGTCACACGCTATAAACTAAAAAGCACATTTGTAGATTAATACTCAGATGGCACTGTTTCACTGACACTTTTGTCAAAGTCTGCCTGTTATTTTATGTGATAAAAGCCACACTCTGTCTGCAGACACGTGGCTGGTGCTGGCTTCAGACACAGGTGGTCCACTTTAAATGAAGGTAAAGTTTTGTTCGCATAGCTGCCAAGGTTTCAGATTGCTACGTGTGACATTTTTATAATTTCAGTGTAATTATGAGTGACATTTTAACCACTATGAGTGACACTTTCTCGCGAGTACAATCAGGCAGTAAAGATGAGGGAAACATGTACATTTCAGAAATGACACCCATTTGAGCAAGAAGAAACTAAGAAAATCTTAAAACTGCTACAAGTCACAGAAATGGAAGGGCTCTAAGCTAGTGCATTTGTAAACTGATCGTAATTTTGGAAATATGCAATGTATCATTGGTAAAGTCAAGTGCTTTCAACAGGGTTATCGAACATCTCCGCTGTGATAAATCCCTGCGGTAGCATTCATTTAATAACGACTTACCTTTTCTCTAGTAAAGTCATAACACTACACTGCACAAGCTAGGTAAGGAAACATTAAAAAAAAATAATGTAGCTGCCGCTGTCCTTGAGAAGTGTCTCTATGTGTGTTACACTCATTGGCTCAGCCGGCAGCATGCACTCTCAGCTGCTGTACAGTAGAAAAGTCAGTCTCTCCGTAGTCGTAACGCTGGTGAAGACCTCTGAATGCAAAACTGGTCAATGAAATGCATATTTGTATTTTGTGTATTAATGAGACCCTTTTCTCTGAATTAGCGAGCTTCAAACCTGCATGGATTCTGTTAAAAATTGCTCTAAATTAGATTTGCAGTCCCTTTGCTAGCCGAGTTTGAGAGGGGCGTGCCTGCCCTAAACATCACCTGCTCAGCCTCTCCCGGACTTGGAGCACGTGTTGAAGGAGAGTTTTAGTGTTGCCAGGCGACTGCAACAATTATTGGGGGCCGGGCTGGTGCACTGGCTGAGGGAGGAAATAAACATCGGAAAGCACCAGAAATGAAAGTGCACATAGCTCAGGACTGGAACAGCAACTTATATATGGCAGTTACCGAGAAGTATTTTTAAAAAGATGTCATTGATGATTTTTAGTTAATACATTACCTGCTCTCTCAGGCACTGATTATTCATCATGTCACTGGGCAGCTGATCCCTGCTGGTGGCGCCGCGGCCAGTGGGCTGGGTCCCGGTCGGTCGTGTGAGATATCACCGCCCCAGCTGTCAGCTTGCTGCACCCACTCTCACTGCGACTGGCCCCGGCGCTGCCTCTACTGTAACCCTGGCCCGTGGTGCTGCTCGGGCTGAATGGTGCAAGTGGGCTCTGATTCCATTTCTCGACCCTCGGCCGGCCCGGGCTCCGGTTTGGAAATAATTATTCGCCGGCGGGGGTGGGGTGGGGGGGGTGCCATAGATAATTTAGCCCCACAGCTCAGGCGGCCCGGCAGCAGCAGGTGCGATCAGTAGTTCGACCTTTCTAATTACGCTCCTACCGACCACCGCTCCTGTCATCAGGCACGGCAGGCTCCGAATATATTGTACAGATCATGGACTTCCTGCATCACCCGGAGAGGTCGACGGTGTTCACAGTCTCTAAGACCGTTGGTAACTAGTGCAGCACTGCAGTCTTTGCGTGTTAAGCTAAATGTGCACGTGAAGTGTGTGTGGCTGCAAGTGCGGGTAGTGTGTGCGTGGAAGCACATTTGGAATTTAAAGCATTATCCCGCGGTGCGCTGGCAAATTATTTATTGTCCCTCACTCTAGACACACTTACTTTTGCAGCGGCAGCCAGTGAGAGCAGGTACACGGCTGCCTGGCTCGCCTCTCTCCTTGTGCCTGGGGACCTACTGCTCTGAGCAGCCCAGCTGAGCTGCCAACATACCACCTCTCCGGCTGCCGCAGGGAGGCATCAGTTAGCCCCGGTGGGCCTGGCTGGGTCGGGTTGGTCATGGTGTCAGTCGCCCATTACCACAGCAAGATCATTGCAGGCAGGCGGCAGTGAACACAAAGTGGGTTCATGGATGTCACCGGCTGTGCGGGAGCTCAGAGACAGGCAGGGTCCCGCGAGTGGTGTGTGCGGCGGCCGCCATTGTGAAACAACAATGAAAGTGAAAGCGCACACGGTGCGCAGAAAATAACAAGCATTGGCAAAGGTGCAACGCTGCTCCTGGGCACCTCTCTCCCTAGAGTACCGGTGGCGAGCGGGCAGGGCGGGGGGGACCGAGAAGTTACAGACTGCGGGAGGGGGTTGGGGGGAAGACAGGGAAGAAAATAGTGCAGGAGTAAAGGGGCCGATAGCTGTGGAAGGATACAAATGACGACATGCTCGTCAGGAGGAGGGTCTAACAATGCCCAAAACCAATCGGAAGGCAGCATTTAGGACCTAAGCCAATGAAAAAGATGGGCCGGTCAGTGGGCGGAGCTTCCACGAAGCTTCCACACTATAGTGTATACTGAATGCCTCGCAAAGCGATGCAGCGCATTCGCGCTGCAACGCTAGGCGAGACCTAAAAAGCAACTGTTTGGAAATAAACTGAATGTGGGATTTATTATCGGCATAGCACCCAGGCCTTCTAGCATGCGTGCACTGTAGGTTTAATCGCAGAGTTGAAAATGCAGTAATGTGTAAATGTTTTTCATTATGCAGTAAAAACGAGATTCTGAAATCTTCCAAAGGGTTGAACGTCTCTAAAAAAAAAAAAAACTAAAAAGTTGGACATGTTCCTGAAGCAATCAATAAATCATCCTAAAATTATCACGTACCAGTCTTTTTAATTAGAAGACTGTGGTGCTAGTCAAGTAATCCGACAGTCATTTTCAAACAATCCTAAAACCACCAGTAGCTATGCATCTTGTGAGGTAATCAGGTACTCAGTTTCAAGTCATCCTCAAATCATCAGGAACAGTCACACCTTGTGAAGTCATCAGATAATCATTTTCAAGTCATCCAGAAATCATCAGGGTTAATCACCTCTTGTGAAGTCATCAGATACTAATTTCCAAGTCATCTTCAAATCATCGGGCTCAAGTTTCTAAACTCTGCTGATGACTTTAAGAGCTTGATGACGTCTGATGACGTGAAAATGACTTCTAGAGTAGTTGGATGATCTTCCAATGACTCTGGGTTGGCTTCTAAAGTAATCCTGTTTGACCTGGGAGTGTTGCTTGTTTGTCCTTTTTCTCTAACTATTGAGCCACACCCCTGCAGTTCTCCTCTCTTGCTGCTCTCTCCTTTGAGTTAGAGCGTCTACCGGTTTTAAGCTTTTACTTCTGAGCTTTCACTTTTCTCACTTTAGGGCTTGTGCCCTGTTCGCTATTTAGCTTTATAAATGTAGCTCTCCCTGCTCAGGCAAGGCGTGCTTGTCACTGTAAATGTACATTTCCAGGACACTTAGCTGTGCGGGGACGCATGTGCTTCACATCGTGCCAGCGCTTTCTGGCAGGGCGTGTGATCTTGGTGTGTGTCAAGAAGGGTAACTTTTCACAAACGAAGAGGCATTTTTTAAAGTAAATTATGCACGGCTACTTGCATCGGGAGCCCCGCTACTCCTGAGCGTGACAGCTTTTAAACATTTCCTGAAATGCAGCCTGAGGTTTTCAGACAAACATGTTTTATGGACTCTTCATTTGAGATGTAATAAATCGCTCCTTTCCCTTCCATTGATTGTTGAAAAAAACTTGCATTTTTAATGTGAACATAGCTTATGATAACCCATGTGCTCCTTTCAAAATTGTTGGTATCTACGTTTTCGTGGGAGTCTAAGAAGGTCATTTTTTTAAAATTATGCTTCTAATGTTGCATGGTACAGAAGCAGTCTACCATTGAAAATGTGGATTTTTTTCCGTTTTGCTGCCTTTTTTTAAAATTCAAGCCAACATGAAACAAATCAATTAATCTCGTGGGATTTTATGTGCAGGGACATGTGCTTTAGATATAAATTTAGATATGAAGTGCCACCTAGTGGAGAATTATTGCACATCTTAATATTTTATAAAGCGAGGGGAATGTGTTAAAAATTGCTCTTTCTGATCTTTGTTTATTATGCCTTCCAATGCTATCTTCTTCAAAACCAAAGTCAAATTTACCAAAATGAGCATTCAACCGGAAGGCTGGTATTACATCTTCCAAAGTATCCAGAGACGTCTGTCTAAATGACATGACGTCCCCCAAAATAATAATTTCCCTGCTCAGAATAAGGTCTTTATCTTTGGTGTGCGACCCTACTTGATGGGGAAAAAAAACTGCCGTAAGAAGGAATATTCCACACAGAGGTGACCCTAAAGGTGTTATGGACTTCTATTATTTGTCATAGAGTGATTCAAATGGTCACAGGTTTGAATCCCGATGAGTGAACTCCTCATCCTTTCTAGGTCGATATTAAGTACCATACACTTCTTTTATTCAGCTCCAAAAACCCAGAGGTAAATATGCTTTTTCACAAATATACCTTAAGTATGCCAGTATTACCTCACTTGTTTTTGTTTGCATATCAGTAATGTGAGGAGTAATACGATTATTTTCGGTGTAGGCGACACGTCAGAGAAAAAGCCTTGTATGGCCAGAAGATACCCTATAATTTTACATTTGAACACAGTATAGAAGCACCCAATAAACCCATGAAGATTAACCTTATGATTCAAAACATTGCCATCTCTGCCTATGTAGACGTTTTGATTTTATTTCAATAGCAAAACGAAACAGATCTTATTTTCAGCAGTTTTTTGGTTGTTTTTTTTAACCCACAATGGTATCGGATGGTGAAAATTGGAAACTGAGATTTGGGTGCTGGTTACAATGTACAAGAAGAACTTGTGAGCATCGATAAAACTTTAGACTGCTTGGGGCACAGCAGTGCAGCATGTTTTGGAGCATTATAAGCTTTTATGGGTTAGTCTACGTACTGCTATAGCCCTTGCTACTCTGTTGTTTGCAAAGCTGGGTTGGGTGAGTTTTTATGGAGTCCAGTCATAAGGGGTTGCCTAGATTTTACTGTTCTTCAAAAGCAAGGCAGTAAGCAAAAGTCTTAAATATCATATGGTTGCTATAATTACTTTTGGAAACACCTTAGAGGTTGGGGTTGTCACACAATTACAGGTCTGCAGTGCAGCAAAGCCTCATGGCCTACTATTGATCATTGTGCAAGTCTAGGTGTGGAAACGGTGAGCTATCATGACTGGCCCCGATTCAGAAAGATTTTGCTGTGACTTATTTTTAGAGTACCTATGGCTTATTGTTGACTAAGCCAGGAGTAGTCCTGACTTGCCCCTGCAATACAGGAGCAAGTTAAGAGTACTTGCTACAAGGACAATCACACACTAAGCAAAATCTTTATGGATTGGGTCCATTTAGTAGCTGAACGATCAATGGAAAAATAGGTCCAGCAGTGTATGTCGTATTTTTGGTCTGATATTGTCATTGAGTTATGTTGGTTGGTTCATAGTTGCCAGTCCTCATAGCTTTCTAGCGTTCCATAGGTGCCAGGATTGTGTATGTTTTATATTGGTTCCTAATTTAGTGAATATTTCCAACTGAGCATTGGGAGGATCAGTAACCATTGGAATTCTGTACCACCCTGCACTTTGGCCAAGCTCAGTCTTTTTATAGCTGATGTTCCCTCTCTCATAACTTATTTATTAACGCTAGGAAAATACTTTCCATAATGATTGCAAATTTAATGCGTGCAGTTAGATGTACGAGACTGCCAACAAGGGCCCTTTTAAAAACATTTCGGATTCAGGAACATAAGCAAAACTCTTTGAATGCTTTACACATGCTTGTCATTCAAGTTTGTAAGGCAGGGGGTCATGTATGAACCATAAAGATAGTGCTGCTAAAACATAATAGATCTAGTGCTGCTAAAATTGCTGATTGTGGTGCACAGGATCCACACCCAGGCAATTTTCAAGTGTGTTCTTCTAGCTAAGCCTCAAAATTGAAGGTTTCCCTGATCAGGTCATGCTTTAGCATAAAAGCTGATCTGTGAATTTCTGGTGTTGTCTACTGCGGCTGCCACATTGATATCCAAAGAAAATGTTTTCTGACATATTTCAAATCATATCAAAACAAGATTTGTAAAGCGCGGTTGATCACCCGTGAGGGTATCCAGGCGCTGCTTCAGTACACAGTTAAATCAGTACGATATACACATACAACCCCTTGACAAAATAACTTCCCTTGAGTTTAGCTTGCCATTAACAAATGATTAGGGTGCATGATAACTTCTCATTTGTTGTTCTAAGTGAAATCAATTTTTCAGTGAGAGATTGTATTGCCTTACAATTCAAGGGTGACAGTTTTGTTTGACTTTCTAGCCATCAGTCATGTGCCCTTGGTTCGAAATTAGATGCAGTCTTGTAGCACATACTCATTGTTTACATGTCTTCTGCCTCTGCATCTGGAGGTAGCCTAGAAGGTGCTTTCATTCCCGAGTCCCACATATTGTCAAGCTGTGGTGGGTGCTTAGCTATTACGTAACACTCAACATTGTAGAACTTTCTTGTGGTTATTTCTGCATGTAGTGTGAGATGAACAGTGTCAAGCAGCCTATTACTTCCTCCTAACCAAGCAAACTGGCTGAGAGCAGTAAAGAAGAAGGAAAATACTTTTTAGATTGAGCCTACTAGACAGCGCATCCACTGGCTATTGTGAGGCATATTGTGACTTACCAAGAATATGGAGGAGCTTGGAGCACGCTCATTGCTTAACATTGGTTGGCTTTCTAGTCACTCATTTGTCTGCTTCTTATGCGTGTCCCAGCGTGCCAGTCTTATGTTTGTCCCTCCTGTGGTGCATTCCTGCTTTACCGTCTCTTTAATTGGCTGTAATCTCTGCTCTTACTGCTTGTATTTTAAGCACTATTTTTTCTTTTATTAAGTACTTCATGAGTGTTTTCAAGCTGTCTTTCTCATGTTCTTCTCTCCCCCTGCACTCTGTGTTCTTGTCTGTCGCCATAATGCTTCTTCCCGCCTGCTCCGTGCTTTCTCCTCACCTGTGTCCTTCTCCCCCCCTTTATTATTCGTCTCCCCACCCACACACTCGTATTGCTTTTTTACCTCTCCCACCCTCTTAGTGTTGCTTTGGTGTCACCCCCCCGCCCTCCAATGTGTTGCTTTGGTATCCCCCACCCTCCATCATATTGCCTAGGTACCCCCTTGTGTTGCTTCTGTTTTTCCCTTCCTCTTCTGTGTTGCTTCTGTCGCCCCCACGCCCCACTGTTTCCCTGAACCCCACCAATGCTTGCTCTCAACTAAGGTCCTCTATTTGTGCTCTGGTGTCTGAACAGTCCAAAGTGTGTGTGTTCTTGTGCCAGCTTTACATGCAGTAGATGCCATTGTGAACTCAATGTTAATTGTCATTATACCTTCTTTCCTGTCCTGGGTATGTGTGGTATTCCTATTGATTTAATACGCTTGCCTGCCACTTCACAGGTTGATCAAGAGATAAACCAGAAATTACTTTTTCATACACTTTAGAAAAAGCAAGCATTTCAAAGAAAAAAATGAATATATTTGTGAATACAGCATAATAATGTGGGGCAGCTGACATTACTGGAAAGATATGTTGTGTTGTGTTCTAATTAATATAGCCCAAAAACTGCAAGTCTTTTTAGTACACTTTTAATGGAATATATTGACACTGTTTTCGAGTGCGCCACAAGCTCATTACGTGCTCCAGGCTTTCTCCGGAAGGTAGCTGATGATTATAAGACCATTTTCATTGAATTATTTTAGGTTTTGTGATGCATTGGGTAGTCTGATTAATTTATTAAGTACTCCATGGCACACTATACGTTGAAAAGAACGCCTTTAGGCTCCATTTAGGCACTGCACATTGTAAACCCTGGTTAATGACGACTATTACACACAATGCAAAATTACAGTAAGCACGTTGAAACTGCAAATAATATGACAAATTCATCTCTCATTTACTTGCACATTTCAGAAAGAAGCTGCAGAAAAAATCAAGCAACATGCATCATATCACCCCTTTTATTGATGAATAGAGGCTTGTTTTCATTGCATCACCGACTGGTGCAGTTTTGAAGGCATCATTTGAATAACATTATTTTTATTAATCATTTAATTTCCTTTAGGTTGCAGACTTGCCCTATCTGGTCATGAATTGCATTTTCAGTGTTTATTAAATAGCACAAAAGCCCAACCTTGGGTGTGTGTGGCCGTTCACCAGTGGAATGTGAAGTAACAGTAAGGGGCCGATTCCGATTCGGGCCGGAAATCTCTCCGACCGAGCCGGACTCGGAGAGATTTCCGACCGAATCGGACTCTGGCAGCCCGACCGAACGAGTACGATGCGCACGTATGCCATCGGACTCGAGTCGGTCGGACTCCCACTGAAGTCAATGGGAGCCGGTCGTACAACGCGTACGCGGGCTCCCATTGACTCAATGGGTGCGAGGCGGACAAGGGCGCCCCCTACAGCGGGTACGCGGCGAAGTGACTCGCGCAGTACACGCACAGGTAGGGGGGACCCATGGGTCCCCCCTGTGTGCGACTCGCGCGGCTACGCATACAGGGGGGTCCGACACGGACCCCCAAAGTACGTCTCCGACTGCTCTTTGGAGCCGGAGTGCGCGGCTCGGTCGGACTGCTCGCGGCGCGCATCGTACTCACCCGGCCGGGGAACGTCTCCATTGCGCGGTGCGAGTCGAGTCCGAGCGAGTCGGTCGGTGCGGTTCGACCCGGGAACGAGTCGGTCGGAGCGGTCGGGACGCCCGGACGAGTCGGTCGGCGAATTCGCATCGTACTCGCTCGCCCGGACGCGCGTACTAATCGGTCGGGAAATATGGCTCCGAATCGGATCCGGTTAAGCCGAATCCGATTCGGAGCCCTACCGGCCGAGATCGGAATCGGCCCCTTAATGTTGTAGTACCCAGCATAATGTGCTGCATGGCTAAACACTATATAGGTCCCAAATGCAAGACCTATTGGCTATGCCAATGCTTGTTTACCTTTGTTCTTCTACAGCTTCAAACAGTTAACTATCGGAAGTCCAAGTTAAAAAACACTATCTTGATTGGCCACATATCATATATTTTTGCGAACAACAAGGGAGTGGGACCAGGGTCGGATTGGTAAGGCGGGCACTCGGGCAATGGTCGAGGGGCCGGTATCGAAGTTCCAGCTGTGGGCTGCTTTTTTGGCAGCCTGGGGGGACAATTAGGGCTGAGTCTGGTGTGTTCAGATGTCGCCAGCGGCCAAGTGGGGCCCTGAGTGGCCTTTCTGGAGGCAGATGGGCGTCCATTACCTCCCTTTTATCAACGGGCAGAGGTGTCATCTCCCTTTCTCTCGCTGGGCCGGCCAATTAATGTGTGCATAGTGAGCGGGGGCAGGGGGCCTGAGCAGAAGGGGCCTCACTTGTTTTCAGGTCTTTATAAAACTTCACCGAAGCAGTGTTTTGAGGCAAGGCAATATGCAAATGTGGGCCACTTTTTTTAGCGTGCCCGGGCCGATTTGTAATCCCAATCCAACACTGAGTGGGACGTTAATTCTCTAAAGCAATTGAGTAAAAAAAATATTGAAACTGCAATCCTCCCAAAGCTGCATCTATATAATTAAATGAAACTGTCACCCTGTAATATAAAAAATAACTCTCTGTAGGCAAAACAAACATACCAATAAAAAGGAAACCTGTATCAATGTGACTCTGCGTGGTCGCAATAGAGCTTACAGCAATCTATGCTAGACTAACCCCACTACAAAGTAAAGCAATGTTAGATTGTTTGTACTTGTATAGCGCCTACTACAGTTTGTTAGGCCGATCCGTAGTGCTTTAGGAATAGGGGTTACTCTATATGGGTAAGGGCTTGCGGTACAGCCTCAAAATGAGAGCACGCTGCACATTTGAAACAGTATTTTATTGTATTGTATTGTAATTGCATTTATATAGCGCTTACTACCCCTGACGAGGTGTTGAAGCGCTTTTTCGGTGAGTAGCATGCTACTCCGGAACCCATAAAGGAGTAGTGGTGAATTAGTATAGTGAAAAACTAAAGTAATTTGAGTAGGGGGATATCTTAGTCAGTTATTTGGACTGAGAAGGATAGTGGAGAGATAGAAGTGGGAAAAAGGTTTGCATTTATATAGAGCTTGCTACCCCTGATGGGTTGTTTTAGTGCTCTTTCGGCAAGTAGCACGCTACTCCGGAACCCATAAAGGATTAGTGGTGAATTAGTATACTCAAATATGAAAGTAACAGTACAAACATACACATCCAGTCTTGGTTTAAACTAACAGTGGGCAAGGGTCAGACCAAGATAGGTACTGTACCACCAGTGGCACTGGGCAGCCGGGTGCAGAGGTCCCTGGGCCCAATTTTAGTCAATGGAGACTGGAGGCACCCACAAAGGGGTGCGGTTGGCAGGTAAGTACCTGGGGTTTCAGGGCACAGACCCTGGGGTTAGATCAAGCACGGGGGGGGGGTCACAAGGCAGCACTAACCAAACACCACCAGCGGCACAGGGGCGGCCGGATGCATGGTGCAGATCAGTGTCGGGCGGCCAATGCAAGTAAAGGGGAATCTCGGTCGCACAAAGAGGCTGCAGGCTCGAACCAGGAGGCGGGACGAAGGTGACCAACAGCTGGGCAGGTCAGTAGAGCTGTTGGTGGACGCCTGGGCACCATCGTCACGGCTCCCCAAATTCAGGGGGCAGAAGATGCAGGAGGGCCTTTTGGTGTTGGATTATCTTTACCGGAGCCGTCCGCTGTCAGGAGCATCCTTCATATAGAGGCGCAAGGCGTCTTCGTGGAGTCCAGGAGAGGTTAGCCACCGATGGAGTTGAGGTCAGGATTTCTGGGGAGTTTTCACTGGACAGGTAGCCACTCAGACTCAGGCAGTGGGCATTGGGTGCAGAGTGAGTAGGAGACACGGATCTGGCTGGATCTGAAGTCTTTGTAGATGGATTCTTCTGGACAGGGCCGTTGTCCTCGGGAGATCCGGTCTTTGTTGAAGAGTGGCAGATTTCCTCTGGTTGCTGGCAGTCACTGGCCACCGGATAGAAATTATTTTTTTCGCAGGTTCTTTAAAGCGGGAGACAGGCCGGTAGGGCTGGGGCCAAATCAGTAGTCATATTCAGACCTTGCTGCACGGCGTCGTCTTCGTCCTGCTTCTTCGTAGGTTGCAGGAATCTGAATCCCTTGGTTCAGGGATGCCCCTAAAGTACTAAACTTTAGGGGTGTTACAGGTAGTAACCAATGGTCTATTTACCTTTAGGGTGACTACACCCTCTATGTGTTTACTCCCTTTTGGGGGGTGAACACATCCCTAACCCTATTGGCTAAAATCCTTCCATCCAATATGGAGGATTTTCAAGGGAGGGGGTAATTTCAGCTCAGGACACCTTAGGGGTGGTCCTAGCTGGGAGGGGACACACCTCTTCTGACTACTAATTTTCCCACCAACCTTGCTGCCAATAGTGGAGCTTGGTCAGGGGGGCGGGCATCTCCACTAGCTGGAGAGGCCCTGGCTAGCATAGCAAAGGGCTGAAAGCCTTTGAGGCTCACCGCCCTGAATGCTGTTCCTGCTTGGGGGTAGGTGTGAAGCACCTCCACCCAGAGCAGGCTTAGTTTCTGACTCACGAGAGCACGAGGGTTCCACCTCAGGGGTCAGAAACATGTCTGGAAGTGTCAGGCTGGTGCAGACCAATCAGCTGCACACCAGAGAGTTGGTCATTTTTCAGGGGGCATCTCTAAGATTCCCTCTGAGTGCATTTTACAATAATTCCAACACTGGCATCACTGTGGGTTTATTGTGCTTAGATGTTTGACATCAAACTTCCTAGCATTCAGTAAAGCCATCATGGAGCTGTGGAGTTCGTAATGACAAATTCCAAGCCCATGTGCACAATATGGCTTCACTGCACTTACAATGTCTAAGAATGGACTTAGACACTGTAGGGGCCTATTGCTCATACAGCTATTCCCTCATCTGTGGTATAGTGCACCCTGCCTTAGGGCTGTGAGGCCTGCTAGAGGGGTGACTTATCCATGCCACAGACAGTGGTTTGTAGGCATGGCACACAGGGATGTGTGAAATGTCGACTCTTCAATTTTAGCTGCACCTAAACACACAGTCTGCAATGGCAGTGTGTATGTGTTAGGTGAGGGGTCTCTTAGGATGCCATAATACATGCTGCAGCCCTAAGAGACCCTCTCTGGTCACAATGCCCTCGGTACCACTGGTACCTTTTACAAGGGACTTATATGTGAGCCAGAGGTGTGCCAATTGTGGAAACAATGGTACAGTTTTGGGAAAAGAACACAGGTACTGGACTCTGGTTAGCAGGAACCCAGTACAAAGTCAAACTTGCATCAGATACCAGGCAAAAATTGGAAGTGGAGGGTACTGCAACAGAACCCCTTTTTCTTACACCCTCCTCCCCCACCCCCCACCCCAAGGCAACAGGCCAGGAAGCTCAGCCACAATCTGGGAGAGCCTACCTAGTCTGTCAGGCGAGGACAAGAAGGGGAAATGGTTGGGTTGTTGCAGGGCCTGCTCTGCCTTACATCTTTCGGGCCAGAAGGCTACCTCTGAAAAGCTGACCTAGCCTGAAGTGCACTCTGTCTGTTTCTTTAGTTTCCTTCCCCAATCTTTTCATCTTGGGATCAGAAGTATCTACCTCTGCTAACCCTATCTTAGTCAGGGCAATACCCAGCTTACCCAAAGGGGTCACCCACAATTTGAGCCACTCCTCCATGACCAGTAGGGTCAGGGGGTCTATCTTGTTTTTGTCATGGGGTACGACCACCATGCCAAGGACATTGCAGCCATAAAGGTTAACACGCGGCAGAAGACGCAGACAACTGTCAGTGCCCAGATCCACATCTATAGTGCTTCACAGACAGGTGGAGGAGCTACTTTACAGGCTCCTTTGGGCTCAGGGGGCCTGTCTGCTTCTTTGGAGTGGGGGGCACTACATCCTGTAGTGAACACCCTTCTTCCACTCTCTTTTCTGTTAACTGTGGAGCCACCACCTCAGACTGAACAGCTGCCTGACTAGTCAGGAATTTTTGTGGGTCAGATAGGACTTCACCAGTGCCAACGTTGGAGTTCTCCCCTACTGGTGTAGAATCTTCTTGATCCACTCGAACTGTGGCTAACAGTTGTCCACAGTTCCTACACTTTCTCTTCTTTTTCTTTTGTGGCTTACCTACACTAGTTGCAGGTTCAGACCCTCAGATTCATTGGGTGAGGCCTGGCACTGACCAGTGCCTCACTTTGGCTCAGACCAACCTCAGGGTGGTCATTCCCAAAGAGACAGTCAAGGGGGAGGTCTTTACTGACTACCACCCTTCTTCAACTAAGGGACCCAGCTATTTCTAGGGCCAGTACAGCCACAGGCCTAACAGTGACCTCCCCTGGGATAGCCTTTACTCGTTTCATCTCTCCTGGGACATACTGGTCTGAGAGTACCAACTTGTCATGCACCACAGTTTGACTGGCACAGGTATCTCTCAAGGCAGTGGCCAGGATTCCATTCACCAGAAGGTGGTGGAAGTGTCTACTCCCATCTGGAATCTCCAACTTACCTTCTGCGCCCACTTTCCAGGTAAAGGCTAGGAGGACCACCCCATCTGGAGAATTACCCCGCTAGGTTACACTGGCAACCCCTGGAGCTACACTAGGGGTTTTGTTTCTAAGACAGCAAGGGTCTTTGGTGTTGTTAGACTTAGCATCTTTGGTGTGGTTTCCCCTGAATTTTTGCCTCTATCGCCTGTATCTTTTATGCTATGCTGGATTTAGTTTTTACTGGCTTAGATGCTTTGAGCACTTTGCCACTGCTAATCAGTGTCAAAGTGCAAGTGCTCCCTGTATAAATTGCTATTGCAATTGGTTCTCCCTGATTGGCATATTTGATTTACTGGTAAGTCCCTAGTAAAGTGCACTGAGTGTGCCAGGGCCTGTAAATCAAATGCTACTAGTGGGCCTGCAGCACGGATTATGCCACCCACCTACGTAGCCCTGCAATGTAACTCAGGCCTGCCACTGCAGTGTCTGCGTGCAGTTTTGAACTGCCATGTCGACCTGGCAAGTGCACCCACTTGCCAGGCCCCAACCTTCCCTTTTCTTACATGTAAGGCACCCCTCTGGTAGGCCCAAGGTACCCCCCTGGGCAGGGTGCAGTGTAGGTGAAAGGAAGGACATGTACTGGTGTGTGTGACATGTCCTGATAGTGAAATACTGCCAATTTCGTTTTTCACTATTGAAAGGCTATCTGTGAATAGGATAACATGGGAGATACTGTGCAACATCTTACAAGTATACCTTCCTATTTGGACAAGATAGAGGAATAAAGTTTAGGCTCTCTGAACTCAGAATTTAAACATCTTTTAGTAAAGATGGTTTTTAAATTGTGTGTTTGAAAATGCCACTTTTAGAAAGTATGCACTTTCTTGTTTAACCATTCTGTGTGCCTCTGCCTGTTTGTGGATTCACTGTCTGGTTTTGGAGTGACAGGGGCTGGGGATGTGCATTCACTGTAGACAGCCATTGAGGGGGGGGTTGAGGTGTGCATAGCCCTGCCTGGTTGACTCAGAGCTGAGATGAATAGACCTTGGCTACATTTAGAGTACTGGGAGGGGTTTTCCTTGCATTTGAATAGGGCCTGTCTCCCTTGCACAATGATATCTCCACTCCCTGTGGTCATACTGCACCAGTGAGGACAGAACTGGTTTGGACTGCGCTCAGAGACCCTGGCATAAAGAAGAACAAAGACAAAATGGGGTATAAGTAGAGGACCTTTAAACCCCAAGAACTTTAAAGCACTTCTGGACTCAAGAGGAACCTTTGCCAAGGAGAAGAGCTGGAGAGATGTGAGGAGGAGTACTGCCCCTTTGCTGTGTGCTGTGTGGGGTTGTCCTGCATTTGCTGCTTCTGCCAAGGAAAGGACAAAGACTGGAACTTTGCTGACAAACCTGATTGAAGAAGAATCTCCAAAGGCTTGTGTGTGCCTGCCTCCTGTTCTGAAGTCTCAGGGACATAAAGACTTCACCCCATCTCCCCTGAACTCTATTGCTGAGAGTTCTGACCTGCCAGGAGGTGCTGGTTCCAGTTTTGGGCATCTGGAGGTTGTTCCTGCAGTTGGGAGCTGGAAGAAACCTAAGAGAAGCAAGAAAAGCAACCTCCGACGCCGTCAGCGCCACCGCCATGATGCCACGACCTGCACCGAGGCCAGGGGCACCACTCGTGAAGTGCACGACGCACCACCCGGCCTGCACCACAGCTCCGATGCCAACGCCTGCAGTTATCGCCTGCATTCCGGACGCCAGCGCTCGCCCTGACTCCGTCAAGTCCAGCGCCTGCATCCTGATATCGTGGTGCCGATAACCGCAGATAGTGACTCCACAAACTCGCCAACTGCGCACCGCCTCACCAGAACCCACGCCTCAACGCTGACGCAACCGACTTCCCCTGTTCTGGATTCGACACGTCGCCTCCTCGCGGACACAACGCCTTGCCTCCCCGTGGCAGCCAGGGAGCGGGCCTCGACCTCAGCACTGATGCCTCACCTCCACGACGCCGTGCATAGTAATAGATTTCATTTTCCAAGGTACTGGAGAGGTAAGTTGGGTTCTTTGGGGATGCCTGGACGCCGTTGGTTGGGCCACCCAAGGCCATGGGGCGTAGGGTGCAGAGGTGTCTTCTGGCATCGGATTTTCTTACCAGCTCCGGTCGCGGTCGGGGGGACCTTTCAGGTTGAGGTGCAGGCGTCGTCTTGAGGCTGGAGGGAGGTCGGGGATCACCGAATCCCAGGTCAGGATCGCTGGGGAAACCTCCTCATGGTGTTGGCCACTCGAACTCAGGCAGTGGGCATCGGGTGCAGAGTGGTGCAGAATCCAGATTCTGGTCTTGGAGTCTTTGTTGAGCAAATCCAGTGCTCACGGGAGACAGAGTCTGTAAGGTGAGTGCAGGGCAGGTCCTCCGGGCTCTGTGGGGCTGGCAGCTGGACACGCTGGTTTCTCCGCTGTAAGCAGGTCATTGGAAGACAGGCCGGGAGGGCTGGGGCCAAAGCAGTAGTTGTCCTCTTCTTCCTGGGTCTGCACGGTTCTTCGGTACTCCTTCTTTCTTCCTCGAATCTGAGGAGGTAAGGTTCAGGGTTGTCCCTAAATACTACATTTAAGGACGTTTAAAGGGGTGTGCAGGTCAGGACCAATGGGTCCCTTCCTTGGAGTGGGTACATCCCCTATTATGCCACCCTCCAGTGGGAGGGGGCAAGAGCCTCTCCCTAATTGATTGAGTCCCCTCATCTTCAAGATGGAGGGGACTGAGATGTGTACTTCACCTTGCCTCCCCCACCTGAGGGATGGGGTTGGCAAAGGTGGACAGACACCTCTTCCTAGCTTGGTTTTCCCGCTGATTCTCCCGCCCAAAGTGGGGGGCAAAATCAGTGGGAGCCAGTTGCTGGGGACAGCATAAGGCAGGGTCAGCTTCCAAAGGCGTAAAGCCTTTGAAGCTTCCCCTTCGTGGACCCAGCCCATCCTGGGGGAGGAGGCATGACACCTCTGCCCAGGATGTGCTTTGTCTCTGGACCCAGAGAGCGGAGGCTCTCTACCCAGGGGTTCAGAAACCTGTCTGGTGGTGGCAAATGGTGGGCAGCCATTCAGGAACCACACCAGGGCTGGTCGTTTTTCAGGGGCTTACCTGTGGCAAGAGATGTGCCAATTGTGTGTAAAAAGGTACAGGTTTGGGAAGGAACACAGGCCCAGGGAACCTGATTGGCAGGGACCCAGGGCACATCAAGACAGGTTGTATCAGAGGTCAGGCAAAAAGTGGGGGGTAACCATGCAAAAAGGGGCACTTTCCTACAGTGGGGCTGAGCGATGAACCTTGAGGCACTACGCACATGAGTTGCGGGCTTCCGAGGATTAAGGTGGCAGGCTGACAGTTTGTGTTCTATCCGTTAAGAAGGAGCGGATCCAGCAGAGAGCAGGTCCTTGGATGCCAATGTCGTGCAGTGGCCTGATATGAATGGGGTGTGAGACCATGCCAAATGCTGCAGAGAGGTCCAGGAGAATGTGGGTTGCCATGTCTCCTCTGTCAAGGATCATGCAGATGTTGTATGTGGCAGCAATGAGTGCGGTTTATGTACTGTGGTTGTGCTTGAATCCGGACTGCATGCTGTCGAGGAGCTGGTAGGTGATAAGGTGGTCAGTGATGCATCAGTTGATTAGTTTCTTTAAGACTTTTGCTGGTATGAGGGAAATCGGTCTGTAGCTGGAAAGTGTGGTTGGGTCAGCAGGTGGTTTCTAGAGCAGGGGCATGATGGTGGCATGCTTCCAGATGTCTGGGAATGTGGCTGAGTCGATGGAGGTGTTGAGGATGGGTGTTAGTGCTTCGCTGATTGATAGGAGTTGTTTGGTGAAGGTGTGGCGGGGAAAAGGGTGAGATTGGGCCCCCGAGTGGATTGTCTCCATGGTAGCAGCAATTTCGATGGTGGTGACATCGAGCCACAAGATCAGGGTTCGTTCTTCAGTTGTGATGGGAAGTTAAGTTGCAATAGTGACGGGGTCCGGTTGAGGGTCAAAGTTGCTGTTTATAGAGTTAATTTTGTTACAAAAAATTCTGAGAACGTGTTGCAAAGATCTTTGAGAGGGGGTCATGTTAATGGAAGTGGCACGAGATGCAGTGAAATTTTTGATGATATATGTAGGAAGCTGGCTCTGTATATACTATACCAAAGTGAGGTATAGTGTGCACAGAGTCCAGCGGAACCCCAAAGGTAGGCAGAGGTAAAAGTAGATAGTACCTTACTCTTTATTTGTGGTAGTGTGGTCGATCAGTAAGGCTTTATCAGAGGGTAGTGTTAAGCATTTGTTGTACACACTCAATCAGCAAATGATATCACACACTCAAAGACTGAACTTCAGACCAATTGGTTTTGTATAAAAATATTCTTTTAGTTATTTTATGTCCTAGAACCAAGCAAGCCTGGCACAGGTAAGTGATAAGTACTTTGCAGTAATAATACAGTTTGTAAACAGTTTGTATTGCAGTTGTATATATATACTTTTGGTTTGATTACAGTAGAACTACTAGTAATGGAATGCTTTGAAATACTGTACATATACTTTATATTGGCTTTTTAGTAGAAAGTCAAGTAGATTACTTTACAGATTACTTTTTTTACACATGGCAGTATACCTGGATACTGCACTGGGACATTTCCTGTAAACAGGTAAGTAAAAGCGTTTGTGTTATTTAGTTACAGTTCAAAAGGGTTTCATAGATTTTCCAACTCCACACAGAAACTTTTCATAGAAAAACAGGGTTATCGGTTCAAAGGTAAGTATTCGGTTGTGGGAGCTGGTATTCTGGGGGTAGACTCAGGGGTCCACCAGGGTCAAGGATGCACATGTGTTACACCCTCAGGGGCACTAGGGCGGCCAGGTGCAGAGTGCTGAGGCCCAATGTTATCCAATGGGGGATAGGGGCCTCCGGTTGGTGGCTGCTTACGAGCAGGCCACAGGGTTGTGGGAGCAAAGCTCCTGGACTTAAGCTCAGGGCAAATGGGGGTTCAAGCCCGCACAAAAAGGTGCACCCTCAGCGGCACTGGGGCGGCCGGGTGCAGAGTGCTGTTTTGGCATTGGGCGCCCTGTAGCTTTCAATGGGGTTTCTCCGGTTTGCAAACACACTGCAGGCTCGGGGACGAAGGTCTTCTGGGTGCGACCATCACTTGGAGAGATAAGTTGGGATGATGGGAGTTGGTTAGGCACTGTCGGTTGGGCCACCCAAGGCCATGGGGCGTCGGGTGCAGGGGTGCCTTTTAGGGTCGGATCTTCTTACCAGCTCCTGGTCGCGGTTTGGGGGGGCCTTCCGGTTTGAGGCTGCAGGCGTTGGCTGGAGGCTTGAGGCAGGGCAGGGATCACCGGATCTCGGGTCAGGATCGCCGGGAAACCTCCTCGTGGTGTTGGGCCACTCGAACTCGGGCCATGAGCGTTGGGTGCAGAGTGGTGCAGTCTCGCGGATCTTGCCAGAGCTGGAGTCTGTTGGTGAACAAATCCGGTGTTCACAGGAGACAGAGTCTTTTCTTTTGAAGGCAGGGCAGGTCCTCAGGGTTCTTGAGGGTGCTGGCTGCGGGACACACCGGAGTTTCTGCAGGTTCGAGGTGGGGACAGGCTGGTAGGGCTGAGGCCAAGTCAGTGGGCGTCCTCCTCTTCTTAGTTTCGGCACGGCTGTGTAGTTTCTTGTCTGAGGAAGCAAGGTTCAGGGGTGCCCCTAAATACTAGATTTAGGAGCGTTACAGATAGGTAAAAGGTTGGGACCAATGGATACACCCCCTATTATGCCACCCTCCAGGGGGAGAGGGGCATAAGCCTCACCCTGATTGGCTGGGTCCCCCCATCTGCAAGATGGAGGGGACTGAGAGTTGTGCTTCACCTCGCCTCCCCCACCTGAGGGGTGGAGTTGGCAGAGGTGGGCACACCTCCCTTCCTCACTTAGTTTTCCCGCCGATTCTCCCGCCCAAAGTGGGGGTCAGAACCAGTGGGGACCAGTTGCTGGAAGCAGCAGGTGGCCTGGGGAAACTCACAAAGGCGGCAAGCCTTTGAAGCTTCCCCTTCGTGGACCCTGCCCATCCTGGGGGAGGAGGCTTGGCACCTCGTCCCAGGATGTGCATTGTTTCAGGCCCCCGAGAGCAGCAGGCTCTCGAACCAGGGGTCCAGAAACATGTCTGGTGGTGGCAGCTGAAAGCAGCCACTCAGCCTTGACACTAGTGGTAGGTCGTTTTTCAGGGGGAATCTCTAAAATGCCCTCTGTGTGCATTTTTCATTAAATCCCACACTGGAATCAGT
This sequence comes from Calotriton arnoldi, assembly GCA_963921515.1. Lineage (NCBI taxonomy): Eukaryota > Metazoa > Chordata > Amphibia > Caudata > Salamandridae > Calotriton > Calotriton arnoldi. Next base: position 162,652 of record CAWUFW010015246.1, read on the forward strand.
GTGGGTTTAATGTGCTGAGAAGTTTGATACCAAACTTCTCAGTTTTCAGTGCAGCCATTATGGTACTGTGGAGTTCGTAATGAGAAACTCCCAGCACCATATACTCTTAATGGCAGCACTGCACTTACAATGCCTAAGAATTGACTTAGACACTGTAGGGGTACAGGGCTCATGCACCTGTACCCTCACCACTAGTATAGGTCACCCAGCTAGAGGGGTGACTGATCTATGCCAGGGCAGTGGGTTGTAGGCATGGCACACAGGGATGTGTGCCATGTCAACTCTTCACTTTTTTCTGCACAAAAACACGCAGCCTGCAAAGGCAGTGTGTGGGTGTAAAGGTACAGGACCTCTAAGGGTGGCACAATAAGTGCTGCAGCCCTTAAAGGCCTTCCCTGGTCACAGTGCCCTGGGTACCTGTGGTACAATTTACAAGGGGCTGACCTGTGGCCAGAGATGCCAATTGGGTTTTGTCTTCAATGCAGTTTTAGGGAAAGAACATAGGCCCTGGGTACCTGATTGGCAGGAGCCCAGGGCACACTCAGTCAAAGTACATCAGCAGTTCAGCAAAAAGTGGGGGCAACCATGCAGAAAGAGGGCACTCTCTCACACAACCCCCCCACCCTCCCCCCAAAGAAGAAGGATGAGACTAACCTTTACCTAGAGAGTCTTCATTGCCTAAGTGGAAGAACCTGGAAAGTCCATCTGTATTGAGATGGGCAGTCCCAGGTCTGTGTTCCACTACAAAGTCCATTCCCTGTAGGGAGATGGACCACCTCAACAGTTTAGGATGTTCACCTTTCATCTGCATTAGCCACTTGAGAGGTCTGTGATCAGTTTGAACTAGGATGTGCGTACCAAACAAGTATGGTCTTCAGGGACCAAACCACAGCAAAGGCCTCCCTCTCAATGGCACTCCAACACTGCTCCCTGGGGAGAAGCCTTCTGCTTATAAAAGCAACTGGTGGGTCTTGTGCTTCATCATTGGTCTGGGATAGGACCGCTCCTATCCCCAGCTCAGAGGAATCAGTCTGAACAATGAACTGCTTGGCATAGTCTGGAGCTTTGAAAATTGGTGCTGAGCACATTGTCTCTTTCAGGGTGTCAAAAGCCTTTTGACAGCTAACTGTCCAGTTTACCTTTTTGGGCATCCTCTTGGAGGTAAGTTCTGTGAGGGGAGTCACAATGGACCCATATCCCTTCATAAACCTCCTGTAGGACCCAGTCAAGCCAAGGAATGCCCTGACTTGGGTCAGGGTTGTTGGAGCTGCCCAGTCCAGGATGGCCTGGATCTTGGGCTGTAAGGGTTTCACTTGGCCTCCACCAACAAGGTGGCCCAAGTATACCACAGTTCCCTGCCCTATCTGGCATTTGGATGCCTTGCTAGTTAGGCCTGCAGTTTGCAGGGCTTTTAAAACCTTCCCAAGGTGGATCAGGTGATCCTGCCAGGTGGAACTAAAGACAGCAATATCATCTAGATAAGCTGCACTAAAGGATTCCAATCCAGCAAGGACTTGATTCACCAACCTTTGGTAGGTGGCAGGGGCATTCTTTAAAAAAAAGGGCATAACAGTAAACTGATACTGCTCATCAGGTGTGGAGGATGCTGTCTTTTCTTTTGCTCCTGGTGCCATGAACATCTGCCAGTACCCTGCAGTTAAGTCTAAGGTACTTAGAAATTTGGCTGCACCCAATTTGTCTATCAACTCATCTGCTCTTGGGATAGGGTGGGCATCTGTCTTGGTGACAGAGTTGAGCCCTCTATAGTCCACACAGAACCTCATTCCTCTCTTTCCACCCTGTGGATGAGGTTTGGGGACTAGAACCACTGGGCTGGTCCAGGGGCTCTCAGAGGGTCCAATAACCCCTAACTCCAGCATCTTGCGGACTTCAGCTCTGATGCTTTCCTTGACTTGATCAGACTGTCGATAGATTTTGTTCTTGACAGGTGAACTGTCACCAGTGTCCACATCATGGGTACACCAGTTTGTCTGACCAGGGGTCAAGGAAAAGAGCTTAGCATACTGCCGCAAGATTTGCTTGCAATCAGCCTGCTGTTGGGCAGTGAGGTTGTCTGAAAAGACAACTCCATCCACTGACCCATCTTTGCGGCTGTATGAGAGGAGGTCAGGGAGAGGTTCACTGTCTGTCTCCTGATCCTAATCAGTCACCATCAGCATGGTGATGTCAGCCCTGTCGTGGAAAAGCTTAAGGCGGTTCACATGGATCACCCTTTTGGGCGTCCTGCTTGTGCCCAGCTCAACCAAGTAGGTGACCTCACTTTTCTTCTCTAAGATGGGGTAAGGGCCACTCCATCTGTCCTGGAGAGCCCTTGGGGCCACTGGCTCCAAAACCCACACCTTTTGCCCTGGTTGAAATTCTACCAGTGCAGCTTTTTGGTCATACCAGTGCTTCTGAAGCTCTTGGCTGGCCTCAAGATTCTTGGATGCATTTTCCATATACTCAGCCATTCTGGACCTTAGGCCTAGTACATAGTCCACAATGTCTTGTTTTGGTTCTTGGAGAGGCTTCTCCCAACCCTCTTTTACAAGACAGAGGGGTCCCCTAACAGGATGTCCAAACAGAAGTTCAAAGGGGGAAACCCTACTCCCTTCTGAGGCACCTCTCTGTAGGCGAAAAGCAAGCATGGTAAGAGGACATCCCATCTCCTTTTGAGTTTTTCAGGGAGCCCTATAATCATGCCTTTCAATGTCTTGTTGAACCTCTCAACAAGACCATTGGTTTGTGGGTGATAGGGTGTAGTAAACTTGTACTGCACTCCACACACTTTCCACATGTGTTTTAGGTAAGCAGGCATGAAGTTGGAACCTCTGTCTGAAACCACCTCCTTAGGAAACCGTACCCTGGTGAAGACACCAATGAGGGCCATGGCTACTGCAGGAGCTGTAGTAGTCCTAAGGGGAATTGCCTCAGGATACCTAGTGGCATGATCCACTACCACTAGACTGAATTTGTTTCCTGATGCTGTGGGAGGTTCAAGTGGAACCACTATGTCCACACCTACCCTTTCAAAGGGAACCCCAACCACTGGTAGTGGTATCAAGGGGTGCCTTTGGGTGTCCACCTGTCTTGCCACTGGCTTGTCAGGTGACACAGGAGTTGACAAACTCCTTTACTTTCTGAGACATCTGGGGCCAGTAAAAGTGGCTAACTAGCCTTTCCCAGGTTTTGGTTTGGCCCAGATGTCCAGCTTGGGGGATGTCATGAGCTAAAGTTAGGAGAAACTCCCTGTACTTCTGAGGCACTACCAATCTCCTAGTGGCTCCAGGGTTGGGGTCTTTGGCCTCAGTGTACAGTAGTCCCTCCTCCCAATAAACTCTGTGGGTACCACTGACATCTCCTTTTTCCTGGGTAGCAGATTGCTGCCTCAGGCTTTCAAGAGTGGGACAGTCCTGCTGTCCAAGGCACAGCTGTTCCCTAGAGGGCCCCCCTGGGCCTAAAAGTTCAACCTGGTAAGGGTCAAGCTGCATGGGCTCAGTTCCCTCTGGGGTGTCCAAGTCATCTCCCTGAGGAGAGGGGTCCTGATCCTCTTGATGTACAGAAGCTGGTTTCCCAGGCTTCTTACCTTTTCCCCATTGAAGGTTGGGCCATACTTTCAGGCTCCAACACTTCTTTTTCACCCTGTTTTCTGCTCTGTGCTCTTGTTTTTACACACACCATCTCAGGGATATCCAGCATTGCTGCATGGGTTTTCAATTCTACCTCAGCCCAGGCTGAGGTTTCCAGGTCATTACTAAGCAGACATGCAGCTGGAAGCTTTGGAGAGACCACTACCTGTTTCAGGCCAGTAAACCCCCCACCCCTCAGTCTAATGTCGCCATTGCATGGTTAGTGGTAACACTGTCAGCATTGGTGACTGGGTAAGTTCTCCCAATCAAGTATTGCTCTGAGGAAACCAGTGTATATCTCACCATAGTGACACTGGCACCTGTATACCTCGGGCTTCTATTCTAGTCCCATTGATCCAAGGGTACTGTAAGTATTTCTTTAAGTTGGGTGGCCACACAGCTAAAATGGCAAACTCAACTTCCCCTTCTGTGACTAGAACTGCTTCAGTGTGCAACCCGATTTGCACTTGGCACACTGGTGATCCCATCCGGAGACTGGCTACACCAGGAGTAGCTGTAGTAGGACTAGGGGGCTTCTTGTTAGGACAAGTAGCATCTCCAGTTAAGTGTCCCAACTTTCTACAGTTGTTACACCAGGCCTTTGCAGGATCAAAGTTCTTTCCCCTGTACTTATTAGTAGATTGGGGAGAGTTTTGGGACCCACCCCCCTGTGCAGGTTTTTGGGGCCCTTTTGAAGACTCAGGTTTTTTATCTTGGGGATTCTCACCACCTTTCCCCTGGGGAGGTTTTTTTAACCCCTTTCTTTTGGTTACCCCCAGTGGTTGTTTTTGTCACCCTTGTCTTGACCCAATGGTGCCTTTTTTCCCAAATCTTGGGGAGAAATTAGACCTAGGTCTACCAAATGCTGATGTAACTTTTCATTAGTGCAATTACTTAAAATATGTTCTTTCATAAACAAATTGTAAAGTCCATTGAAATCATGCACATTGTGTCCAGTTAACAAACCATCTAGTGTCTTAACTGAGTAGTCAACGAAGTCAATCCAGGATTGATTTGGGTTTTGTGAGCCCCCCTGAATCTAATTCTGTATTCCTCAGTTGTGAGTCCAAATCCCTCAATCAGTGTTCTCTTCATGAGGTCATAAGACCCAGCATCTGCCCCTGAAAGGGTCAGGAGTCTGGCTCTGCAGTTACCAGAGAACAGTTCCCAAAGGAGTGCCCCTCAGTGTGACTTCTTCACTTTTCTCATTTCACAGGCCCTCTCAAAGGCTGTAAACCATTTTGTGATATCATCACTCTCTTCTTATTTAGGGACAATCCCTTTTGGGATTTTAGGATCATAAGATTGCTCTTTATCCTTATTAAGTAAATTGCTGTCACCATTAATGGGTGCTAGGCCCATCTCTGCTCTCTCTCTCTAGAGCCAGGAGTCTGGTCTCTAGGTATAATCTTTTGGTCAACCTTGCTAGCAGGTTGTCCTCATCATTGAGGCTGTCCTCAATGTCCTCAGTAGTGCCTGATCCACCTGTGTGGGCTCTAGGTACTGAGAGGTTGATTCTTGGATTCAGGGCCACTGGGGCCCTTCTCTCCCTATGAAGTGGGGGGGAGGGGTTGGACTGTATCTTCATCCCCTCCATCTTCTTCCACACCTGAGAGGTCTTCGCCATTCTCAGAGGGATGGTCCTTAGCATACACAGCCAACAGCTCCTGGAGCTTTTGTTTGGTGGGATGGGACCCCATGGTTATGTTTTTAATTTTGCATAGGGACCTTACCTCCTTGAAAGACAAGTGAAGGTAAGGGGTGAGGTCAAGCTCCTCAACCTGGTCCTCTATGTCATTGTGGTTATCTTCACTAACAGCTGGGTTCTTGTTAGGAGACATAGTTAAAAAAAACTTCTAACCCCTCTTATCCCTAGCTAAAGTGACTTTTTATTTTTCTAAAATTCTAAAGGGACTTAACCAAGGACCTAACAAGACTTTTAGTAATTTGGAAAAATGTGTCAATTCAAAAATCAGAATTCTAAAGACAATTTAAGAGTTCTGTCGTGTGATCAGGTGGTAACCAAGTTAGTCCAACAAATGCAAAGTTGTATATCCCACCGCTGATCCACCAATGTAGGAAGCTTGCTCTGTATATACTATACCAAAGTGAGGTATAGTGTGCACAGAGTCCAGTGGAACCCCAAAGGTAGGCAGAGGTAAAAGAAGATAGCACCTTACTCTCTATTTGTGGTAGTGTGGTCGAGCAGTAAGGCTTTATCAGAGGGTAGTGTTAAGCATTTGTTGTACACACTCAATCAGCAAATGATATCACACACTCAAAGACTGAACTTCAGACCAATTGGTTTTGTATAAAAAATATTTTTTTAGTTATTTTATTTCCTAGAACCAAGCAAGCCTGGCACAGGTAAGTGATAAGTACTTTGCAGTAATAATACAGTTTGTAAACAGTTTGTATTGTAGTTGTATATATACTTTTGGTTTGATTACAGTTGAACTACTAGTAATGCAATGCTTTGAAATACTGTACATATACTTTATATTGGCTTTTTAGTAGAATGTCAAGTAGAGTACTTTACAGATTACTTTTCATACACAGGGCAGTATACCTGGTTACTGCACTGGGACATTTTCAGTAAACAGGTAAGTAAAAACGTTTTTGTTATTTAGTTACAGTTTTAACCCCTTGGACGCGTGTGGAATTCCCCCGCGGTGCGGGCGAATTCCACGCATGCGCAGATCAGACGGCCCCCGGCCGTCCGACGCACACGCCCACCGTGACGTCGGATGGCCGGGGGCCGTCCGACGCATGGAAGGGGTTAAAGGGTTTCATAGATTTTCCGACTTCACACTTGGAAACTTTTCATAGAAAAACAGTAAATGTTATCCTATGGAGGAAAATAGGGTTATCGGTTCAAAGGTAAGTATTCGGTTGTGAAAGTTGGTATTCTGGGGGTAGACTCAGGGGTCCCCCAGGGTCAAGGATGCACTCTTGGTACACCCTCAGCGGCACTAGAGCGGCTGGGTGCAGAGTGCTGAGGCCCAATGTTATCCAATGTGGGAAAAGGGGCCTCCGGTTGGTGGCTGCTTACGAGCAGGCGCAAGGGTTGTGGGAGCAAAGCTCCTGGACTTAAGCTCAGGGCAAATGGGAGCTCAAGCCAGCACAAAAGGTGCACCCTCAGCGGCACTGGGGCGGCCGGGTGCAGAGTGCTGTTTTGGCATCGGGCGCCCTGTAGCTTTCAATGGTGTTTCTCTGGTTTGCAAACACATTGCAGGCTCGGGACGAAGGTCTTCTTGGTGCGACCACCACTTGGAGAGGTAAGTTGGGATGCTGGGAGTTGGTTAGGCACCATCAGTTGGGCCACCCAAGGCCGTGGGGCGTCGGGTGCAGGGGTGCCTTTTAGGGTCGGATCTTCTTTCCTGGTCGCGGTTGGGGGGACCTTCTGGTTTGAGGCTGCAGGCGTCGGCTGGAGGCTTGAGGCAGGTCAGGGATCACCGGATCTCGGGCCAGGATCACTGGGGAGACCTTCTCATGGTGTTGGGCCACTTGAACTCGGGCCGTGGGCGTCGGGTGCAGAGTGGTGCAGACTCGCAGATCTTGCTAGAGCTGGAGTCTGTTGGTGAACAAATCCGGTGTTCACGGGAGACAGAGCCTTTACTTTTGAAGGCAGGGCAGGTCCTGGGGGTTCTTGAGGCTGCTGGCTGCAGGAAACACCGGAGTTTCGCTTCTGCAGGTTCGAGGTGGGTACAGGCCGGTAGGGCTGGGGCCAAGTCAGTGGGCGTCCTCCTCTTCTTAGCTTCAGCATGGTTGTTCGGTCCTTCTTCTTCTTTTCTTCTTGTAGTTTCTTGTCTGAGGAAGCAAGGTTCAGGGGTGCCCCTAAATACTAGATTTAGGGGCGTTACAGGTAGGTAAAAGGTTGGGACCAATGGGTCCCTTCCCTGGGGTGGGTATACCCCCTATTATGCCACCCTCCAGTGGGAGGGGGGCATAAGCCTCACCCTGATTGGCTGGGTCCCCCCATCTGCAAGATGGAGAGGACTGAGAGTTGTGCTTCACCTCGCCTCCCCCACCTGAGGGGTGGATTTGGCAGAGGTGGGCACACCTCCCTTCCTCATTTGGTTTTCCCGCTGGTTCTCCCGCCCAAAGTGGGGGTCAGAACCAGTGGGGACCAGTTGCTAGAAGCAGCAAGTGGCCTGGGGAATCTCACAAAGGTGGCAAGCCTTTGAAGCTTCCCCTTCGTGGACCCTGCCCATCCTTGGGGAGGAGGCTTGGCACCTCGTCCCAGGATGTGCATTGTTTCAGGCCCCCCGAGAGCAGCAGGCTCTCGACCCAGGGGTCTAGAAACATGTCTAGTGGTGGCAGCTGAAAGCAGCCACTCAGCCTGGACACTAGTGGTAGGTCGTTTTTCAGGGGGCATCTCTAAGATGCCCTCAGTGTGCATTTTCCATTAAATCCCACACTGGCATCAGTGTGGGTTTAATGTGCTGAGAAGTTTGATACCAAACTTCTCAGTTTTCAGTGTAGCCATTAGGGTACTGTGGCGTTTGTAATGACAAACTCCCAGCACCATATACTCTTAATGGCAGCACTGCACTTACAATGCCTAAGAATTGACTTAGACACTGTAGGGGTACAGGGCTCATGCACCTGTACCCTCACCACTGGTATAGTGCACCCAGCTAGAGGGGTGACTGATCTATGCCAGGGCAGTGGGTTGTAGGCATGGCACACAGGGATGTGTGCCATGTCGACTCTTCACTTTGTTCTGCACCAAAACACGCAGCCTGCAAAGGCAGTGTGTGAGTGTAAAGGTACAGGACCTCTTAGGGTGGCATAATAAGTGCTGCAGCCCTTAGAGGCCTTCCCTCGTCACAGTGCCCTGGGTACCTGTGGTACCTTTTACCAGGGGCTGACCTGTGGCCAGAGATGCCAATTGGGTTTTGTCTTCAATGCAGTTTTAGGGAAAGAACATAGGCCCTGGGTACCTGATTGGCAGGAGCCCAGGGCACACTCAGTCAAAGTATATTAGCAGTTCAGCAAAAAGTGGGGGCAACCATTCAGAAAGAGGGTACTTTCTCACAATATTGAAGGTTTCCTTGCTGCCGTTTGTGCTGGCATTGATGCGATCTGCAAGAGCTTTGCACCTGGTGTTCTGTGCTGTAGGTAGCATCTTAGGGCGGATTTGAAGATGTTCTGTTCTCCATTTGTTCTTCAATTGCTTGCAGTGGCGTTACGTCAGCCTGAGTTCCTCCCTGTACCAACCCGCCTGTGGTCGGGCTCTTGCTGTTGGGTTGCCCTTGAGGGGAGCAGCTCTTAATAAATGGCCTTCCTTTCAGAGGATGGAAATTTCCCTTCCCTGTCTTGTTAGTGTAAATCACAAAAAACACATCAATACAAGCACATATTTATTAGTTGCACAAATGTCAGCTTAGCCTACTTGAAACACTCGCTGGGTTCATTTTAAATGCAGAAGCAATTATTATGTTCACCCGTGCTACATGCAATCAGACCTGTATTGGATGTAACACAAAATATACACTTAAAAGCATTGCCACACATGTAAATGCCTCCCTGCAACTAGATTCAAACAACAAAGACATGGCAAGAGACCCAATCCAGTGGCGTAACGGAACTTGAGGGGGCTCCCCTGCAAAACACATGGAGGGCCCCCCCCCCCCCGGCGGCCCGGCCCACCACCTACCACTTTGCCCCACCGCCCAAAAATCTGGCATGTTTTGATTTGAAACCTCCAACATTTAAACAAAATGCCTCTATATTGTCTTTCTCAAAGTTCTAATGAGAAAGTGGGAAACCCTCTTAACATATAAGCTACGCCATTTGTAACAATAATGTCAAAAGCAGATTATTTAACTGAGGCAGCAATCAGAACAATTCCAAGGAGCGATCCTATTGTCTCAGGAACTGCAGCAATCAGAACAATGCCAAAGAGCGGTCCTATTGTCTCAGGAACTGCCTATGGCTGAAGAATAACTATGAAGGGTCTGAATTAGAATTGACATTAATGGACAATAACATGAAACTTTGAAAGACAAACCCAAACCTGCAATTCCATAAAAACTCGACTGACAATCAGTGGTGGCTGGTGACATTTGAAAGTGGTGAGGCGCGTAAACGTTCTGTGGGAGAGCACCGTGCAATTAAAGCGGGGTTCAGGGGGGTTCTCCCCCCGACTAAATTTTGAAAAAAGAGTGGGTAAATGGTGCATTTTCAAGCAAATTTGAGAAGCAAGAAGGTTAATAAAGCAATTGTGAAAGTGCAGTTATTACATTAATAAAGGGATGTCATATAACAACAACATGGTAGCTGCTTATTCAGTATAACCACAGAGCTTCATAACAGACTTCAAGATACAATGCTGAGAACCTCACAGATTTTTTTTTAATTTAAACTGCAAACAACTAAACAAACAACTAAACAGGTCACAAACTAGCAGCATTCAAGAAGAAATGTTATGATTAACGTATTGTTCACTTTCTGTAGACAAAATCTAGAGAAGTAGTCACTCTGCACTTCAAAAAGTGTTAATGTTTATATAGCGGGAACGCGACCCGGAAGTATTAGCGCGGCTGGCTTTACATGAGCGCGCCAGTCAGTACACACGGAGGACACAATCGGTATCAGTCAATACAAGATTTAAGGCACACGTATTACAGACAAGTGCAAGCAACATCATAAATAACACTGCATGTAGAATAAAACAAACCATATCAGCAAGTACCCAATGACAATCTATACAAACTGTAGTTGGTAAAGCAAAAGAAAAGTGCAAATACTTTCAAAGTGCACAATAAAGCAATCACCAGTCTGGCAATAAACAAAAATCAAGCATGTTTAGTAAAACAATTAACTTCTTGCATCAACGTGAAAATACATTCAAAGTGCATGATAAAAACAAGTCCAGCAGTATGCACAAATGAAGCCAGATTAGTCAAACAATTCCCTGTTTGGTGTGTGCATAAAGGCACATATATTTCAAAGCAACTGGTAAACAATAACAACTACAGCACCGTACAATAATCAAACCAGTTTCAACTAACAATTCCCTTTTGAAGGCTCAAATATTTCAAATTGACTAGCAAAACAGTAACAAGTACAGCAGGCAGCAGCATACAAAAATCAAACCACTTTAGTCAACAAATGACCTTTTGGTTTGTGCTTGTGCATGAAGGTGCAAATATTTCAAAGTGACTGGTAAAACAATAACAAGTACAGCAAGCAGCAGCATACATAAATCAAACCTATTTAGTCAAACTAATTTCCCTTTTGTTTGTGCACCACCACATAAACACTTATGCAGAGTTTAAACATTCTGCACCTTTGCTACAATTTGGTTGTTTTGCTAAACTTTATACACAAAATGTATTTTCCATGGACCTAGACGTGCCAGCCCACCGGGTAATTAGGGCCATCATATTCGCATATGGCACCAGGAACATCTTGCGGTGGTTTCCAAACTTTTTAGACCAGCGGCTCCCTTGACTTATTGGCCGTTGGCTGCGGCTCCCCATTCCGTTTTTTTTTTTGGGGCAGTTGGGGAGGGTGTATGCCTGGCCTTGGGTGTACTTCCATTTTTCTCCTTGAAAATAATTGAGATGAAGCCTGAAGGTATTATAATCATAGATGTCATCCTACTAGTCATAGTGTCTGAAAGGGAGGGTAGGTTAGATAGATTGACTGATGGATTTGTGCTCGGTATGGGAATTACAAAGATTTCGTTTGATCATTTACATATGTTTTTCTGTTGGATTCGGCGAGTCTGACATTGGGTTTTGAAAAATCCTTCGAACAGCCTGTGATAGCTGCTGTGGTGCTATCCATGACTCTGTCTGGACAATCAAATGCCACAAGAATAGTGGGATGGCAAGGTGGGAAACTCCAGAGTGAGATTTATCTAGGCACGGAGATACCGGGAAGAGGCATGTACAGTGCTTGTGGCATGTTCAGTGCTCGTCATCTCATGCATCAGTGCACACCGTTGTTTTCAGGCAAACAGTGTTAGACAACGAGAACTATTTCAAGTACAGTTGGCTCCTGAAGCCCCAGAGCGTAAACAGCGTCGCTTTCAAGGTGAAGATAACTTATCCCCGGATGCTCAAAAATCAAAACATGCGAAGCCTGGGGATTATGGGCACATTGTAGGTAACAACATGTGCCTAAAAATGGCAAGTATTTCAAAGTGCTCTTGCACAGGCTACATAGAGAACTGTGCGGGCATGCATCCAGTAGCGATTACCCCACCAGCACCAGCGTTGTCTGTGTGTTGGGTGAAGCGCGCATTGAGTGTCTGGGTAGATAAGCGCTGGGAGGTAAAGGGTGGCTGCGCACATACCTTGACTCAGCGTGTGGCCCGTCTGTAAAGGGTCTCGTATAAGCAGGGCTTTAAGTAGGATTAAAAAACTGGAGGGTCTCTGAAAGGGTCGTGGCCGATGTAATTATGGGCTTGGCTTAAAAAGCATATAAACTGAAAATCTATGTTTAGCTTAGTGTGCCGCCCCACTGGTATTTTGCTACTTCTGTCATTACATCCAGATATATAATACAGCAAGTAACATTACACTTACAGCAAGCCAGTACTATTGGCTTTGTCAATTGTTGTTAGTTGCATAAGATAAATCAGCAACAACCATGCCTTCGTAATAGAACATATTGAGAATGCTTCAGTTCTGAAATGGTAGGACTGTGAAAGAACTATAACGAGTCTCTGTGAAGTTACATCAAAGGCAGTGAGGGTGGTACCGCTGCAGAGGTAAGATGTATTTTTTTCATGGTGAGTGCAAAAAGGGAGACCCCGATAGGGAGCCGTCTTGGCACCTGCATATAAGAACTGTCAGTGCTATGCACCGGCAAGACCTGGCCCACTTAAAGCCCTGCGTATAAGTCCCCATTATGTTCTGTTTGTAAGCCGAGGAATATGGTCTCCTTCTCAGTTAAATTACTCTACCAAATAGGTCTCCTGTTCAAGAACGGGAACAGAGACACGTTTCACCCAGAGTGCTGCTCTTCGGGCAAAGATAAAGTAAAGTGTGTCTGGGATACCTGCACGCCCCGATTGTTCCGAAGCAGAGAGTCGGTTGCAGAGATGCAAGGAACATAGGCATGTCTAACCTTTAAACGTTACAGCGCAACTATAAGGCAGAGGGGCATAGCTGCCGAAAACTGCGCAGTTCCACATTGTCCAACATGCGTGAGTGTGAGTAGCTGAGAGCTGTCACTTATGAATGGCTCCATCAGTGTTAGGTCATGTGCCTTCTTTCAGGCACAACAGGGAATAGAGGGGCATGGGGTGGATATACATACAGACACGTGGGGCACAAGGAGATGCTTCTTGATTGAATGATGGGGAGGGTTTAGCGAAAAATATGGGCTGTGTCCTTCGTCACTGGGTTTACGTATGGCAAACTGGAGTATCGGTTATAATATGCAGGCATCTCTTCTCGGTTCTGGTATAAAGGTACATACAAGCGATCTTGTGCCTGGAACAAAGCTACAGTCTTGGTACTTAGGTTGAATGTACTTTCGGCCGTTCGAATCTGTAATTAAAATATAGAGTTATATAATTGCATGTTACCTTTTTCAGCTCCATATCTATCGGAGCCACCATAGCGAACCTTGTGCCTTTTAACTCAAAGAACGATAGCTCCCATCGGACACACAACTGCCTACTGCGCAGTACCTCTACTGCGACATGCACGCAACGTGGTCTTACGTCAGTTAGTCGCACCATTAAAAGGAAGCGACTACTCGTAAGAGAAATAACCCTTCGCAACAAGATTCCTTTGCTGTTCGTCACGTGATTCCCTCAGATGCCTGAATTGTGAAATGTGAGAAAAACTTCAGGGGCATAACCTATGCCTTTGCAGTGCAGCGCGGGCCCCATACAGCCTAAGGACTTCAAAACACTGAATTCCCATTAGTGCTCGCGGCGCCCCTGGCTAGTTTTGATGGCGGACCGGGGTGCCACAGCGCACAGATTTGGAACCGCAGGCCGCTTGCCGCCTCCGCTGAGTGAGGGGGCCCCTGGAGCGCGGGGTCCTCCCTGTAACGCGGGGGCCTGTGTTAGGCCCCTGTGGGTGCCCTGTGCTGCACATTGGACGCCTTTCACCTCTTGACAGTAACACTCACTGTGACGTATCCAATGGGGAGAGTGATGAGGCAAATGCCATATAGGCTGGCCGCAGGGTACTGTTGCCACAGACAGCCTATCTGCGCCCACCAGCAGCAAATAGGGGGCTGTTGAGGGTCAGCCACAGTGTCTAGGAATGCGGGTCAACACTGTGATACCACAAGGTCAAAGGGCGTCTGATGTCACTTTCACTATCCCTGGCATTTTTGGGCATTGGCGTCCATGCTTTCCGCTTTAAAACATGAACAGCCCCACACAGCTTTCCTCTGATGACGCAGTTTCACCGATTTCGAGTGTGGGGCCATCCTGCCCTACAGTTGCATTTCTGCCCTTGCCTTAGGAGGGGGAATGGATGAACCGGCCTTGCCTAAACCGTTTCAAGTGTGGTCTTCCCTCTTCCACCTCACCTACGCCTCCGCACAATCCGGGGAGGGGAGCCGCTCAAGCAGAGGGTGCAGCAGGTGCAGTGTAGACGGGGTTGCCGCTGGTTCTGTCTGCTTGGTTTGCCAGATTCTCTGGTGCAAGGCGAAAGGAAGTCAAACCCCATGTCAGATAAATAGTATATTTTAAAACCAACTTGCATGATTTTTCGAAACAAATATTTTAAGTGTCTACGCCGAAACTTGCTGCTGATGTTTTTAATTGTGTTAGTTAACATTGTTAAATCTACCAACCGATATAAAGATGAGTTGCGGTATGTAACCTTATGGTCTTGCAGAATTATATGTATTTTCGTATGTGACATTAAAGCTCTCCGTAATCTAATACTTCTGAAGTACCACATTATATTTCACTAGGGACGACATCAGTGTGCTGGCTGTAAGTGGTGTATGACTGCTTTTTGTGCACCCGGTATCGTATAATATCAAGTCTCCAAAGGGAAACTGTTTGACTTCTAAATGGGAGTGGAGAAGTGCCAGGTCTCATGGTATATTCACCAAAATGCAACATGGTGGTGACTGTAAGTCTTTGCAACAAATGGCAGTGAAATGCCTTCTCGGGTCTACTACTTTAACAAAATGTTCGACCCTGTGCACATCATAGCCCCTCCATTGACTGTTCTGACAGTATGTCAGCATTTTGAAACGGGCTTAATGGAAGAAACAAACACCAGGACCAATATACACGGAGCGGGTCCCCAGAAATGGTTTTCACTCACATTCAGGGCTTTTATTGTGTGCCTAGATTTGCGTCTCAATAGCTGAACCTGGTCCTGAAGCTGCATTGTGCAGGACCCCTCCTGTGCTGCTGCGCTTCTGTCACACTGATCCAGCGCAATATTAGCCAACAACATTCATACACCAAATACTCATTTGGGCCCATACATTCACACTACACTAATTCTTACGCTGGGTGTCAGATGTACTCTTTTATCAAAGTCCCTGCTACCAATTACCTTCTGATTGAAGAGTAATAACTTACCAATGGATCCTTTGCTAATTGGGAAATTTAAAATGAGTGACATTCAATATAGTTCATAATCCTGAAATAACCACTGAGTCAGGAAGTTTTAAAATGTTTATCTAAAGTTTAGCAGAGTAAAATACAGAAAACACGGTACTTGATTGTAATACCCAAGAAAAAGCATAGAAATGATTTTGCTAATCAATGACGGTGTTTAAGGAAGAGGAGAAGATAGAGACAGCAGCACAACTAAAGGTTGCAGTATAGTTACCTAAATGCGAGAACCAAGCCCCTTAGCCAAGGAGTTGGAAAAGATAGGACCCAGGAAGGATGAAGAGCAAAGACTTCTTCCAGGATCAGGACAGGACCGGTGACCTCTCTACAACGACGCCTGCGCCGTTCCCCTCTCTGATACTCAACTTCTCTCGATTCTCCCGTGCCTTCCTTCTAATGGACTCCACCGCCCCCTCCTCAGGACCTCTTCCGGCAGGAATTCAGTCAGCAACAGATCAGCTGGGCAGTCTGGAGTTGAGAGCGCTCTGGCAGTATGGACGCCTGTTCTTCGTGAACGCATGCTCTGACTAATTTACTAATGCTATATTCTATTATACCCTTCTACGCCCATGTACCTCCCCTTAATGTTGCTAACATTATGGGACCACTACTTCTGATTGGACAGGGACAGGGGGTGGATTCTCGCACCATGTCAATTTTGGCCTAAATTGTGAAGCCTATTGTTTTTAGCTTCCGGCCCCTTCAAATTAATACATTCACTTTATTTCCCACCCAATTCACGACAAATGTTATACATTTTACAGGAGAAAAGTAACAATTTGTCCGCCGGAAACATTGAGTACATCATCTTCGGCCAATAGGTCGTGGCCTTGGGAGACGTCCAAGTTGACTTCACTTGGCAGGCATACAGGACACATGCGCAGAACCATCTGTCTCTCGAGTTTCAAGTCAGAAACCCAGGCCCAAGTTTACGAATTACTAAAAGTGTAAGAAGAAAATATTAAAATCACAAATAAAAAATGTCACTGTATGCCCACTTTCCCTACTCTATTCCCAATTAATTATAATACTATCCTGCATTAGTAGCATTAAGAAAAACGACAATTTAATAATGACATGAGAGCAAGCTGAAGCATGTGAAAACATTTAGCGGCCATTTTAGTGCACACTGCGCAGAAGCAGAAGTTTCCCACCAAGCAAAGAAAGACGTCACACCATGTGATCAGGTTGCGACATGCGCAATGAAGTCCCGCGCTTTAGCGGCCATCTTGGTTTATAGACAAGCGTTATTCATTAGTAAAACACATAGGCAAGCGTCTATCCCTTTTGTGTTTGTGAATGCAAAGATTAGTATTGACAGTACAAGTTTAATAAATTAATACTATGAGGAGGATTGCATACAAGCAAGTTTCATTTTTGAAACCTTGCTCCATCAATCCCTCTCTGATGGCGTTTCTGAGCAATCAAAATACTACCCTCAATCAGATGCCAACTTCTAGCAAATCGTTTCATTCTCATTTTTACTTTTTCTATTCTTACAGTCTCCTTTTAATTTCTTGTATAAATCACTTCTCCATTCTTCTAGTTCGATTTCATCTAGTTTTCTCTTCTTTCCTTTTCCTCTCACTTTATATGTTCCATTCTTTCTACAGCATTTGCACCATATTGTTATTGCTAAAATTATTATTGTTATCCCTGCTAAGGGTACTAATATTTGACCTATAAGTCCTTTCCCTATATTAGCAAACCAGGTTCCAATTGACGAGATACTGTTTGTCAATCTTTCCCATACACTATCAACTTCCAGTGGTTTAAGTTCTTTCTCAAGTTTAGTTATGTTCTGAATATACGTTCCAATTTCTGCACTCTTATCAGGAATATAAGTGCAACAATGTTTCGTCTTCAATTATTTACAGACTCCTCCCTCTTTTGCCAATAGAATGTCAAGAGCAAGTCGATTTTGCATTACCATAGATCTAATCGCAACCATCTCCGTATTAATCATTAGAAAACCTCCAGCAGTATCCGTTGATAAACGATCAACCACTGTAGACAATTTGCATATTTTCCTTGAGTTCAGAATTATTCCCACTGAAGGTATCAATGCACCAAATATATCACCTACAATTTCTGAAAAACTAGCTCTTTTACTATGTATTAATTCATTATTGTTTTCATTGCTTCCAGTGTTTCTTTTTACGTGGTATATCTTTGGAAAAACTATTCCAAAATAACAACTTCCATACCACCGTGCAGGAAGCCTAAAGTAAGCCTTATTCCCACATACATAATAGATTCCAGGAAAAACTGAATCTGTTCCTCCTTTGAGTCCCCAACCTTCAAGAATTAAAAAATTGTGTTCACATTCACTGGTACCGATGAAAACATTGTTATAATCAGTCTTTAACCTATGTAGACAAATTTTCCCTTTCTTTACGAAATCCAGAGCCATTGCAGCTTGAGCTTTACCAGGTGTATAACTCCCTTCTTTCTCCGCCCAAGGTGGCAAATGAGCCTTATGCTCTGAAGCTTTCTTTTGAAAATCATGTCTTCTATCTTCTACTAAATTCAAAAATATCTTTTCTTCTTCTAGTAAAGAACATGTTAGATTGTGCCTATGTGCAAGTGTTATGTCTATCGATTTCATTGTTAAGAAAAACTCTCCCATAAACTGTGCGTCTTGACTACTAAGCACTGGGTTCATACTCTTGCGAATCGGAACCTCTGAAAATATCACATCTAAGTTTGAATAATAATACTGTAGCCTACCTGTTCTATAAAATAAACTTGTTAATTCACTACATGAGATGCCATATGTCAGTGGTAAATGATGGTATGTTAATCCTTCCGCTACTGATTCAGGTAACTTCATACAGACATAACAATTACTAACTTCCATTGTGTCTACATACTGAAACAATAACTTTGTGAAAACATTTAAACTAGTGTCGTTATCAGCTATTTCATGATGAATTTCTGCCTCATCTTCTGCCATTAATTCTACTCTATTGCCCTTCATGTTTGCTGTCCTCCTTTTAGTTTCATTATTAATCTTCTTATCTATTATCATAAGGTAAGGAACTGCTACAATCAGGACTAACCATACTATAAGCACCAATACTAGACTACATATGCAGATTGCACAGCATCTCTTACAACAATTTCGTTTTGGTCTCCCAGTAACTCTATCGTCAGGCATTTTTCGACAAGGAAGATTGCTCTTCTTATCTCTTCTTCTTTTCTTTAGAGGATTCTTTTGTTTAGTCAGGGTGGTCTTGTTTCTTCTTCGTATGTTAGTTCTGCACTTGTTCCTTCGCCACCACTGTCACTTGACTCTGAGCTTTCAAAATCTTCAAGAATGATATAAGTCCAGTCAGGACCCTTGAATTTGTTATTCACAAGTCTCAGTCTTTTACTTTTTCTTTTTCCTGACTTTTTCTCTTGTTCAGTTTGACTTGTCACTTCAGGTACTTGTTCTGGATCTTCACTTCTGGTTGTTATGTGGTATTTTACTCTTTTAATGACACTTAGCCAATGATCTCCTTTTCTTGTTTTCTTTGTTGGCACTGTTTCTCTGTTTAAGTCTTCAGAGATCTTGTTATTTTCACTGCTCAATACTGTTTTGTTTTCTTTGCTTACTGCTTCTTTTGTTTGTTCTTTTTCAGGTCTGATTGGTTTCTCTTCAGTAGCTCCACAATGACTTTCAAGATGTTGACTTTGTTCCTTTTTTATTTCTTTATGTTCATTTGTATCAACCCCTTTTTCTTTAGTGAATTCTTCTTGATCTAACTGCTTCTGATCAGGGCTTATTGCACTGTGAACTTCTGCAGCCTGACCGGATTCTTCTAAACCTGTTTTTCCCTGTGTAAAGTCAATTAAACCTTCACTGTTTTGAGTCCAATTTTCTTTCCCTATCTTATTTTGTTCAGGATCTTTTACTATCTTTTCTTCTTGATCCTGAACTGCTTCTTCTTCACCTATCTGATCTTCTTCAATTTCTTCCAATTTAGTTTGATTTCTCGTTCTGTGGTATACTTCAGGAACTTCTACCACTGGTATCCAATCCTGAGTTGTGCTCGGTTGTTCTCCGTCAGCTTCCCTCGAACCTCTAACTTGAGATTCTTCTGCTGGGCAACCTTCAGCTTCTTCAGTGATTGGTGTTGTCTGTGAATTCTCTTCTTCAGGGTCTGGTACTCTCTTTGTGTGGCTTACGTGAATCCAATTAGGAAATCTTGCACACTTCACTGCTGTATTGATGGTCAATATAACTTGACAAGGTCTGCTCCACCTGGGTGATAGACACGTTTCTCTGGTGTGATTCTTCACTACCACCCAATCACCAGGATTCAGATCATGTTCTAGTTCAGGCTGCCTGGAAACTGCGTCTTCTCCAACCTGATGAGAGACAGAACGCACTAGGTCAGCCAATCCTTTGCAATAATCCAGAACCATATCATCAGATATATTTACTAATTTGTTTGTGGGAACATGTGTTTGTCTCATTGCTCTTCCCATCATTATTTCATGGGGGCTCAATCCTGTTGTTCTGTCAGGTATGCTTCTGATTCCCATCAAGACAAGTGGCAATGCGTCTGGCCACTCTAATGACGTTGATGCACACATTTTTCCCAATATTGACTTTCTAAGTGCCATTCAATTGTTCAACCACTCCAGAAGCCTCTGGGCGATATGCACAGTGCAATTTCTGTTTGATTTGAAACGCTTCACATATTATCTGGATCACTTCGCTATTAAAGTGTTTTCCTCTATCTGATTCCAAAGATACTGGGAAACCAAATCTAGGTATGAGCTCACGTAACAACAGTTTTGCAACTGTAATACTGTCATTTCTCCTAGTAGGGTAAGCCTCCACCCACTTTGAAAACAGACACACTATGACTAGTACGTATTTCAGCCCTCTACATGGTGGTAACTGTATGAAGTCAAACTGGAGTCTTATAAATGGGCCTTCTGCCTTTCCAATCTTTCCAAACCCAATTATCGTTTTCCTGCCTGGATTATGCATTTGGCAAGTTAGACATCTCTGGCAAAGACTCTCTGCAACAGCCCTGAATTTGGGATTGTACCAATTTTGTCTGAACAGTCTAATCATTGCATCTCTCCCTATGTGTGTGTCTCCATGATGCATTCTAGCCATTTATGAGAGTAAACAGTCTGGCATGACTGGTCTGCCATCTGCACTGATCCACACTTCATCTTCTCCTCTTTGGGAGCAACCCACTTTGATCCACAATTTTTTCTCACTTTCATCAACCTCATCTTGCAATTTCTTCACCTCATTCCAAGTTTCAGGTGGCATATACAGCATAAGTTGGCAGCTGATTCCCATTCTTTCCACCCTCTTATTGACTGACGTTCTGATTTTGGCACAATGTTGAGCCACCAAGTCTGCATATCTGTTGCCGACTACTACCCAGTCATCTCCTGACTGGTGTGCGGCACATTTCACCACAGCCAATTCTTTTGGTGATTGTATTGCTTCTAGCAATTCCCTTACAAATTGTCCATTTTTAATGGGGGATCCTGAAGAAGTCATGAAATCCCTCTGCATCCACAGTTGGCCAAAATCATGCACAACCCCGTAACCATATTGACTATCTGTAAATATGGTCACTCTCTGATTCCTCCCAATTTTGCAAGCTTTTATTAATGCAATCAATTCAGCTACTTGTGCAGATTTTACTCCTGGTAAATAGGATGCTTCGACTATTCCAGTGAATTCACATACCGCATAGGCAGCAGTTAGTTTACCATCTTCATGTCTTTGACATGAACCATCGACAAATAGCTCCCTGTCTGGCTTTTTAAGAGGCTGTTCCTCTATGTCTGGGCGTGGTTTTGTACATAATTCTGTAATTTGTACACAATCATGTTCATCTTCTTCGTCATCTTTATTTGTTTCATGATATGGGTCTGGCAATAAAGTTGCTGGATTTATTATTGTACACCTTACCATGGTCACATTTTCAGCACCCATTATTATCCTCTCATATTTAGTCAGCCGACTAGGAGTAAGATGCTGAGTTCGGGTTCTTGTCAATAGAATCACAACTGCATGTGGAACATACACTTTTACAGGATGTCCCATCACAATTGACTCGCTTTGTTCAATGCTCAAACAAGTTGCTGCTACTGCTTTTAAACATCCTGGCAACGCAGCTGCTACTGGGTCCAATGTAGCAGAAAAGTACGCTATAGGACGTCTATCTAGTCCATGTCTCTGAGTTAGGACAGAAAGTGCACAATTTTCTCTCTCTTGACAGAATAATGCGAATTCTCTTTTATAATCAGGCATGCCTAAGGCAGGTGCTGAACAAAGTGCGTTTCTCAATTTTACAAAAGCTTCTACACTTTCATCCTCCCACTCAACAGGGTCCTTTGCTTTCTTTTTCGTCATGTTAATTAAGGGCTTAGCTAACATTGAAAAATTTGGTATCCATTGTCGACAGTAGCCTACTATTCCTAGGAACATTCGCCCTTGTCTTTGGGTTACAGGCATTTGCATTCTCTTTATTAATTCTACTCTTTCAGAGGTTATTCTTCTTTTTCCCCTCTCAATTTGATGTCCCAGATATTTAACTGCTGTCCTGCAAAACTGTAACTTTTCAGGTGAAACTTTATGCCCTTCCTCAGCCAAAAAATGTAATAATGCTATGGAATCAACAACACAGTCTTCTCTGGTGGTCGACGCCACCAATAAGTCGTCGATATATTGGACTAAGACTGAGCTTCCTGGCATCACTAGTTTTTCCAGGCACTTTTTCAGTATCTGGTTGAAGATGGAAGGACTTTCTGTGTACCCCTGAGGAACACGATTCCACACATAGACTTTGTTCTCAAATTTAAATGAGAAAAGATACTGGCTGTCTGGATGCAATGGTATTGAAAAGAATGCTTGACACAAGTCAATTACTGTGAACCATCCTGCATTCCAAGGAATCTGATATAGTATTACTGCAGGATTTGGTACTATGGGACAACATGGTTCCACAATCTTATTTATTTTCCTCAGGTCCTGAACAATCCTATATTTTCCACTAGGTTTCTTTAGTCCCATGATTGGTGAATTACATGGGCTACTCATTACTTCTTTTAGGATGTTTTGTTCTACCATTCGTTTTATTTCGTCAGTGACTCCTGCTTTTACTTCTGCACTCATTTTGTACTGTCTGGTATTTGGGAAAATTGCACCTTCTTTTACCGTAATTTGAACTGGATCTATTTTTGCCATAAGTCCTACTTCTTTTCCGGTGGAATCCCATACTATTGGGTTTACTGTACCTTTTAATTCTTCTGGTAACTCATCTCTTGTTATTAACGAAAACATTTCGTCTATTTCTGTACCTTGTTTTGCAACCATAATTTTATATACATGGTCCTCATCTGGTGTCTGAACTGCCACACCATCTGGCATGCAGAAAATTGTACAGTTCATTTTGCACAATAAATCCCTACCTAATAAATTCACTGGGCTAGAATCGCACACTACAAATTGTTGCATTTGTCTGAAATTTCCTATTTTGACTTCCATTGGTTCTGTAAGAGGTGTTCTAATTCTTTGATTAGCTACCCCTACTACTTGGATATCTTCACCAGAGAGAGGAAGGTCTGGGATGTCTGCTGATCTCACCGTAGACCTGGTAGCACCAGTGTCCAAAAAGAAAGTAATATCATTACCTTTCACATTTCCTTCAACATATGGACCAGACTGATCTACCTGTAAGGATGCGCCAAGTACGCACTCCTTCTTCCCCTCTCCTAGGCACCGTCATGAGTCGAATTCACAGTAATTGTCCTGCAAAAGAAATTGTGATGTCATATAATCATTCTTACCACTCCCTCCTGGGTATCCAATGTCTGTACCGTGCTTTGCTCTGCTTACATTACCCTGAACAGGTGGAGGTGGTAATTGACTCTGGGGATTTACACCCTGCTGTGAATCATTCTGCGTCTGTGGATTTAAGTTTTGATTTGGGCCATTATTATTCCGAATCTTTTTACATTCGTCCTTTTAATGCCCCAATTTTCCGCATCCATGACAAGGAAATTTCTTTTTATCTTCTTCTCTACTCATTCGTCCTCTAAATTTTCCACCATTTCCCGTATCACCACTCGTTCCAGACTCTTTTCCTGGATTTTCACTCGGATTTTCCAAATTAATTCCCTGTTTCTCAGCCATTTTCACCTGTGCCCACATCACTTTTTCCTGCAATTTCTTGTGTCTATCCTCAATATCGTCTCCACAATATTTTGCATACTTCAGAATCTCATCTATGGGCTTTCCCTGCCAACACAGCATGTGTTGTTTAATCATCTGGCAAATCTCTGGCTTCAGACCGTAAACAAATCGATACACAAACTGACTTATGTTTTTGTCTCCAATGTCCTCGAATCCACTATACTGTTTAAACACCTGCAATAGGCGCTCATAGTAAGAATGTACTGTTTCACTGGCTTCTTGGGTGGTTCGATCTATTTTCACCCAATCTGTTTCTTTCGGTGGTATTTTCCCTTTCAGGTATGTTATCACCTGCTGATACTTTTTCATTACATCATTTGACGGGGCACCTGTTTTCGGATCTCTGGGATACTCATCACTAGGCCAATTCACTGTGATCTTACAATCTGTCCACAAATCGGCAGGTACCACTATGTCAAACAAACCATCTAAATCCTTCAACAATACCTTTGACACCTTCACAAACCTTTCAACCTGCTTGTACCATTCAATTGGCTTTTCCCTCAGCTTTGGAAAATCATTCGTAAATGATAAAATATCCTGTCTGCTCCATGGGACATGTACATATCCTCCTCCCGCAACTTCTCGCATTGGATACATCTGGTCTGCTTTTCCTGCTTCCTTCATCACATATTCTGATGCTGTTCTACTTGTTCGTGCTTCTTCCTTTTTCTTGGCCCACCTAGATCTCCATTTATCTAGATCTCCCCATTTTTGTAAAACTAACATTAATTCTCTTATTTGCAGTCTTCTTCCAGATGCATTCATATTTTCTAAATCTTTGTCTGAAAATTCTGCTCTATAGGGTTTCTGTAGTACTTTTGATCTCCCTATTTCAATTCCCATCTGTAGTGCTAGATTGGACAATTTTTCATGAAATACCCTCACATTTCTAGTGATACTTCTGCACAGGAACAATAATTCTTCTTCATCATAGGTATTCAAGCGTTCTACTCCTACATTTCCTGCTATTATTTCTTCTAATTCAACTTTTAATTTATGGATATCCAGTACTTTTGGAGGTGTGCACTGTTTAACTGACCCTTGTACCCATCTTTCTAGATCTTCAGGTGTTACTATGGTAGCACTTTTTGTTCCCGATGAAGTTACTAAACTTACATCTTTTGAACCTCCAGGTACATCTTTTCTTGGAGTACTATTTACAGAACCTCGAATAGGCAAGTCCATAAGTGATATTGTGGATTCACAGTCACTAAATTGATCCTCAATTATAACTGGAGCTTCAGGTCTGGGATTACTCACATGAGTAGGTGCAAGTATGGGTGGTGGACAATTTCCCTGGGTACCATATAATGGAACTACTGGACCAATTGTTACAGGTATGGTCAACGAATCAGGATGTACTTTTATCTGAGTTATTTTCTGTATTAATTCTGTTCTGGTCTTTTCTAGGGCTTCTTTTTCTTTGTCATGAAGTATTCTAGTCGGGGTGAACTCATGCATTACCTGTGGCACTAATGGAGTTTTTGGTGGTGCACTTGGGGTGCATCCACTTGTCCCTTCCTGATATGGTGGGGGATTTCTTAACATTTCTTCCATAAATTCGTCTTCAGATTCCTCATTTCTCATTAAATGTTTTGTCTTTTCTGTACATTTGCCTCCTGATTTTTCTCCTTCTGTGAATAATGGATACAGTCCCTCTGTAATCATTGCCCTTCTCCATTGTTTCATCTGACCCTCTCTTGACTCACGTAAATATCTGGGGTAAAATCCTGGGTAACTCCTATTACTTCTAGATCTATCCCGCTCAAATGCCTCAGTTTCCCATTCTTCTAGAGCTTCGTACTGGGTTAATCTAGGTCTGGGTTCTAAATCATTCATCCTCAATCTCAAGTTTTGAAGAATTCTTCCATTGAAGGTACCATTCTCGGGAAATGCTAATACTCCATCATTTTTGGTGTATTCTATCCAATTCTCCATCCATACACAAGTATGATAACCTCTCTCCATCATCATAAATGATGCTGGCGTTTTAGCTGGTGGAATAATAATTCCTTCTCTAGTTTTGATTGGTTTGTCCTTTTTAAAATAATTCTTAATCTTTTGTAAGAATGACAATTTTCTCCTTTCTCCGTACATTCTATCTAATCTTCTGTGTACAAAATTATATTCTGCAAAACCTAGGAATCTCCTATCCGGACGAGTTCCTGTTAAAGTCGGATCACGTTTTAACATGCAATCCTTATCCACTAAGAATTTTGCTTCTATCTTTTCGACCAATCAAATGTCTGCTATCTTTTATTTCCGAGCCAATCCTTGCGCAGCCTTTTGGTGACGTTTCTCTGTCAACCCCTCCTTTACAATCTGCTCTTTTCTCTCCTCGCTGGTTTAACCAATCCCAGCGCGGCACCTGTGACGTCAGTACTACTCCTGACTACTGACCCCTCCTTTACAAGTGTCTCTCCACACCCGCTGTTTCAACCTACCACAGCGCGGCGTTTTGTGACGTCAGCTCCCTCTCCGGCAACTGACCCTCCCTTTACAAAAATTTACGCAAACTTATTTTCTCTATAAATCTTAATTAAATTTCAGTAACAACATAAAACATTCGCTATCGTGCCAGTTTCCACTAATTTTGAAAAGGATAGTTTCTTCCACACTTTAGTAAAACCTTTCCGTTTACTAATACATACACTACGAGTAAAAACACTTCCGTCTACTCTTCACACAAGCTCCAGAAGTACCTGTTACTTCTCCAATGTTACCCTTACTAGGTGATATAACATCAAATTTTTATCAGCGTACCCTTTTTGCTATTACTCACACGCATAGAGTCCCTAACGAGTACTTGAAGTCCTGCTTAACTTCTCAGTACTATTTCTGCCTGACAGATAACCTCACTGCAGTATGGCTTCCACTTGCCACCCACTATTCTTTTTACCTACCCCGGGGTATTCTGGACAACATATAACAAAAACTCAAAAATAAGCGGATGTTAGTTCATAAAAAATACATATAAAATTCTCATTACCCAATTAACAAACAGTAACAAAAACCGTCCTCTGCTTACCAGAAAACTGATCCAGCGCAATATTAGCCAAGAACATTCATACACCATATACTCATTTGTGCCCATACATTCACACTACACTAATTCTTACGCTGGGTGTCAGATGTACTCTTTTATCAAAGTCCCTGCTACCAATTACCTTCTGATTGAAGAGTAATAACTTACCAATGGATCCTTTGCTAATTGGGAAATTTAAAATGAGTGACATTCAATATAGTTCATAATCCTGAAATAACCACTGAGTCAGGAAGTTTTAAAATGTTTATCTAAAGTTTAGCAGAGTAAAATACAGAAAACACGGTACTTGATTGTAATACCCAAGAAAAAGCATAGAAATGATTTTGCTAATCAATGACGGTGTTTAAGGAAGAGGAGAAGATAGAGACAGCAGCGCAACTAAAGGTTGCAGTATAGTTACCTAAATGCGAGAACCAAGCCCCTTAGCCAAGGAGTTGGAAAAGATAGGACCCAGGAAGGATGAAGAGCAAAGACTTCTTCCAGGATCAGGACAGGACCGGTGACCTCTCTACAACGACGCCTGCGCCGTTCCCCTCTCTGATACTCAACTTCTCTCGATTCTCCCGTGCCTTCCTTCTAATGGACTCCGCCGCCCCCTCCTCAGGACCTCTTCCGGACAGGAATTCAGTCAGCAACCGATCAGCTGGGCAGTCTGGAGTTGAGAGCGCTCTGGCAGTATGGACGCCTGTTCTTCGTGAACGCATGCTCTGACTAATTTACTAATGCTATATTCTATTATACCCTTCTACGCCCATGTACCTCCCCTTAATGTTGCTAACATTATGGGACCACTACTTCTGATTGGACAGGGACAGGGGGTGGATTCTCGCACCATGTCAATTTTGGCCTAAATTGTGAAGCCTATTGTTTTTAGCTTCCCGCCCCTTCAAATTAATACATTCACTTTATTTCCCACCCGTCTCACGACAAATGTTATACATTTTTCAGGAGAAAAGTAACAATTTGTCCGCCGGAAACATTGAGTACATCATCTTCGGCCAATAGGTCGTGGCCTTGGGAGACGTCCAAGTTGACTTCACTTGGCAGGCATACAGGACACATGCGCAGAACCATCTGTCTCTCGAGTTTCAAGTCACCAACCCAGGCCCAAGTTTACGAATTACTAAAAGTGTAAGAAGAAAATATTAAAATCACAAATAAAAAATTTCACTGTATGCCCACTTTCCCTACTCTATTCCCAATTAATTATAATACTATCCTGCATTAGTAGCATTAAGAAAAACGACAATTTAATAATGACATGAGAGCAAGCTGAAGCATGTGAAAACATTTAGCGGCCATTTTAGTGCACACTGCGCAGAAGCAGAAGTTTCCCACCAAGCAAAGAAAGACGTCACACCATGTGATCAGGTTGCGACATGCGCAATGAAGTCCCGCGCTTTTAGCGGCCATCTTGGTTTATAGACAAGCGTTATACATTAGTAAAACACATAGGCAAGCGTCTATCCCTTTTGTGTTTGTGAATGCAAAGATTAGTATTGACAGTACAAGTTTAATAAGTTAATACTATGAAGAGGATTGCATACAAGCAAGTTTCATTTTTGAAACCTTGCTCCATCAACACTATAACCCGCTGTGCACCCTGCAGACTTCGCTCCGAGCCCACCCTGCCTACTCTCTAATTCTGCTCACGCACTGCCTTCTCAGCTCCAAGCCCATTCTGCTCTCACATTGTCCCCTCTGCACCCTGCCCTGGAGTTGACACTCGACCCCCTCTGCATATACATTGCCCACTTAGCTCTCACCCTGCCTTTTGCACTCAGTACTGCCTGCAACCTTTGCACACTCACTGCCCTCTAGTCTCTTGGGCCCTTCTGCACGAACACTGCCCCATTGCACACGGGCCACTCGGATGCTACACTGCCCTCCACTTCTCTGCTCCCTGCCCCTTTAGCTCACACACTCTCCCTACAAACGAAGGTCCCCTCCGCTGAAATACTCCTGGCGCCCAAGCCCCAAAGAATTTGGCGCCTATGGAAACAGTTCTCAGTAGCAGGAACGTTTACCTACTGGGTTGTCTTACAGCATGGTTGCAACATCACACCAGGCTCGGCACAGAGTACAAAGGTGAATTCCTACTGTTTGCTATAAAAGGTAGTACATTCTTTTCTTTAACTGCCAGGTGTATGCTCCAGTCACAATGCTCCTTTCGGTTTATAATCATTTTACATTGTACGAAAATGGGAAATAGCGTTTACAATGCTGGTAATACCACACGGGTAGGTTACAACGCAGACGTTACATCGTGCGCGTTGTTACCACGCATGGCATTACATCGCAAGTCGTTTCTACGACTTGCGCTAGATGGCGCGCAACACCAGGGAATGTGTTGATTTTAAATCCAACACATTCCCTGCTGTTGCGCTAACTGGAGTAGGAATAGTAATTTATACTATTCCTAAGTCCAGCGCGCCATCTAGCGCAAGTCGTAGAAATGACTTGCGATGTAAAGCCATGCGTGGTAACAACGCGGACGATGTAACGTCCGCGTTGTAACCTACTGCGGGGTAATGGATGGCGTAGTAACGTCATACATTCTACAAAAATAGATAAACCAGTTCGGTAAACAATACAACCTATAAAAGAACCTCGTTTATATCAAGTGCCTTAACTTAAGCATGAAGCAAAACACAGCTCAATGTAGAGAAAAGGGTTAAAACTCGAAATGCGGTGTACACGACGCAAACTGCCTGCAGCTTACAATGGCTGTAGACAAACCAGGTTTCAAAACAGGCTAGAGGTCTGCAGTTTCAATAGTGTATTTCACAGCGCTGTGAAGCCGCATGACTAACACATGTACCCTAACTAAGCAACTATTATTACTACGGCTATTACTGTTGTCAGCATACTCCTTATTACTGAAGAGCCTCTGAGGCCCGGCCGGGGCCCGGGGCACTCACCTGACCTGAGGGCTGGCCTGGCCTGCAGCTTCAGAGGCAGGCGCGAGCGGGCAGCAGAAGGCAGGGGCTAGTAATAATTTAAATTATGGCCGGTGACTTAAATTATGGCCGGTGACGGTCCTTCTCAGTCTCTGGTGCACCTCACAAGTCTCACGCGCACTTTTAATTGCGGGCGCTCCGCAATGCGCATGACAACAAATTCAATCTGGCATTGGTCACCAGCCCCTGCCCCACCCTGAAGACCGCGCAGACGCGTGACGCGGAGACAACAGCGCGCCGCGCGCACCCACCCACCATTTAATTAATAAAGAGCCTCAGAGGCCCGTCCGGGGCCCGAGCACCATTTAATTAATGAAGAGGCTCAGAGGCCCGGCTGGGGCCCAGGCGTGCGTGCGCACCATTTAATTTATTTGCACACCATCATGATGAAGAGGCTTGCTGAGTGAGGGGGCCCCTGGAGCGCGTGGCCCCCCCGCAACGCGGGGGCTGCGGGGGCCTGTGTTACGCCCCTGACCCAATCCACCAATTTTAGACTACTTAGAAAAATGAAACTCTTCATTGACAGCTCTGACCTTAGCATGTCAATACAGGAACTGGAAATGTGGCAGCTCTAAATAAATGGCCTTCCTAAAACTTACTTTGCCCCCCCCCCCCAAAAAAAGTTGCATATACACTCCACATCATAACCACTATTTAACATAAAGAAATCCAACCATATCGCTCCTGTTCTATCTTTCCCGGATTGACTCCCACTGAACACACAATACATACTGAAAAAGTGTGAATCACATATAGAGAACTACAACAAAACACTCCTATATGCTTAACACAGATTATTGAGATTTCTAGGGATATAAATGTGGGAAGCAAAACTCCTTTGACTTGGAGGTCTCAAATGTAAAAACAAAGGTCTATCCTATACTTGACCTTCTCAGGGAATGCCCCTAAACCATTGTGTGCCCTTACTCCACATCTCAGAATTGCAACTTTTATCCCTTCCTCTAAGAATTCTTTCAAACAATATCTCCTGAGGAAACACCTGGATATTTGAATATGCATTATTGCAGAGTATACATGTAAGGCCATAGGCCCTGACTGTCTTTAGATTTCCATGACTCTCCCCTCACATGACATTCCCCTAGCTACTAAATTAGACCTTCCATTAGCTTACTAATTCAATGCCTTATTTAGAGTTTGGTGGGGCAGGGTATTCCACCACTTCTGCGGCAGACTACCTTGTCTGCCAAACTCTCAGTACGTCTGTTTAGTCAGGTGATCTGTCAGGTTTCTGCCTTCGGAGCCTCCTGTGGTTCCGCCAACGCACCCATAGATGGACAGACCTAGGGACATTGAGCTATTAGTACCTCAGGCTAATCGTCCTATGTAAAGCAGACATTCTGACATACTTTTTTTCCTGTGCAGGACCACCAGGAAAAAACTGACTGTCCCTAACAGGAAAAATAAAAATAACCCTCACATGCTGGAAGACAACTCCCAGGGCATCAGGGCCATTAGAGAGCAGAGCAAATGCATGACACATAATGGCCAATTAGACAAAAAAAATGTCATGGGATCACAACTCAGGAGTGGACTCCAAGCCCATTTGGCTATTGCCGACAGTGAAGGGGAGAACTAAAAATTAAGATCTTTATCCTAAATCTGGGGTGCTGGCATGCAGCATGGTCAAAAAAAAGAAAAAAAGAAGCAATGCCATCGATGATATCGCCACAGCAGCTGCATAATTTATGTTGTAGGTGCACGCATGTGCATGTGTCATTATGCATGTGTGCTTACAAAGTGATGCCAGAGCAATTTTATAAAATTTACAAATCAAAGAAGTACCGGCTCTTGAGAAGTGCCGGTACTCTCCCTCTCAAAATAAAAAAGTGCCGGTACTCCGTACCGGGCAGTACCGGCCCATTTAAAGCACTGGGACTCGTGTGTAACCAAACTCGACCCCAAAAATAGCATGTGTTGTTTTCTTTCAGTGCTACAGATGGATTATTTACTGTATGAAAAGACTGCAAAATAGTTTACAGTTTGCAGCAAACAATATGATGCTCAAAAATCTAGCTACATGTGAAGATGTATGCCACCAGCTTTAGCAGTATGTTTTTGTTAATCTTGCTAATAAAGCACTACTGAGTTGTATTGTTATTCAAGAAGTGTGTGGACCTTGCTGAATGTTACCACTAGGTGGCGAGCTGAGATCGAACGGCAACGCGAACTGTTACAGGAAGTAAGTGAGGCTCGGTCCCTGGCGGTTAAGAAATAAGTAAACATTTCACTTACAGCATGTGAGGCTTTATGATTTTTTTTTCTTTCTGAGTGATCAAGCACATTTCTCCTGCCGACGGCTAGCTGGAAAGAGTTGGATTGCAGTTTAGACCTGGAAAATAGAAACAACGAGTGTTAGATGCTAAAGTTGGAAGGTCAGAAAAAGAAGGCGGGGAACTGAAGAGCCGCGGTAAGGAGGCGCTCAGGGTCTAGGGCAGTGGGTACGGCGGGGTCTTTGATGGAATGGGGCACCTTGGTTACACGTAACGTGATGTTATGTACCCTAGTACTGCCACGCCAAGCAACATATGGGTGGTAGCCTGCGTTCTTTGCAAGAATCTCGTAAACTGTATATTTGCCTGCCCCCCCCCCGGAGCCGTTAATGAAGGGTTAACTTGTGATTCATTTTTTTTTTTACGTCTTGCACTTGCCAAAATGCATATTTGTAGCAAAAGTACGTTTTCTTGCTGCATAACAGTGGTTCTTTAGCTGAGAAACATTTCCCTTTTTGAAGCACCTAGCACTGGGCGTCTCCTGTACACATGCTTTGCTCACAACCCGGTAGAGCTCTCGGCACGTACGCGTCGACAGTGGCTGGGCTCAGATCCAAGGGCGGAACTTGAGTCCCTGCTGTGCAGGTGGAAGGACTGGTGCTTGTGTCTACTACGCATGCAAAGACGTTTTGAACGTGTGTCTCCGCAGAGCATGCTAGTGGATACCGGATATGTAGTGCTGCAGAGCTCTTAAGTTTCTCGGGCCCGTTCACGAGTAGCTCGCCCATTCCATTTTTTAGGTCTGGCTTAGAAGCATATTTTATAGCGGTGTAGCCTAATTTAATTAAATATTTAAAAAGCTTAAATAAAAGAATACCCCCAACACGGTACAGCATGGGCAGCTCACTTCAGCCATTGGCTCCCTTGCGAATGACTGCACCCACGTAATAACGTGCACATCTTTGTAAACAGAAGTTCAATTCAGTGCTATGGCAGGTGGGCCAATACTTTGCCAGTGCATTTTTTCCGTTCATTATACTTCTGTTTTTCAGTCAACCTTGTGTGTTCAAACTATACCTCGGCGTAATGTAAAAGAGTTGCAAAAGCTCATATTTTTGTGGTATTAAGAATCGTATTTTCCTGCTCTGTGCATTAAAACTGAAATGGGGTGTCTGTCCCTGTTCAGAGCTCAACTTCCTGTTAGGAAGTTCTCCTACTGTTGTATTACAATAGAATGTGATGATTTTATGGTTTTAATGTAACAATTTTATTCCAAGCATGTGGCTGCCATGTTTAGGTAAGCATGGGTTCTTCATTTTATGTTTGTTCATATGCCAATAATAAAAAAAAGAACCATCACACCTGCTTGCCAAGGCCATGCCTGGTACCTGTCGCAATGCTTGTTTTTCTTTGCATTCTGGGAACTGTTCCTGAATTTATAATGGGTTAACCGTTCTTCAAATCTGAGGATGCAAAGAAAAATCTTGACTGGATGAGCTGGTAAAAGTAAAAAGTTATGAGACCTCTTTGAAGCACAAGGAGGACTACAGATGAGCCCAGTGATTCATCTTCAACATAGTCTTCAGGAAACATTTTTATGGTCTGGCTTAAGAGCGCACCTGTCACTAGACAATTATGTGATCATCACTAACATAGCTGCTACGTTTTTGTTTGTGTATGTATGACATTGCCACAGTTTCAGTGTACTTATGACAATGAGTGAGATTGTACTGTCACGTGTGACATATCGAATGACACTTTCTCACGAGTAAAACCAAACACTCAGGAAGCAGGTTGGTAAGTTGAAAAAAAAATGGAATGTTAAAAGAACATGTCTTATTGACCGTCTTGTAAGTTCTAAAGCACATATGTAACAAAAGCCTTACTCCTATATGGTTGTTTAAAATTTAATGCTGCCGAAATATAATCGTACTATTCCTTTTCCTGCAAAACCACAGTCTGATTTTTCTCTTAGCTTGATGATTAGCTCACGCCAGATATACTACAATTTCATCAACATAAAATGAGCACCATTAACTTGCCTCTTTATCTATGTCTTACTTTCTTGCCGCATTGTGAGGGCGTTGCAGTGTATGTGGATTTTTTTTATAAAAAAAAATGCTGCGGGTGGGGTGTTTAAAAATAAATCAGACCCAGTGCTCGAACGACCTGTCCCTAGGAAGTTTGGGGCATATTTACAAGGCCCCTGCACCACTGGAGCGTACTTTTTTTGATGCTCCGTTGGCGCACAATGCTGAGCCATATTTACAAGGCCATGCAAAGCCACAATGCGTGGCTTTTCATGGCCTTGTAAATGTGACCCCCTTACACACTCTACTCTGCATGAAAGGGGTGTTCCATGGGTGTTGCTGTGGGTGTTCCCACGCAACATCAATGGATTCTGAAGTATTCTCAGATTTATAATGTTGCATAAACGTGGGAATGCGTCAGATTCTACCGCCTCCCCAAGGGAAGCGTTAAAGTGGTGCAACGAAGGGAAATACCTTTTATTTCTCCTTGTTTTATGTTCTTTCTCTTTAAAGTGAACAACTCCTGGTCCCAGGCTTAGATCTCAATAGCAATGCACCTGACCTCTCCTGGCTTACACTACACAGGTGAACCTCCACCCCTTTGACTCAATCTGCTGAAGCGCCTCGTTGCAATTAGGAGCTAGCTTGCTGATAATGCGTGACCTAACATTTCAATGCAGTGATGCAGACACTAGGACTAAAATGCGGTATTCTAAAAATGTATGCGTGGAACTTGGCATGGCTACACTAGAGAGGGGCTTTGGCTCCTCCTACATGTTGGGAGCCATGAGTACATGTTTTGATTGGGCAGATGTTCAGTGGTGGCTCCTCCGCTATTGCGGGGGGGGCGACCCACTGCTTTTGAGCAGTGCAAAGTAAAGGAAATGTAAAATGATAACTTTGAGTTATCATTTTGTTTCCTTTGCAGGCAGGCGGGGCTGCTCTGCTCTCTGGAGGAGTGGTTTGCCTCTCGGGCCGCCCAAACCAGTCATGCGCACTTTCCCCGTTCTCCATGCAGCCTGCATTACAGCCTGCGTGGAGAACATGCCCAGCCCCCATTCCCTGGCTGGGCGTCCAACCAGGACGCTCAGACCAATCACAACCCTGCACTGCAGCGTTGTGATTTGTCAGGGAGCCTGGGTGCTTACCAATCTCAACGCTGCATTGCAGAGTTGGGATTGGTCAGTGGGGCCTGGTTCCTGTTCCTCGAGTTCCACGAGCAGAGCAGGAGCAGAGACGCGGGACCCGGCGGCAAGGTAAGTTAGTTTTTTGAATTTTTTTAAATATTCGCACTATGTCTGCCCTCCCTGAGCCATTTCGGCCGCCACTGCAGATGTTGTGTGCTTCCACTAAGAGGCGCTTGCCCTCCAGCAGCTGTGATCTTTTTGTTAATTTATCCAGCTGCCTAAGCTTGAACTTTCAGGGTCACACGTGTGATATTGAAATGTTTTTAAAGTATCTTAGATAACTAAGTCATTTATGTTGCTTTTCTCTGTCAGCAGCACAGATAAGAGAAGGGCAGTTATTAACCTCCATGGAATTTTAGGTCTTGGTAGACAGTGCAACTATCACCTGACCTTTTAACCTCCTCCTCCAATATTATTCTATAGTTCTTTGCTTCCATAAAAATACATATCTATTCCCATGCTATTTACTTGTAATATTTCACATTACCACGCAACATTCATTTAAAGCCAGACCTTTTGGCATTGCCAGTGCTTGTTCACATCTGTCTTTGGCCGACTACAGCATGGGCAACTGTGTCAAGGGGGGTGAGCATATTTCAGGGTGTTTGCACATATGAAAGAGGGCTGTCATTCTAAGGCTTTGGTGTATCAATCCAAGGAAGGCAGATAGAATGAAGTGGTATATATTATACTATATGTGGTAGTTTATACTAGGAAACGTACCAATGGTGCTGGCACAGGTTTCTGTGCCATTTTGCAATTTATTATATTGTCACCTTATGGGTTTCATGGTGTCCTGGAACCCTAGGAGTACTAGGCCTGACATACAAGTCAGAGCCAGGCCAATGAAGGGGTGGGATATGCAGTAGGCGCTGTCAAAGGAGGTTGTGGATGAATGCAAGCCTATCCAGGGGCAGACTGTAAGATGCGCTGACGTTCACCAGGTTGCCAGGGACACTGAGCACAACACAAGCATGTTTGAACTAGAGCCTGCAGACTCTGGTAGTGAACATGCTGATGGTGGCATCTCGAGTCATCCTCCACTCCACCTTGCTCTCAGAGTTGGTGTTTCAGGGCTCTACCGAAGAGGGAATGCTGAGTAGGGTCTGGTGCACTGGCATTGCAGAAGGGTACTATGGGCAGGCCCAGGAAATGATGGGTGATTATCATCGAAACATCCTCGCCTCTTTAAGTACACTGCAGTGTGAAAAAACGATGCCATGCGAGTGGAGAAGGTGAGCCCCAGGTGCTAACCTGCCATTTGTAACTATGATAACTCCCTACTGAATTGCACACTCATGGCTGGTCAGCGTGTCGCAGGAAAAGTCAAAATTGGTAGTATTGTGCATGCTGACAAGTGCTATGCTGATCCAGGCACTGTATGGCCCAGTCGGCAAGAGTGGTTGTGGCCAGTGACTGACTATCATAGGATTACAATAGCTGTCTGAACATGACGTGGATCCATGTTTCACACTCCCAGAAATTTATGTAACTCGGTCAATGAGTCCGTCAGCCATCTTAAAACACAGTCCTTTGGCTGTCACCAAACTTTCTGGACCACCTTATTTACCACGGTCTGAAATGCAATATGGATCTGGCAGATTTCTAAATAGTGGTATTATCCATTGGTATCCCAGTCTTCAAAAAGGCATGGAAGAACCAATCACAGTTGTTACAGATCGATATAACACCTAGGTTGAACCTCAGTAAGAACCTTGGTGTCGTCCACTTGGGGAGGCTGCAGGAGTGGACAGGAGAATAGGGAAAACTCTTCAGTAGTCCACTTGGAGTTTCAAGGGGACTGGCAACAAAAGAGCAATGACTCAACCTGGATCTCCACATTGGGGAATTATGTTATGATTAAAAGAGGACGGGTATGTTTGGGATTCATGGACCTGTCCACCGCTTTTGATCTGGTTGACCTGTCCAAACGGTGACAAACCTTATCTTAGTTGGAGTAGAGGCAGGATTGGTGTCCCTGACAGAGAGAATGCATTCTTTGCATTCAAAAGTGATTATGTAGTGTATTCTTAAATGTGTTGTCTGCGCTCTTACTTTCTATTGTACTGTCATGTCAACATGGCGTCACTGTAGGCCATCCTTGCTGTGTTGGTTTCGGCTGTTTTCCATTTTGGTCAATTCTCCAGTGGTTGCTGATGGGAGCAGGTGCTGGCCTCTAATTAACATGTTGTTGACCTCTCCTCATTCATACATTATTCCTTTGACTTTGATTTAGCCAGATACATATGTTTTCGGTCATTAGCAACAGGCGGGAGCGGTCTGCATTAACTAATCCTAAAATAGCAAGTTCTAGTCTAGAAGTTCACATCTCTATTCTCACATCCATATCCTTTAAAGCATTACATAACAGCCCTATGGACCTTTTAAAGGGTTCTATTGCAGTAATGAAAGTTACCATGACAGATTTCCGTAGATCTGTAGCAGCGCAAGGGCCATTGCTTCTGCTTTGAGTGATGGAGATAATCGCTCCTTTTATCTATCTTGTAAATTACGTTCTTTTCTTGATACATCAGAGTTGTAGACCATGTGTTTCCGGTTTAGATTTTCACCTGCCATCTCAAAGTGCAGAACATTCTAAATGTACAGTTTTATGTCATTTACATATGAACGATTTTAAGCACAATTCACGTTAAGTTTGGCCCTTCCGTGTCCTTTGACCAGATGTTTGCTGTTTCAGAAATACTGCAAAGTCTCAAAGCTACTCAGTAAAGAAATAGGTCTGAAACATCACTGTTTTGTGCCTCCATTGGGAGTGTGGCTTTATAACGTGTGATGCTTTCTTTTTCAGCTGCGCTGCTACTGGCACTAGCTCAAAGGTGTCCCATCCTTGGACCAGTCCATGGCAGATTTTCTGCCTAGTCACATAGAGCCAAAACTATTTACATATAGATCTAAATAGAACGCTTTTATATCGCTAATGTTGATATTGAAAATCTGTCGTGGATCTGACCGGCCTGGCTATTTGTTAGACACCCCTGCATCACACTGTTATCTATCAGTCGACCTACTGCCTATGGCACGTTTTAAAACATTCAGGCATTAAAATTCTGTCAAAACCACCTGACCTTTTACTTGCAGATTCCCAATAACGAAATGTGAAAAGCAGAAGTTACAGCTGTGTTCTGGAATGAAAAATTTCCTAGCTATCGTAACGGAAAGTTTCAATTCTATTAAGGACTCGGAGGCGAGGATTATGCTATTCTTTCTCCACTTTATTGAATAGCAGCCATTTGTAGACAAGTACAACAACTACTATTCCCATGAACCATAGGGAATAAACAGAAAACAGTACAGAGTGTCCATAGCTAGAGTGTCAAAATGTAGAGGAGGTACCCTAATACTAGGAAAAGGGATGGGTATTCAGACAATAAACAGTACAAAGATTCCCCTTCTCCTAAGATTCAATTATAAGATTTGGATCCAACTTATAATAAGACTCAGAGAACTTAACAGACACAATCAAGCAATCTGTGATCTAGATTAAAATATAAAAATTTCCGATAACTAAAAAGGAAATTTCCAGGTCAGCTAAATTACAAACTTCTGTGTACTCAAATAGAGAAAGCAATAATATCAAATGATAAATTCTAAAAGGGAATGTTATATCAAAAAATATTTTTATTTTATTATGTAAAACAATATATCATACATAAAAATATACACGAGTTTCATATATTTTCGACTAATTCACATGTTTAAAAACCTATTTTGAAAATTCTTGAACATATTGTTAAAAACACATTAAGTACAAAGCGAAAAGAACAAACTGGCGACGCGGCGTTTCGGTGTGGGTGTTTCATCACCTTCTTCAGGACAATAGTTCATTTATTAAAAACAATCTAGACAAACAATGTACAAAACTCATGTTAGAAACCAAGATAAATGTAATTTAAAGAAAACATTCCCTTTTTACAATTTTTTTTTTTTTTTTTAGCGCCATGGAAAAAGATTTTTTAGAAAGCCTGATTCACGGAAATTCGAAGTGTCTGGTAATCAACCTTACTAAATTGTGGACATTTTGTCATATTGTTGCATGACGTCTTCTAGTTTCATGCATCGAACTATTCATAGTGACTGGTAACCATTCTTGAAATAATAAAAGGGATCATATCGCCTTATATCCCCTGCACCGTTCTGGCCTAATCCCATGTGGTGAGCTGTTCTTAAGTGCATTAAGAGCGACTATTAATTGTAGATACCTTATAGCATGATGCTGCTATTCTTTGTTTGTGGTATGCACTCACAAGGATCGTCAGACACACAAGTCTTCTTCTTGAATTATGAGGACAATGTGATCAATTCTGGAGGGGGTAAACAATATAATTAAAATACTCGCCCCTAACAGTTCCGTGTAATTCTATACGGGGTAAGTATAACCATTTTATATATATATATAGTTAAAACTGACCTTAGCATTCTATATTTATATGGCACCGTTTTTCATATTATTGGCGCTGCTGGGCAGTAAACATGCTGCAAGTAAATCCAGAGTATACAATCAGAGTGTTTAATAATTGGTAACCTTATCCACGCTATGAACTTTAAGCCACAGCGTAATGCAGACTTTAATGCCTGCCTTATTTAATTAAAAAAGGGAGGCATAGTCCCACCTGTGTTTTCCTTTTGTGTCCCTCACTACGGACGTTGCGTTGTCAATTCAATATTGTAGATACACTGTAATACAAGAACTTTGATTTCAATAAAACGATTTTATTAATTTCTCTATTACTGTAGAACTTCGTCAAGCTATATACCAAGGTCTCACCTGATGTATGGTTAGTAAAACTTCATATCCAATGTGTGATGTTTCACTAATTTCCGAAAGATATCTTGACAATCTATAGAAAGATATGAAAATAATGCTTTGTGTATAATAGGACTTGGGCTTAGGGAATCATTTCGGTTGAACTAAATCAAGTTTAAAGTTGTCAGCACAATCTTCTCTATAAAAGTGTACCTTAATAAGGGAACATCAATTCTCCCGTCTTTTTATAAGCGGTGTTTATTACCGCAGAGCCAGTATATTAATCTGTTTAAAAATAAATAAACATACAAATGGAATCGGTCAGTATATCTGAATTTATATGCCCATGCTTCTCCAATCTCTAGCGTGGCTAATATATCCTATCTCGAAATTGTGTTAAACAATGTTTAAAATTCATTA
Organism: Calotriton arnoldi; assembly: GCA_963921515.1. Classification (NCBI taxonomy): domain Eukaryota; kingdom Metazoa; phylum Chordata; class Amphibia; order Caudata; family Salamandridae; genus Calotriton; species Calotriton arnoldi. Next base: position 202,707 of record CAWUFW010015246.1, read on the forward strand.
ACTGATAAGTTTTACGGAGACAAATGCGTGAATCGAGTTATCGCTATGTCTCCTGACTCTATTCTTAAGTATTAATGTAAAAGACTACATGTTTCCTACTGCCGTTCGGTTGTTCGGTGAAGGCTTACCTTGAAGGGCTGAAAAGGATAGTGACCGTCCGTATCGCCTGTCCATCGTGGATGCACAAGTAAGCTAATACGGGCGGCTTTTAAATGCACCTATGACCGTCGCTTGGAAATGACGTCATAATCTGAGTCAATACACTTGAACTGGGTGTCTTTACTGATGGTAGGAAACTCTTGCTCAAATGTGCGTAAACAGCGGCGGCCATCTTATAATAGGTTATGCCTCATATTGTAACCATAAATATTATAAAGAGGCCGTCTCTTTCCGTTACAATTTTTCTTGCCAATTCGGTTGTTTTCTTTCTTTATTTAGAAACAACTTGTAAATCGAGCTCAATAATCTAATTATTATCTGGTTTTATGTTCCCGCGATAATAAATACGGCGGCCATTTTGCTTAACCGGGAACAAATTAACTGAACTTTATAAATAAAAAAAAAAAAATCAGACTCAATAGATTTTTCGAGGGTAAAGAGAGAACTGTAACTGAGAACAAATCAGGCCTCAAACCTAAGTCAAATTGGACCCCATCGGGCCATATGGTAAGTAAAGATATAGAAACCTTTGAGAGAGTGATAGAGAGAGGAATAGAAAATATTTTAGATAAAAAACATGGACTAAACATAATCTTACTAAGGTACAATATGAGGCTCTCCGTAGCTTAGAACAAAATAAGGAGATAACTATCAAACCAGGTGACAAAGGTGGCAGCATTGTCATCATGGATACATCAGACTATGAGAATAGAATAGAGATGCTCCTTAAAAATGAACTTCATTACAGAAAATCTGATAGTAGAGAATGGATCGAATTAGGCAAACAAATAGGGAATCTCCTAAGACTTGCAAAAGATGATGAAATCATTTGTCAGGATGAGTACAATTACATGTACAACGAAAACCCCACGATACCAGCAATCTACGGTCTACCAAAGGTGCACAAAAATATGCAGGACCCCCCCGATTCGGCCCATAGTTTCCTGCATAGATTCCTTAACGGAGGCATTAAGTAAATACGTGGATACATTTTTGCAGCCATTGGTCATTAGACAAAAAGCATATATTAAGGATACAACAGACATGATCCACAAAGTGGAACATATACCTTTTGATTCAGAGACACAATGGTTGGTGACCCTTGACATAGAGGCCTTGTATACGAACATCCCTCAGGATGACACAATTCGTATGATTAAGGGCCTCTTGAGTAATGAAGACGGGGATTTGTCACCCCACTCTACTTTTATAGTTGAATGCACAGAAATTATACTGAAAAACAACATATTTTTATTCAAGGAAAATTTTTATAGACGGATCAAAGGGACCAGCATGGGAGCCACATGCGCTCCCAGTTTACCATGCCTATATGTTTCATCCTTTGAGGAGAAACATATATTTAGCGAACTTGCTCCTTTTTATGAAAATGTAAGCCACTGGTCCCGTTTTATAGACAATGTCTTTTTTATCTGGCAGGGCACAAATGAGGATTTAAATTCATTTATACAGTGGTTAAACTGAGGAGACAACAATCTGAAGTACACCTCGGCATACAATAATAAAATGTGCACATTTTTGGATATCACAATAAAAGACACCAATGGCACACCATCAGTGGAGCTTTATACTAAACCCACAGACCGCAACACCATGTTGGATTTTGAAAGTTATCCTCTAAGCCAGAGGAGTAATATCCCCTTCGGCCAATTCCTTAGAATCAGACGTAATTGTACAAACATAAAAGACTTTGAATTCCATGCTAAAACACTTACTAGGAAATTGACAGACAGAGGATATCCTAAACAACTAGGTAAAAAAGTCTACAAACGAGCCAAGTACTACAATAGGGACAGCCTGTTCGAACCAAGATCTAAGAGTACTGAAAAATCAGAACAGGTAGTTTGTGTCACCAACTTCATGAGTTTCAGTAATAAGATTAAAAATCTTATTAATAGTAATTGGCATTTACTAAACAACGCCAACTCAATACACTTGCCAAAACCGCTCTTCTCCTTTAGAAGGAATAAGACCATAAGAAATTGTTTGGTACATACATATCCCAATTGTATAAATAGGAAACCTTTACGAACAATTGATGGTTCCAATCCTGTAGGCAACTTCCCTGTGGCTCCTGTAATAATTGTGAGAACATCATGAAAGGAACCACAGTAACATGTAATAAGATCACTCAATTTAGTCAATTGTCGCACTAAAAACGTTATTTATCTTGTCCTGTGTCCCTGTGATAAAGGATATATTGGTGAAACATCCAGGGAAATACGGTTAAGATTAAACGAACACAAATCTGCGATTCGCACTAAACGAAACAATGCACCCTTAGTAGAACACTGGATGGAAATGGAACACAAAATAGATGACTTGAAGTGGTGTATTATTGAAGCAATACAAATGAGCATAAGAGGTGGAGATGTGACAGCCAAAAGAAAAAAGAGAGAACAATTTTACATGTCCAAATTCAATACATATAAAAGCGGACTGAACAGTAAGGAGGAATGGGAGAAAATTATTTAAACCTCATCGGCCCTTTAGGTCCTGCATGGGGCACGATGGGAGATTGATAATTGTGATTACTGGAACAGCCGAATGAGACAATCAGATATAGTGAAGTTTAGATCTGAGAGGTAAGGAACATACTTAAACAATCCTTTGGTCTAATACAGGATTTATTAATCTAGACACTGACTCTGCCATATAGATATTGAACACAATAAATACTTTAATATATACTGTATTAGAGCAAAGGATTGTTTATCAAGACACTGACTCTGCCATATAGATATTGAACACATATTGTTCTTGGTTTTGTTTTTAAATTCCAAAATGATTGTACATCATTGAGCTTCATAATCCCTAGGGGTGGTAATGCATTCATTACTTAAATAAATATTATACTTTGGATCATGTAGGTATAGTGTTATACTTTGGATCATGTAGGCATTATCACCAGTTTAAATTTAATTTTATATTTAGGCACGCAATATTCTCTTTGGTTCATTAAACATAAGCGGTTTGACTGAACCACTTAACATCAGCGATCCCTGATTATATCTTGAATTTATATTCGATAAGAAATCTTTTTCTGTATGATTTGCAGAGTCATTTTAATTAAAAACAGAGTGTCTTTATGAACAGAAGTTTAATACTATGTACATTTTTTTTATTTTTTTTTATAAAGTTCAGTTAATTTGTTCCCGGTTAAGCAAAATGGCCACCGTATTTATTATCGCGGGAACATAAAACCAGATAATAATTAGATTATTCAGCTCGATTTACAAGTTGTTTATAAATAAATAAAGAAAACCGAATTGGCAAGAAAAATTGTAACGAAAGAGACGGCTTCTCTATAATATTTATGGTTACAATATGAGGCATTACCTATTATAAGATGGCCGCCGCTGTTTACGCGCATTTGAGCAAGAGTTTCCTACCATCAGTAAAGACACCCAGTTCAGGTGTATTGAATCAGATTATGACGTCATTTCCAAGGGACGGTCATAGGTGCATTTAAAAGCCGCCCGTATTAGCTTACTTGTGCATCCACGACGGACAGGCGATACGGACGGTCGCTATCCTTTTCAGCCTTTCAAGGTAAGCCTTCACCGAACGGCAGTAGGAAACATGTAGTCTTTTAGATTAATACTTAAGAATAGAGTCTGGAGACATAGCGATAACTCGATTCACGTATTTGTCTCCGTAAAACTTATCAGTTAATGAATTTTAAACATTTTTTAACACAATTTCGAGATAGGATATATTATCCACGCTAGAGATTGGAGAAGCCTGGGCATATGAATTCGGATATACTGACCGATTCCATTTGTATGTTATTTATTTTTAAACAGATTAATATACTGGCTCTGCGGTAATAAACACCGCTTACAAAAAGACGGGAGAATTGATGTTCCCTTATTAAGGTACACTTTTATAGAGAAGATTGTGCTGACAACTTTAAACTTGATTTAGTTCAATCGAAATGATTCCCTAAGCCCAAGTCCTATTATACACAAAGCATTATTTTCATATCTTTCTATAGATTGTCAAGATATCTTTCGGAAATTAGTGAAATATCACACATTGGATACTAACCATACATCCGGTGAGACCTTGGTATATAGCTTGACGAAGTTCTACAGTAATAGAGAAATTAATAAAATAGTTTTATTGAAATCAAAGTTCTTGTATTACAGTGTATCTACAATAATGAATTGACAACGCAACGTCCGTAGTGAGGGACACAAGAGGAAAACACAGGTGGGACTATGCCCCCCTTTTTTAATTAAATAAGGCAGGCATTAAAGTCTGCATTACGCTGTGGCTTAAAGTTCATAGCGTGGATAAGGTTACCAATTATTAAACACTCTGATTGTATACTCTGGATTTACTTGCAGCATGTTTACTGCCCAGCAGCGCCAATAATATGAAAAACGGTGCCATATAAATATAGACTGCTAAGGTCAGTTTTAACTATATATATAAAATGGTTATACTTACCCCGTATAGAATTACACGGAACTCTTAGGGGCGAGTATTTTAATTATATTGTTTACCCCCTCCAGAATTGACCACATTGTCCTCATAATTCAAGAAGAAGACTTGTGTGTCTGACCATCCTTGTGAGTGCATACCACAAACAAAGAATAGCAGTATCATGCTATAAGGTATCTACAATTAATAGTTGCTCTTAATGCACTTAAGAACAGCTCACCACATGGGATTAGGCCATAACGGTGCAGGGGATATAAGGTGATATGATCCCTTTTATTATTTCAAGAATGATTACCAGTCACTATGAATAGTTCGATGCATGAAACTAGAAGACATCATGCAGCAATATGACAAAATGTCCACAATTTAGTAAGGTTGATTACCAGACACCTCGAATTTCCGTGAATCAGGCTTTCTAAAAAATCTTTTTCCATGGTGCTAAAAAAAAAAAAATTGTAAAAGCGAATGTTTTCTTTAAATTACATTTATCTTGGTTTCTAACATGAGTTTTGTACATTGTTTGTCTAGATTGCTTTTAATAAATGAACTATTGTCCTGAAGAAGGTGATGAAACACCCACACCGAAACGCCGCGTCGACAGTTTGTTCTTTTCGCTTTGTACTTAATAATGTGTTTTTAACAATATGTTCAAGAATTTTTAAAATATGTTTTTAAACATGTGAATTAGTCGAAAATATATGAAACTCATGTATATTTTATGTATGATATATTGCTTTAAATAATAAAATAACAATCTTTTTGATATAACATTCCCTTTTAGAATTTATCATTTGATATTATTGCTTTCTCTATTTGAGTACACAGAAGTTTGTAATTTAGCGACCTGGAAATTTCCTTTTTAGTTATCGGAAATGTTTTATATTTTAATCTAGATCACGGATTGCTTGATTGTGTCTGTTAAGTTCTCTGGGTCTTATTATAAGTTGGATCCAAATCTTATAATTGAATCTTAGGAGAAGGGGCATAGCTAGAGTGTCCTATCTTCTGCACCAATCACAGGTCCCCAGGGTGCTGATAGTCCTCTGTCCCTGACTACTCCTCCTCTTTCGTCGCTCAGTCAGCCATCAAGGACGCTTCAAGAAACTTGGTTGTTGGAATCGCCTGCAAGGAGCAAAGGCATAGCGTAAGGGACAGAAATGGTTAAGGATCAACCCTGTGGAAAAAGCATCTCAAGTACAGTCACAAGAGCGTGTCAACCGACCAAACCAAGGCAAAAACTTTACTTACTCCAATACGAGGGAGGGAAGATCATCAAGGAACTTGTACCCTGGGTGGGATAATCCTCGCCTCCGAGTCCTTAATAGAATTGAAACTTTCCGTTACGATAGCTAGGAAATTTTTCATTCTATGTCAGGACCGGAGGCGAGGATTATGCTTGTTTAAAGCTTGCTCACAACCAAATGAGCCATATCAATAACCGGTTTAAAGTAAAACCGCTTAAAAGTAGAGTCGGAAGACCAATCTGCAGTATTCAGAATGTCTTCCAGACGAGCTCCCAGGGTAAATGCTTTGGAGGCCATTGCCCCTCTTGTAGAGTGAGCTCCAAACAGACGGAGGTCTATACCAGCCTCCTGCATCACCCACCGAACGCAACGGGCAATCGTGGGCGAGGACACAGCCTTGTGAGGCTTTCTAAAAGCAATGAGGAGCTGCCGCTCCCCCGTAGGTCTAAATTCCTCAGACATCTCCTCGTATGCCTTGAGGCAGGCCACCACACACAACTTCGGGGAATCCGGGAAAGCAGGATAAGATATGGATGTCGTCCCACACTTGGTGCGTCTACGGATTGTAAAGGTAACCCCTGTAGGGGAAAAAATCCTACCAGACACGTCCAGGGCTCTGACGTCCGAAACCCGTCTGCAGGAGACTAAGCAAAGGAGCATGGCCAACTTTGCGGAGAGTTCTTTCCTAGAGAGGAATCTGTTCGGCTGCCAGGACAGGAATAAGTTCAAAACCTGGTTGACGTCCCATAGTTGAGAATATCGCGGTTCTGGAGACAAAGAAAGGCGAATGCCGCGAAGAAGACGACAGACCAAAGGATGTTCCCCAACGGGAGAGCCGTCCACGATGGTGTGGCCGGCTGAGATGGCGGAGCGGAAGGTATTGATGGTCCTGTATGCCAAGCCCTCGTCCGCCAGGGCGGCCAAAAAATTCAGGATGGAAGTCACATCTGCTGCCACGGGATTGAAACTCCGTCGCAGACACCAACGACACCATCTTCGCCAGGTGGAACGATATCGTTTGACAGTGCTGTCCGCCCAAGCCTTGGACATGAATCTCTCAGCCGCTCCCGAAAGGCCTGGGACCGCCCATCGTCCTCTGTAATCTGCCATGCCATCAGGGTTAGCGATCCCTGTTCGATCAACGGGTGAGGAACTCCGACCAGACTGAGAAGTAGAGTGGGAAAGCGGGGGAGAGGGATTGGAAAATCCCAAGAAAGTTCCAGTAGAACTGGAAACCAAACTTGCGACCTCCAAATCGACGAAATGAGCACCACATTCGCTTGTTGCCGCCGCACCTGGGCCGAGACCCGGGTGATCATGGCGAATGGGGGAAAGGCATAACCCGCTTCCTCCTGCCAGTTCTGCAGAAATGCGTCCGTTTTCTCCGCAAGGGTGTCCGGTTTCCAACTGAAGAACCGGGAAGCTGGTGATCCAGGCGGGACGAGAATAGGTCTACTGAGAATGGGCCCCAGATATCCTGGAGATCCGCAAACACCCCTGGATGTAGCTTCCAAAGGCTCACGTCGTGGAAATGACGGGATTGGAAGTCTGCCACCTGGTTGTCCTGACCGGGGAGATACTCCGCTGAGACGGAGATCTGATGGTCCAGGCAATACTGCCAAAAGTTCGCCGCCAGGTCTGAGAGGGCCTTCGAGCGCAGTTGATGTGTAACTGCTGCTCTTGCGGATACCACACACCTCCCGTGGTGAAGTCCCACACCTCGCGCCCCATCCGGATCTGCTCGCGTCGGACTCGATAATGATATCTGGCACAGAACCGAAAATGGCTCGTCCATTCCAGGCTTCCATGTTGGATAGCCACCATCGGAGTTCCTCCTTGGCGTCCGCTGAAAGACCCACCTTGTGGAATAAGAGAGGCCCTTGCGCAGGTGGGTTGCCTTGAGGCGTTGGAGGGCTCTGTAATGGAGCGGACCCGGGAATATAGCCTGGATTGAGGCCGATAGAAGGCCCACTATGCAAGCAAGTTGCCTGGGCGTGATCTGAGGCTGGGCGAGAGCCCTCCGAATCTCGTGACGCATTTTCGTCAGCTTGCGGGAGGGGAGGCTGAGGGTGGACTCCACGGAGTCGATGGAAAACCCAAGAAAAACTACTTTCTGAGAGGGAACCAGAGTGGACTTGGACTCGTTGATCAAGAAACCGAGGCTCTGGAGGAGATTGACGGCCGTCTGGAGGTGACGAGAGAGGGTGTCGGGGTCCTGCGCCATCAGGAGGATATCGTCTAGGTAGACGATAAGTCTCATGCCCGAGGCCCGTAGGCGCTCGATGACTGGTCGGAGAACCTTGGTGAAACACCAAGGGGCGGAGGACAGACCGAACGGAAGAGTGGCGAACTCGTACACCCTGTCCTGCCAGCAAAACTGTAGAAACCGCCGGTGGGGCTGGAAGATTGGTATCGCGAGGTAGGCGTCCTTGAGGTCGAGGCGCGCCATCCAGTCGTTGGGACGAAGAATATCGCGAAGCAGATGGATACCCTCCATCTTGAAGTGACGGTAGACCAGCCACTCGTTGAACTCGAGCAAGTTGATGACCGGCCTTTGGCCCCCGTCTGGCTTGTCCACCAGAAAGAGGTTGCTGAGAAAACCTCTGGGATGCGGCCGTGATTCCGTAATCGCTTCCTTGTACAGAAGAGACTGAACCTCTTGGTCGACTAACGCGGCGTCCGCTGCCGAGAAGCATAGCGGGCGCGGTGGCACGGCCTGTGTAGGTTCCCCTTGAAACTCTATGTGAAAACCCCGCACAGTTTGCAACACCCAGACGTCTCCCGTGATGGAAGTCCAAACCGGGGAAAAAACGCGACAGACGGCCCCCCACTTTTAGAAGGGAAGAAGGAAGAACACTCACTGGAGGAAGGGAAGAAGGGGGAACACTCACCGGAAGAGCTGGAGGCTCCACCACCTCTGTTCTTGCCTCGTCGTCCACGCGTGGGGTAAAAATTGCCAAAGCGGGCCTGGTCTTGATACTGCCCCTCGGAGCCTTGACCCCTGTGCTGGTTAGGGCGGCCGGACGAGCGGCCCCGTCCTCGTCCGGCCCCTCGGAAAACCCGAGGACGAAACATTTTCCTGATAGAGGATTGGGCCTTGTCGAGGGATGTAAAGGTATTGACAAACCTCCCTAACTCTTTAATAAAAGGTTCACCAAATAGGCCGCCCTGAGCGATCGCACCCGCCTCCGAGTCGGCCAGGTCCCCCAACTTGGGGTCGACCTTGATGAGCAGGGACCTGCGCCGCTCTGTGGAGGTTGCACAGTTGGCGTTTCCGAGAAACACCACCACGCGCTGGGCCCAGGAGGAAAGGTGTTCAGGCGAAATCAGGGAACCAGAGGCTTTGGCCTCCTCGGCCATGTCCAATATTTTGGTGATGGGGCCCAAGATGTCTAACAACTTGTCTTGACAGGCGCGCCAAGACCTGTCGATGCCCTTCTTGGGGTCTTTGACAAATTTCTGGAGGAAAGTAGCCATTCTGGGGTCAATGTCCGGAGTGGCGGCTACCTTCCCATCAAGGGAGGGGCGGGGGCATTCTGCCCGAAGACAATTACGGGTCGCAGGTTCAAGGGGCCGGCGGATCCGACTGGCCACGTATTGGGCGACCTTTTCCGAGGGGGCCCAGTCTGAGGATCTTGGGTGGAGTATATCGTCCGGGTTCAACATGTCCGCACAGAGGTTTTGCCCATCGGAGGAAGAAGCATTTTGCCCATCAGAGGCAGGCGCGGGGCGAGAGGAAGGCCGCCAAGGGCGTGAAGGTTCTGTACCGTCACCATCATCACCCTGGGCCCCATCCCCAGTGGACGCCGGAGGAGCAGTGCTGGCCAGGAAGGCCTGTTTAAAGCGGTCAAAAGCATCGGAGTCCACCCCAGCGTCTCTAGCGCGTTTGGCTGGAGGAGGTTGGTGGTCCGCAAGCAGTCCGCTAGTGGAAGGGACAGCTGGGAGAGACTGACCGGCCCTGGTCAATTTTGCGGGACAACCTCTCTTCAAGGGGTGTCATAGCCTGTTCCACCACCTTATATATGGACGCATCCACAGCGTCGTAAAAATCCTCATCCCACTGAAGGACAGAAAGAGGGTCCTCCTCCCACTGATCGTCCTGATAGACGTCCTCTTGATAATCCTCCATTATACTCAGGGAGGTAGCTTAAGTAAGTGTATGTGAGGGTAGGACCGTACCAGGTAGGTAAATATTGTAAGGGAAGGTAGGAGAGTACCAGTAGGAAATGAAGGAGAGGTGGAGCGCCTCAGAATATAGGGGGCTGGGTGTCAGCCTATAATAAGGGCGGGCAGTGCTCGCAATAAATTTTGGGCCTGAAGCCCGGGACCCAACAGCCCAGGTGCCAAAGGTAATCTGAAGGGCAGCCTGCCAATAAGGGTCCCAGCAGACACTGTCTGCAATACAGACTCTAGAGCGTAATAACCGAAGACCTAATGATACTGACCCCCAGGGCAGGGAAACTGCCTCAAGCTGCCTAACGGCAGAGTACTGACCTAAGCAACTTGGGCGTTCAGCGGGGGCGTAGCGCTACACACTGCCTAATGGCAGACCAACAAACAGACTCGGGTCAGGGGTGTAATGGCAGGCAAGACCAGGCACTCGCGGCGATGCTGCTCGGAACTCTGCTGCGGGCTGAATGCACTGAGTCCGGCAGCATGTGCGAGGCGGCGCGCACACAGGCGCCCTCTGGCGGTCGACCGAAGTCACCGCAGCTGGCACCGAAACACAGCCGTTGGGGAGCTCCGGCGCTCCCACGGCTGAATGCGAGACGCCGAGTAGCGGCGGACTCGCAAATCTAAAAGAAAAACTGTTAGGAAATAAAATCAAATGGTTTTGGGGATTCCGGCGGGCGCGCGTTCACAATATGCACAGTGGCGTGCGCGCGCCGCAGACATGCGAGCCGTGAGGGAAACGGCGCTGAGGCAACAACGGGAAGTACAATAAACACAAGCCCCACAGCGCAGCGCGCTACTTGAAAACACCGGCGGATCCGCCGTTAAGCACAATAACACCAATAAGCCAATAATGAAACAATTAAGCACAAACAGAGAGACAACAAATAGGACTTATCTTGGCTGCAAGCAGCGAAGAAAGAGGAGGAGTAGTCGGGGACAGAGGACTATCGGCACCCTGGGGACCTGTGATTGGTGCAGAAGATGGGACACTCTAGCTATGGACACTCTCTATTGTTTTCTGTTTATTCCCTATGGTTCATGGGAATAGTAGTTGTTTTACTGGTCTACAAATGGCTGCTATTCAGTAAAGTGAAGAAAGAATAGCATAGTCCTCGCCTCCGGTCCTGACATAGAATTGTGGTGCACCGCAAGTAAAGAGAACATTGCTGTCCGAGGCATGTGATTGTGCTTTGGGGAGCTGGTGCTTGGTGTGACGCCAAGGGGCCGATTCGACTTTGACTTTCGACTTCCCATGTAGCAGGTAAAGGCAGTTAGTGGACCTATCGATTTACAAGGCCCAGTAAATTTCATCCTGGATCTCCGGGTCGTAAAAAGGAGAAATTAGGACTTACCAGACTTTTGGGACTGGACTCGCTGATTCCCTCAGTAATTTCTCATAGCACTCTTTAGGTCCTCACTAATTCTGGGGTGGCGGTGAGGGATGTTGATTTAGTAGAGCCATATTTGAAAAACTTGTAATCAGCACCTAAAAAGTAGACGTGGGTCTGTGTGTAAGTCATTTACCAAAAAGACATGTTAACCTCTCCAAAGTTTGAAATTGATACAGCCGAGCAGTTTCACTTGCACATCTGTAGATGACGTGATGTACATAAAAGTTTTCCAATGTTTGAATCTGTCTTACAGAGATTCCCCTTTCTCCCTCTCTCTCTCCAGAGTAATCATGGTTGTGGACTGGATTGGGTTTTGTTATGCCGGCGTGCTGGCTTTTGGTGGTGTGCTGGGGTACACGCGGAAAGGTAAGAGTTGTAAGAAATTGCCTTTACTGTTTTCATGGGGTGAGGTGAACTCTTCCACATGGGCAGTACTTTAAATGAATGGAAAAAAATAAGTGCAGCTACTCATTGAATCGAGGTAGAGGCGTGTTAGTGGGCGGGGTTATAGACAGGGTGAGACATGATGGTACAAGAACACTTCTGCTGAGTATTCATTTTGCCCTTGCATTGCCTCAAACTTTCCATATGTGCAGAATAACAGCTACATATGCGCATAAAGGGCGGTGTAAAGACCTGCTGGGAACAATGGAAGGAGCTTCTATATCCTGAATGGGCCAGGTCCATCAACAGTTCTATTAGCACTTTCAGGCTAATAATCAATGTGCCCCAGGACAAGGGAGACTAGCATTTACACCAGTTGAGGACATACCAAAACGTGAGAAATGTATCAATATAAACAAAATGTGTTAACTCGTTACACAAAATGAATGTTATTCACCACATGTTAATGTTTCCTTGTTTTGTAATATTTGCAGCTTCTTAATGTCATACTGTTCCTACTTGCATTTGACGCAGTCCTTGTATATTAAAGAGTGCACACACACAAACAAGCATTCCACACATTTCTTTTCAAATTGCTCCCGAGTGTCCTGATTCTCTTCCTCTCTGATTTCTTTTCTCTCTCACTGATCAGTTTCAACCTTGTGCTAGTTGCACAATTTGGTAACATTAACTTGGAGGCTCTACTGATGGTTAAATGAAATGTCAGACTATTGAGTACAAAAATATAGACATGCCAAAATATAGATATACAGAATATCATAACTGTAAGTACACATTGGTAAGTATAGATTTACTATTTTTCAACTTGAATCTACATATCTTGAAAATATATATCGCCAAGGTACATATATGTGGATTTAAGTATAGTAAACCTATGTATAATATTTACCTTCACAATATTCTGGTAGTCAGTTATAGCCATGATATTTTGGCATGTGTGTATTTAAATGTCAATATTCCAGTAGTAAACTCTGCTAATCAGGTCTGAAGAGAAAATCATAAGCAGGGTTATAGAGCTAAATCAATGTAGGGATGATTTTACGATTAAACATTGATATTAGGTTGTAAAAAGAAGCAAAATTAAGGCTAGAAGTAATCTGTAAACAGCTAGACGTTGAGTTGATTCTTTGCTTTTGCTTGTACTGCATCTGTGGCCTGTTAAGTAGGTCCTTGTTGTTTTGATCATCCCAGCCACCTCCAAAGTAAGTATGCTCAAGGAAGTCGCACAACTATTTTGAATCTGCTCAACTGGGAGCCAGGCGGTCCCGCCGCGTTGTTGCATCTGTTTATAATGTTGAGGGCAGTGACGTGGCCAGTGTGTCATGGGCTCTAAAAAAAGGAAGGAAATGGGCCCCATGATCGCTGTTTGAATGGTAAAATACAGGATTATTCAGGATTAAGTGGATCCCTTATGCCTTTGGGCCCCGGCGCCACTGCACTTGCTGCACTAATGGAAGCTATGCCACTGGCTAAGGGCCAGGGCGTGTCCGCCATTGCTTTTGAGGATATACATATGTGAAAGAAGTTAGTTTACACATATTGCAGCGCAATTGTGCAGAAAAATATACACAGCGGCATGCATGTTTACAGAATGGAAATGTAATAGTTAATGGACGCATCAAAGAAGCTGGAGTCCTCTTGAGTTTTGGCTCTGCATTTTTTTTTTTAAAACCACTAAAAGCAAAGTCTTGTGATGTTTCTAACCACCTTGGGAACTTGCAAAATCGTTAAAAAAATATATATGCTTTTTAAAAACGTTTTGTGCCGTATGCATGCAAGAAAACATTTAAACATCGCACCAGCTCGCCAAGGCCAGCCCTCTTTGCTTTACTAGTGCTTGTCATTCGTCTATTGTTCCAATGAGAGCACAGCATAATTGGCGTAAGGCAGATCTATTTGAAAGCCTCATGTTTTAATGAGGGCAATGTAGTTTAGAGTTTCAGTACCAAGTGTTTTTTCCGCCACTGGCCTTCACTTTGGTTCCTGGGTGCTCACACATTGGCACACGTGCGCTAATGCAGCCTGCATGTTGACCAATCCTGGTCTGACATTCCCTATTTATGACAGTTAAGTCATTTTTGTTTTGCCAGCTAGCGCCTCTGCAAAGCAGAAACGCACAAATACAGTGTACAAAGAAGAAATGCAACTGGGTATTAGGAAAATGTGCATCTGCATGAACCTTTCGCCTAAGATTTGGACAGTAAGTTTCTGAAGTGAACTTTTTTCTCCCTTTGCCCTCGCTTTGGAAATAAAACGTTCAAGAATTAGTTGCTTTGTTGAGGCAAGACAAATTTCAGGTTTAAGCTGTATCAGAAATGGTGCAGTTTCAAGATTGAGGCCGCCAATTCAGGCCAATAATGGGTTTGAATTCAGATTTCTTGTAAATAGATCCCAAAAGAAGCATTGACTGAGTTGGCCATGAAAAGAAACCTGATTCCAAGGGACACCCAGTAACAGCTTGTATTAAAAAAAAATAAAAAAATATTACGATGTAAGAAATCGGGTTATTGGTTGAGAGTGTGGAAGCCCCACTTGGGCAACAACCACAGTCCTTTTCAGGATGAACCACAGAAGACACTAAATTAAACTGTACTTAACCCTCTTGTCACTTGGCATAAAGCAGTCACCCTCCGCATGCTCTGAAAAATCTTCAGGTGGCTCCCCGCCTTCACCAGGACAACAGTGACTCAAGCCCACTGGACTACGGAAATGCACGCTACACCGGAACCACCTCCCATCTCCTCAAACGTCTACAGACCATAGAGAACGCCTCCGCCAGACTCATCCTCGATGTCCCCAAATGGACCAGCATCACCCCACCTCAGAATCCTCCACTAGCACACTGTCCAGAAGAGATGGCAATTCTAGCTGCTGACGCACATCTACAAGGCCCTCCAACACCGGACTCTCCTACATTAACCACCTGCTGACTTTCCACCAACCGCCCAGACAACTCCGATCTGCCTATCTCGCCCTCGCCCCACGCATTCCAGAGCAGCCACAGTGGAGGTCGTTGTTTCTCCTACGATGCCACCAAACCTTGAAACGACATCCCACTCCACCTCCGAACCTCCCCCTCTCTCACCGACTTCAAGAAGGCACTCGAGACCTGGCTCTTCGACTAATTCTCGCCAGCGCCTGGATACCCCCCCGGGGTGATAAGCCGCACTTTACAAATACCGATTGATTGATTGATTGATTGAGTCAGGCTTAACTTAGTGGCACTGTGTAAAGTATTTATGCAGCACACAAACAGTAATAAAGTGAAAACACAACACAAGAAAAATCTGTGCTAATTTAGAAAAGTAGAATACATTTTAATAAGAAAATAATATCGGAACAAAAAAAATTCAATCAGTAGAACCGGATATTTAATATTAAGGGTTTAAGTTAAAATAGCATCAAAAGCCTCCAAGCACCAACTGAGGGTATCTAGTTGCGCTGGACTGGGACAAAGTCACTAATTCAGGCCGACTGCAAGGGAGCGCAGGATCAAGTTTGGACAACTGAGAGTTGCACTTTATGTCCTTGGTGCAAGGTCTGCGCGGAATTGCTTAGTGAGGGTTCACTTTGCCTGGTGGAAGTTGCAATGAGGCAGTACGGCAAAGCTTTGTGGGACTTTGCGTCGGATTTGATGGAACCTTCATTTAGGCCAGGAGGACTTCTCTCTGATATCAGTCCAGACCTGGAGAGACACCTCTTGGGGATTAGGGACTCACACAAGCGGGGCTCGGCCAGGTCCAGTTATAGGTCCAGGCAGGTCCAGTGCAACTGGGTAGTTGCAGGTGCCTCAGAGGCTTGTTGTTTCCCTATAGCTAATAACAGGAGGTCAGCCAATTAGCCTTTGGAGTCACTCAGGTTAGCCTGGGATGAAGGGAGCAGGTCCCGTCGTCTTTTTCACAGAGAAGGACAGGCCTCAAACAGCAAGGGAATCTTCTGTGGAACATGGCATGCCTCAAGCTTCAGGACAGTCCTCTAGTAGTAGCAGGGCAGTCCTCTGAGGAACAAGGCAGACCTCCAGCAGCAAGGGCAGGACTCTGGGAAACAAGCCAGTCCTTGTTCTGTAATGTCCGCAGGTCCAGGAGTGCACTGAATAAGTGATTTGAAAGATCCAATATTCCTACCGGTGCCATCCTTTGAAGTGGGGGTGACCTCTTCACTCTCCCCACATCTGGTTCTGGAAAGCCATTCCCTTCCCCTGCCAAGGCTTCAAGAAGTCTGGGGTCACAAAAGACTAGTGTCAGGTTCCTTGGAGTGTATTGGAGGCAGCCCTTTAAAATGTAAGTGGGGCAGGGAACAGCTCTGCCCCCAATCCTCGAAGATGGCCCATCCTGCCAAAATCTAGTCCCCTTTTGTTTTACTGTCTGGGAGGAATATACAAAGGCCAACAGCTAAGCTATTCACACTCATGTAACCCAGGAGCCTAGCAGCAGGCACCAAACGGTTAGGACAAGAAGATGTCAATGGGGTGTCCCAGTATCCTGCAGAACCTGGGGACTATCAACAATATATGCACAGTGGTTCTGCCACGGGGAAAGACATTTCCTCAAGGAAATTGCTTTGTCCTCTCAAAGGTCGGACCAGCAATTAATGATACACGCACTGACCGTAGACATCAACAATAAGTCAAACATGACAAAGACTTAATTCATTTAGAAAAAATTGGTGTACGATATATTAAACTTCATATATCATATGTGATTAAAGACATATCAATATTAATATAAAACAGGACTAATACACATTGTACAATACATAACACTACAGATACATAAGATTTAGTGACATAGAAGTGTGACTCTAAGAAAACACGTTACACATGAATAACGCCTAAACAGAGATTTCTAGCAGCGTCCCAAAATCTTAGAGAGCCCTAAATAGCCATGCAATTTTCATTTTATAAAACTTTGTGTATTTGGGCAAAAGACGCTTGTGTGAGTAACGTCGATGCAGAGAAGGTCAGGTCCAAAATATGGGATTTCCGTTGTGGCTTGTAGAGCTCTAATATTCTGAGAACACCATCCTACTAGTATAATGTGTTTAAAACCACATTTACTAATGCTTGCTTCTAAATCCAAGTAAAATGTATTATTTTCTTTAAAAAATATATATTTCCCTATGTTTGCCACCATAAAAAATTGTTGACCACATTAATGGGAAGCCTCTACGGTAGTTCAGAAATGGTTTGTAAGTGGATACTGCTAAAACACAGAGATGAGTTCAGGAAGACGTGTGTATATATTTTTTATTTTTAATAACTCAATTCATTGACTTTTAATACAGATGCAACAAACACCACCATAATACATTTGGGGAACAATTGAGTAAGTTGGCATAATGATTATCATACCTGTGAGCAGTTCCACATGTCGCAATTATCGGCTCGTTCCCTTATCAATTTTCACCCCCCTGCCGCTCTGCATGCAAATTGCACGCTCCGCTGGGGTACCGATTTCTTTATCTAACGATTGTGATGGTATCCCTTCTGGCTCCAAGTGAATGCCGCTCTACTGGCACCAGTTGGGCCATATTTTAGAATGTTTCTGTGGACAGCCTCTTGCTGCATACGCAGGGATCTCTAGACTCATGCATCTATCTAAGCCCTGCCTCCAGCACTCCAGGGTAGGCGGGTATGGCAGTTTCCATGCTTTGGCTATATCTCTTTTCACCACCACCAGCCACAACAAAGTGGCTTGATATCTATCGCAATCTACATCCTCCATCACATGCAGTAGTCCTAGCTTCAGATTCATCCCAGGATTCTCCCCAGACATGACAGGATGCCCTCCCAGAAGGGCTCTAGCCTTACACATGTCCAAACACTGTGTAGCCAGTCACCCCTTGACGTTCTCAAACGCAGGCACGTCGGCATGTCTGTCTTCCCCATTTTCCACAGTTTCTCCCTCGTGTAATGGATTCTGTGTAGATATTTTAATTGTATAAATCGCAATTGGGAGGCTAACGCTACCTCCCGAGGGGAAGCTCTCGCCTCTCTCCAGTCATTGTCTGTCAGCGGGCCCAAGTCCTTAGTCCAAGCCTCCCTCAGATGGTCAGGTGTGTCTGCCACGTTATTAATCAATGAGAGGTAGAGGATCGAAATTTTGCGTCGTCAGTTAATCCAGAAATACATTTGCCTCAATGGGTCTAAAGTTGGGTAGCTCTTCCAAGTCTTTTATGTAGGGGAATAAAGCATGGCAGAGCTGTAAGTATCTGTAAAATTGGCTGTGATGCAGCTCATATTCAATCTGAAGGTCTGTGAAGGTTTTCATTGTTGCCCCTGTCACCACGTCGCCCAATTTAGTGATGTCTTATGGTATCCCAGCATTTGAATCCCGGTAAGGCTGGCACCTGCAGTTGTAAGATCCTCACCCAGAGGGTGGTTCCTGGGTTAGCTGCCTCCACCATCCCACGGCCTTATTGGTCTCTCGCCAGACTTGCCGTACCCCTTTCTAGGTTGGAGGAAGAGAGCCCGGGGCAGGCCCTCCGTAAAGTAGGTGCAGCAGGGGAGTGTCATCCATTGGCCATTTATTGGATGCGAGCATTGAGTCTCTTGACGAGTCAAACCACCACACGTTTACAATAATTAAGTGGGAGGCCCTGTAATAAGATTGAAGGTCTGGTGCTGCATCCCACTATTGGAGGGCGATTTAAAACAATTGTATAGGGCAATGCATGGGCATTGGTATTTCAATTGAAAGCTCTGCAAGATTGTGTCTAGTCTGTCAAAGAAAGAGTGTGGTAAGGGGAAGGGGCAGTTTTGTTGGTGGAGAAAGCGAGGTAGGGCCACCATCTTGTATATTGCAGACCTGCCCAAGATGGATAATGAGAGGCTCGACCAGAACTTTAAATTGTGTGTCAGGCAGTCTATCTGGGGCTGTATGTTCATGGTTCAGGTCATCTGTCATATATATTCCTAAGTATTTAAAGCCTCTAGGACAAATCTGCAAGCCGTACGCCCACTCCAAATCAGGGGATGCGCACTTTATCGGGTACATTAACGATTTGGCCATGTTCACATGGAGCCCCGAAAACCTGCCAAATACCTTCAGAATCTTGAGAGATTCGGGGCTGGACCCCGAGGGTCTACCACAAAGGCCAGAACATCATCGACATACATGAAGATTATGTCGGCCACCCCCGGAGACCATCCCAATCCCCAGAGTTGTGCATCAATCCTCACCCACACAGCCAGGGGTTCAATGGTGATAGTGAACAGCAGAGGGGATATGGGGCATCCCTGCCTTATGCCTCTGCGCACCAGGAAGGAGTCAGAAAGTGTGGTGCGAATCTGTACCGAGCTCTCAAATCTGTATATAGTAGACACACTTGTCTTATAAATTTGAGCCCAAAGTTTAACTTGGACAAAAGAAGGAACAAGTAGTCCCAGTTCACAGAGTCAAAGGCTTTATGGAAGTCAACATACAAGAGTGCGTAGGTTCCAGGCAAGTTGTGGACCAGTGATACCGCATTATGTACCCGACGTATGTTTTGCCGGGGATCTTGTCTGGACATGAAGGTGGCTTGGTCTAAATGCATTAGGAAACTTATCACCTTCATAAGGCGGGTGGCAAATGCTTGAAATGACCCATATCTTAGCCTCAACGTTTAGAAGCAAAATGGAACGATAAGAGGTGCTACATTCAGGACGACCATCAGGCCTGTGTAGGACCACTATTTCTGCTAGCCGTCAATCTGGGGGGAGATGTCCTAACTCCTCGGCTTCTATGAAGGCATGCATCAAGCAACGGGTCAATGAGTTTGGTCTTGTAGGTTTTAAAGAATTCCACTGGGAATCCCCTGGGCCAGGTGTTTTGACTGGCTGCATCTGGCCCAGGACCTCCGCTAGCTCTTCTCCGATTATGCCCTGTTCTCAGGCGAAAGAAATCTAGTCGGAAGATCCTCCACAAACTGCCAGAGTTCAGCTGTGTCAGAGCACTCTGTGGGAGACTAGAGGTCAGCATAGTAAGATGCAAAACAGTGGACTACTTCAATGTCCCTGCACCCCTTGTACCTGTCCATGTCTTAGACATACAATCTTGGTTCCCTGCTGGTATCGTTAGTGCAGAGCTAATGTAGCGCTGTAGTAGATTTGTGGCCCCACTGGTAAATGTTAACATGCATCGTCAGCTACACCATTCTAGCTTCAGTCAGGATAGTCTGTTGTAGCACCGTTTGGGCATGTAGCAAGCCTGTGAGCACTACAGCAGAGTTAGTGGCCACCACCTCCCTCTCCAGTGCCACTTCCTGCTGTCATCGTTTGGTCTGACCCACTATAAGGCTGCTAATGTCACCCAGCCTTGAGTGCCTCCCAAAGTATTCCCGGTGAGGTAACTGAGGCTGCGTTGTCAGCCAAGTAGTGGGTTAGCATGGTTGCCACACACGCTCTCGTCTCTGGGTCCTGCAGTCGCCACGTTCCCAGCCTCCATCCCCCTCTTGCACTTCTTGGGTTTAGCCGCAGCTGCATTTCCACTGAGGAGTGGTCTGAGAGGCCTTGAGCATGTATATGTGCAACCCCCACCCTATCAACCTCTGCATTGGGTAGCAGTAATTACTCCAGATGAGATAATGTCTTCTGGGTGCCTGAATATAATGTGTAATGGTGTTCCTGAGAGTGCAGAACTCTCCAGGTGTCTGACCGGCCCAGCGCCTCCATGAATCGCGTTAATGGGGAGGGTCCATGTGGGTCATTCCCACTCGTTTCCACCTTCCAGTCAACAACCCTGTTGAAATCATCCCCCATTACCCAGCAGTCTGACGGGAACTATGCCACTAATGCACTCAGGGTTGTCAAGAAATCTTTTGTGAGTGGAGAGGGCATTAACATGGTCCTCTAAGGGGCATTTATTACTCAGTAAATGAGTCTCCTGGAGAAGGAGGACATGCGCCTCTAGATGTTTAGCCTCCTTAAGCACAGCCCCAGTCTTGACCCGGTCCAGGAGCTCATTCACATTCCAGGTCAGGTTGTGTCTCTGGTATTGGTATTCTGTAATAGCATTGTCAGTCATGTCTGGAGACAGCGGAGCTCATGACTTGACAGCAGTGCGTGTGTGTGTGTATTGTTGAAGGCCAAATCCTAGGTCTGTGTGTGTCCCTCTGTTTGTTCTCATACTCCTCATCCTAAAAAGTAAAGCAAATGAACCGAGCTAAGAAACAAACCCCCCCCCCCCAACAATACTTTGCCAACCAGAAGCGTCTGTCGTGGAATCAACTAGGAATAGTTGCCAACAGAGCATTTCGTCCCCAACCTTATTCCTTTACACCAATGAGCTAGAAAAACTCCCCCAAAACAAACCCCAACTGTTAGAAGCAATCAGCATAACACAACCCCAAACTAAAAGGTTGGCCTTGGGGTGGGATAATCCCAGCAGAGCTCCGCCACCCACCCACCCACACCAAAAGAATCGCATATTGGCAGACTGGTGGTCACAGCAGGAACCCACGAGCAGAAACCCAAGCAATCCAACAATCATGACACCAGTCTGTCGGAAGATGCCAGCTTATCACCCTTTGAGGAAGGTTGACGGCCGTACAATGGTTTTCGTTTACCTCTGCTGATCGAATCCTGCACTTGCTTCTCCGTCTCCTGTGCAGCAGGTGTTGCTAAGTGTTTGAGAACCCTTGGCTGTTAGGGCGGTCTCAGTGCACGAGGAGTCCTCGTCTGCGGTCTGGTCGTTGTTCCACCCAGTCCCGTGCACTGTCTGGGCCATCGAAAAGAGGGTTTTGTCCTCAAAAAGGACCTTAAGGTGAGCCGGGAACAGCAGCAGGTATTAAAGTTTCACTGCCTTCAGTTTTGGCTTGACCGCTGTGAAGGAGTGGCGCTGTTGTTGGACCCTGAGGTTTTAGTCTGGAAAGAACATCACCCGTGCCGAGTCACACATCACATTCTCCAGTCGGCAGGAAGCCCGCAACACAGCATCTCTATCAGCAAAGTTTAATATGTGGACAATATTTGGGTGGAGTGGCTTGGGGGCAAGGGACCTGTGCGCTCACTCTGCTATGAAGCACCCTGATACATTCTGAGCCGGCACAGCGATTTTCAACCAGTCTGTTAAAAAGCGGGTGGGAGGAGGGCCCTTCAACCTCTCCTGGATCTCCATGATACGAAGGTTATTACATCTAGAGCTCCCCTCTGTATCATCTGCACGGTCCTCCAGCAGAAAAACAGGCTTTTGAAGAGTGGCATTTTGGGATTGACATGTACGGAGCCAGTCCTCAGCTTCTGATATTCTGCCCTCCGTGTTCAGGAGATCCTGATGAAGCAGTGATAAGTGTTATCTGAGTTCACCGATCTTGCCCTTTAGTGATGACTGGGAGCATTGGATGGCTTGCAAAATGGACACAGTGTGGTCGACAGAGGCCTCGGGCAGCGGCAGGACTGAAGAAGCTGCACCTGGATCAAGCGTTGGCTTAGTAAATATATCAATTTCACCTTGTTAGGAGGAAGGAGGAGGATGTTTGTCCTTCCCCATATTGACCCTGCCATGCGGCTACAGTATGTCACCCGATCCCTTGGGGCAATTCCCCAGTACTCGCCTGTCCGCGACCCTCTGTTTCAGCCCTCCTGTTCACGGTTGTGCGGGGGAGGGTTGGTCGATGGTCTGCCGTCAGGTGGAGGAGCAGGTGTAGAGTCTGGCCGCTGGCACCCCACGGCCAAGAGGAGTAGCACCTGGTAGTGTAGAAGGTAATCCTCTTTGTCTCCAGGGGGCAGGAGGCACCATCAACGGAGGTCGATTCCGGCACCCTTAACAGCAGGTCTATTCAGTGGGGACCCCTGGTCTGCCGATCATAAGGGACAGCCGTTAGGCCATGTGGGGCCCTCTGCGGCACAGTCCCTTCCTCACCGTAGCCCGACCAAGCCGTCGAAAATACAAGGGCGGGCCCCGAGAGAATAGACGCTGCCCTGCCTGCTGATTTGACCGAGGTGCTCGTGGGAAGGGTAGCAGGGGCAGCTTGCGGCTGCTTAACCCTGAGGCCCTCCCAGTGATGGGAGGCCTCTCGGGCCCCGCAGGTCAATCTGGCATGCTCTCCTCCTCGCCTGATCCGGCTGCTGCAGATGCGAGGGTGGGCTCGAGAGACAAGGCACCACCCGGCCTGCCAGAGTTGTCCGAGGCGCTCCTGATGTGGGTAGTCCTCAACCTTCCAGGAGCAGGGGCAGCCCACAGCCACCCTACTCCGAATCCCTCCAGTGATTGAAGCCCGGGTCCGCTGATCCTCTCCATCACCACGGCCCGACCCGGCTGGCGAGCATGCAGGAGGAGTCTAAAGGTCCCCCTGCCAGCAAGGCCCACCACAACGTCTGTTCCCTTGCTTGGAGCCGGGGTGGTTAGGGGCACTCTTGGAAGTGAAGTTGAAGAAAACTTCTGAACTCACTAAAATCATTTGTCAGCAATGTATTTTATGGCTTGCTTTGGTCCCTGAATGTGATGAACGTAGTGGCAGTAGGTCTCTAGAGCTGTCCCTCTCATATGGAATTCTGGTTACAAATTTAAGAAATACAGAAGTCGAAAAGTAAACTAGTTAACCATAGATGGTTCTGGCCATTAATCAGTAAGGCTGGGCCAAAGTCTAAACTGTGAGAAGTTGGCCTGGCATATGCTGTCCACTAGTTATAATGGGCACCTTGCACCAGTCCAAACGACCCTTATTGATGATAGGTTTAAAGACAACCTTTATTGAAAGCTATCCTAGTGGTAGCTATGGAGAGCAGCCTTCAGGCTAATTCTTGAAGGAGTGTAAAGCAGCTTGGTTTACCAGATTATAACCTCTTGAATAACTAAATAAAGGAGAACCACACAAGGTGTATATATATAAAATATATGTATTTATTTCTAAACACTAACTACTAATCTCTTTATGAGATTAGAGTTCAAGATACACAATATCACAGTATTAAAACGACAGTAAATAGCACAATATACACTGGGCCCCAGGGGGGACCAAACCATATACTAAGAAAGTGGTATAAGAACCACGACTTGACTAGACACAGTGCCTAGAGCACGTAGAATCGCTGGGACCCCAAGGAACCACCCAAGGTAGTGACACAGGAGACCCACGGGGGACAAGTGCAGTGTGAGAACACAGCCGCGAGCGCAGTAGGATTCAATGCGGAAAGTCGCGGTTGGAATTTTAAAGATAAAGGACACTTAGGAGAGGACTTTGAGCAAACCCCTTTAGACTTAAGGGGTTCTAGGGCCAACACCCACGGGAGCACCGGAGTACTCGAGTTACCTCACCCAGGAAGCCGGGTGCATAGGTGTCAAAAGGTGTCGGGAATCGTTGTCGTTTTCAATGGCGATCTGCTGCAAAGTGCTGCTGCCATGAAGGAGAAAAGTGTCCGGTGTGATCCAAGCCTGGATCGAAGATGTGAAGAACCTGAAAGCAGAGGGGACAGAGTCTGGGTCACTAGCCAGTGACCAGGAGCGGAGCAATCGAATGCCCACCGATGTCGGGTGCTTCAGGTGCGAAGGTGTGAAGCTTGACTCTGCAGCCACGGGGTCCCGGAGACGTCGACGACGACCAGGAGCCGGATTCGAGCTGTCCCACGAAGGATGTCGGTGATCGGATTGACCACAACAAGCCTTGGCAACAGCAGCCCACGCAGGAAGAGAAAAGATGCTTCTGTGCAGACCAGCAAGGTCCTGGGGACTCCCCAAGCGATGGAGAGTCAGGGCACGTCTGGACCAACCAGGGAAGCCCAATAAAAGTTAGAGTTGCCTTCTTGGGGACCCACAGGTCAACGGACCAGGGATCGCGAAGGGACCTCGAGAGGAATCACAAAAATGGCGGCCCACGGAACACTCGTTGAGTGTAGGCAAGCAATCTTCGGTGTAATTACTGCTTGGGGTCAGGGCTACAAGTAACCCAAAGCTCAGCCTCAGGGGTCGCCGGAAAGCTGATGCTTCTGCAAATGGTCGCGGTGTCCAGGGGTTCGGGTTGCACGGTCTCCACGAGGGATACGGGCCTCAGACTTGCTGTGGGCACAGATCGACCTCGGAGAACTCGGAAAACCCACCTCCTGTGTGGCAATATTCTTCGGAGTCCGTCGGAGCTCGGAGATGCCAACCGGTCAGTTGCGTTAAAGGTGCCTGCCTTGCAGGGGAGTAATTCCTTTACTCCAAGGGAGATTCTTCAGTCATCCAGCGTAGTGTAGATCTTCGAAGTACTTGGTTTCTGGTATCAGAGTTTAGTCCAGGTGTAATCCAAAGTCCTGTAGTCAGGGGTTCCTACTTTTTACCCAAGGAAGGGGTGGGACAAACTCTGGGGACCCACCTATGGGAGGGTCAGGAAAGAGGGGTGGCTACACCCATTTCCTTTGTCCAGTTTCGTGCCAGAGCAGGGGCTGGTAGCCCCTGCAACCGGTTTGAGCTGGACTATGCACAGGGACACCAAATGTGCCCCCAGTGCAGACTTCAAAGCACTCTAGGAGTGCACCCACCCAGCCCCAATACACTAAAGCCTGTCTGGGAGGTGGTCACACCTTCCTGTGACCGGAAACCTATTGTCCAGGCCTCCCCTGCCGGAGTTTCGTCCAGCAGCAGGAGGGCAGACTCGTGTCTGTGGCTGCAGCATCCATTTTGTGATGCCAGGGTTCTGTTAAGCTGGTACCGGGTGTACCGGTGGTGCCATGTTTCTCCCTCTAGTAGGGTGGAATCATACCTCCCATCCCAGTTACTGGGGTGGAGGTATGATTCCAAGGTGTTTGACACCAAACACGACATGTTTCCACGCAGCCATTCTCAAGTTAGCATTTACCGCGAGGTTATAATGCACTTAAGAGTATATGGTCTGGCTGCATCACAAACAACCCCGGAATGAAGATTCTGAAAGCTGCAGAGGGGCTCTGCTCATGCATGGGCACCCTCTCACATGAAACCCAGCACCCTGCCTTCAGGAATGTTAAGGCCTGCCATAGGGGTGACTGATAGGTTTACATGTGCAGTGATATGGAGAGATATAGGGAACCTATATCTCAGTAAGGGGTGGATACACCACCTTACACAGGCTGCTGTAGCAGACCTGTTGTGTCATTTTAAAAGGCTTCCCAGGGGTGGCACAATACATGCTGCAGCCCCTGGTAGGCCTCTGGGGTGCCTATGCCCTGGGTACATAGTATACCATATACTAGGGACTCACAAGGGTACCCCAGAATCCAATCTGGAATGTACCTAAAGTACATACAATCAATTTAAGGGGAAAGCAGATAGGCTGGGGTCCTGAATAGCAGGATCCCAGCCAAACTAAGTCGAAAACGAGCAAAACACTAGGAAAAAAGTAGGGGCAACTTTGCAGTCAGATTCCACCTTCCTACATAACCCCCCCCCCCAAAACGAAAGGAGATAAGGCTAACCTTGTCCAGTTGAGCCTTTATTGACTAAGTGGCCATATAAGGAAGAACCTGCAATAGCATGGTTACCCCCTGTCTTATGGTCCACTAAGCAATTCCTAACCCCAAGGGTATTGGATGATCTCCACCATTTGGAATTACTACCTGTGGTGTGTTTTGGCAAAGTAAAAGGCTGGTGGGGTGTCTGAGTAGAGAAGTGAGGCCCTAATAAAGTTGGTCTTAGCTTCCTCAGATCACTGGTCACCATGGAGGCCTTTCTTTCCTTGACTGAGTCGTATCTGGCCCTAAGGGTCAACCTCTGGCAGCCTACAGCTGGGGGTTGGGTCCCTTTGGTTGGAACAATGGAGGGACATGGTAGGTTTGGAACCACTTGGTCCCAGGTTTGCCTTTGCCCCACAGAGTCCATCTGGGGAGGTTCCTACACAATGGTAAGAGGGATCCCTCAGTGTGCTGAGGAATTTTCACCTGGCTAGGGCTACTAGACTGGGTGCCCCTAATCTGTGGATGAGGGGTTCCTCTGGACAGGGAGCCCCTAGGGGTCCACTGAACTCCTGACCTCTGCAGCCCTGGGCTGACAGAGGGAGGGTAGAGCGGGGCAGGTTACCTGCTCCAGACTGGGTACCACCTTGGAAGGGTCCCCTGCCATCAGGGGTGTTGCCAGGCCAGGCCTGACCACCTCTGGGGCAGTTCCTTCACTAGGGGTAGGATCAGTTCCCTGAGGAAGCTGACCCTTACCTATTGTCTGGGGGAAGAACTGTTCTTCAACCCTTCTGCTCTCTTGTGGAGTAGAGTGGGCCATTCTTTCAGGCTCCACTTCTCCAAAATTTCCCTGGGATGGGGCTGAGGCCCTAACAGCCCCACCAACCTTCTCAGAGAGGCCCAACATTTTTAAATGGGCCTGGTATTCAACTTCAGCCCAGGCTGAAACTGCTAGATCATTGCCCAACAGGCAATCTACAGGCAAGTTTGGGGACACTGCCACTCTTTGGGCCAGTGACCCCTCCCCAGCTGAGATTGACTATGGCCATGGGATGATCTGTTCTGATACCATCAATGTTGGTCACCTGGTACTTGAACTCAGGTAAAAGCTGTTGAGGGGGGACTAGTTTCCCTGTCACCATGGTGACACTAGCCTCTGTGTCCCTGAATGCCAACGCCTTCTGACCATTGATTAGGGGCTCCTGTCTTTACTTGCCCAAAGTATTGGGACTCATAGTAAAAGTGGCAAATCCCATGCCACCATCACAGACTAAGGAGGCCTGTGAGGAGGACCTTGATAAACTGGGGTCCACCTCAGTTCCTCATACCAACCCACCTAACTTTTTGGGTGCATTACTACCACCTGGGGGATTACTACTTGTAGTACCAGGAGGAGTGGTAGTATTGCTGGGAGGAACATTTTCCTTATTGCCAGCCATGGAGCAACTGGGGTCATTTTTCCAGTGGCCAGGCTTCTTACAGTTATGGCAATAAGGTTTCTTTTCAGGGGAGGAAGGAGTTTAGGATCCACCCCTAGGAGAGGACTTTTGGGGCCCTGTAGGGGATTTGTCTTTTGATTATATCCCCAATTTCTCTTGGTTTTTGGAAGAATCTTTCTTCTGGTCACCACCCTGATTCTTTGGCTTTACTCTGGTTCTGACCCATGTGTCTGCCTTCTTTCCCAATTCTTGGGGAGAGGTCAGATCAGAGTCCACCAGGTACTGGTGTAAAAGCTGGTTTTGACAATTATTAAGGATCTGCTCCCTTATAATCAAATTGTATAATCCTAAAAAGTCATGCACCTTGCTGCCATGTATACAACCTTCCAGAGTCTTAGTAGCACAATCTACAAAGTCAACCCAGTCCTGAGTCTGTGCCTTTTGGGTGTCTCTGAACTTTAACCTGTTTTGTTCAGTGGTTAGGCCAAACCCCTCAATCAGAGCACTCTTCAGGACTTTATAATTATCAGCATCCTCTTCTCTTACAGTGAGGAGCTTGTCTCTACCTTTGTCTGCAAAGGAGAGCCACAAGATTGCTGACCACTGCTCCTAAGGGTCCCTCTGTACTTTACAGGCCCTCTCCAGTGCAGTTATCCATTTGTGGATGTCATCCCCACTCTGGTAGGGAGGGACAATCTTGTTCAGGTTCCTATGGGGATGTGTATCTTCTCTACCTCTAGGGACACTGTTGCTGCCACCATGGGGCTCTAGCCCCAACTTTTGAGAAGCTTTCTGAAGCTCCAGGGATTCCCTATCTAAGGCCAATTGCTCTCTCTTGATTCTGAGCTTAGCTCTCTTAAACTCAAGCAGTTGGCACTTCTTCTCATAAGAGGACTCCCTTTTATGAGAAGCAGAGGTCCTATAAGAAATAGAGCTCCCTACAGTTCTACCAGAATGATTAGACTCCAGAGAAGGAGATCTAGATCTTCTGGGTAAACTGTTAACCCTTCCAGGTGGAGTAAAGAGAGACCCACTAGGGCCTCCCTCTTCACCTTCAGGAAGAATTGAATTTTCCAGGTTAGAATCATTTTGATCCTCCTGGCCAGCATCAGAGTCCTGGTCATTGAGGTTTTCACTCCCTGGCCTTTCCTCTTCTGCTGTCCCACCCCCCTTGCCAACCTCATCAGACCCTGGGGTCTTTCTGAGGTCATCTGCAAGCAACAACTTTATGAGATGTTGTGTGGTTGGGCTTTTCCCTGTCTTCAATTTCCTAGAGGCACTCATAGTCCTCAATTCTTGGTATGAGATATGGTCATACTTAGTTGGGAGAGACCCACTGGTCTCTGCCCTTGAAGACATGACTAGTGTGGTGTGGTGTATGCACCTACCTACTCTAGTGGGACCTACTAAACTCTCTTGAGTTGTAGAAAGGGTGTGCTAAGCCCTTGACACACAACTCTAAGTTCAGTAGAACTTACTGTATTCTAAACTTGATTTATATGTACCTATAGTGGTTTTCAGTTAGTCACTCAAAGAGATTATCTGGTAAAGCAATAGCAAGCTTGAATCCAACCGCTGCACACCAATGTGAGAAGTTGGCCTGGCATATGCTGTCCACTAGTTATAGTGGGCACCTTGCACCAGTCCAAACGACCCTTATTGATGATAGGTTTAAAGACAACCTTTATTGAAAGCTATCCTAGTGGTAGCTATGGAGAGCAGCCTTCAGGCTAAGTCTTGAAGGAGTGTAAAGCAGCTTGGTTTACCAGATTATAACCTCTTGAATAACTAAATGAAAGGAGAACCACACAAGGTATATATATATATATATATATATATATAAAATATATGTATTTATTTCTAAACACTAACTACTAATATCTTTATGAGATTAGAGTTCAAGATACACAATATCACAGTATTAAAACGACAGTAAATAGCACAATATACACTGGGCCCCAGGGGGGGGGGGGGCAAACCATATACTAAGAAAGTGGTATAAGAACCACGACTTGACTAGACACAGTGCCTAGAGCACGTAGAATCACTGGGACCCCAAGGAACCACCCAAGGTAGTGACACAGGAGACCCACGGGGGACGTGTGCAGTGTGAGAACACAGCTGTGAGCGCCGTAGGATTCAATGCGGAAAGTCGCGGTTGGAATTTTAAAGATAAAGGACACTTAGGAGAGGACTTTGAGCAAACCCCTTTAGACTTAAGGGGTTCTAGGGCCAACACCCACGGCAGCACCGGAGTACTCGAGTTACCTCACCCAGGGAAGCCGGGTGCATAGGTGTCAAAAGGTGTCGGGAATCGTCGTCGTTTTCAATGGCGATCTGCTGCAAAGTGCTGCTGCCGTGAAGGAGAAAAGTGTCCGGTGTGATCCAAGCCTGGATCGAAGATGTGAAGAACCTGAAAGCAGAGGGGACAGAGTCTGGGTCACTAGCCAGTGACCAGGAGCGGAGCAATCGAATGCCCACCGATGTCGGGTGCTTCAGGTGCGAAGAGGTGAAGCTTGACTCTGCAGCCACAAGGTCCCGGAGACGTCGACGACGACCAGGAGCCGGATTCGAGCTGTCCCACGAAGGATGTCGAGTGCTGGGGTGTCGGTGATCGGATTGACCACAACAAGCCTTGGCAACAGCAGCCCACGCAGGAAGAGAAAGGATGCTTCTGTGCGGACCAGCAAGGTCCTGGGGACTCCCCAAGCGATGGAGAGTCAGGGCACGTCTGGAACAACCAGGGAAGCCCAATAAAAGTTAGAGTTGCCTTCTTGGGGACCCACAGGTCAACGGACCAGGGATCGCGAAGGGACTTCGAGAGGAATCACAAAAATGGCGGCCCACGGAACACTCGTTGAGTGTAGGCCAGCAATCTTCGGTGTAATTACTGCTCGGGGTCAGGGCTACAAGTAACCCAAAGCTCAGCCTCAGGGGTCACCGGAAAGCTGATGCTTCTGCAAATGGTCGCGGTGTCCAGGGGTTCGGGTTGCACGGTCTCCACGAGGGATACAGGCCTCAGACTTGCTGTGGGCACAGATGGACCTCAGAGACCTCGGAAAACCCACCTCCTGTGCTGCAATATTCTTCGGAGTCCGTCGGAGTTTGGAGATGCCAACCGGTCAGTTGCGTTAAAGGTCCCTGCCTTGCAGGGGAGTAACTCCTTTACTCCAAAGGAGATTCTTCAGTCATCCAGCGTAGTGTAGATCGTCGAAGTACTTGGTTTCTGGTATCGGAGTTTAGTCCAGGTGTAATCCAAAGTCCTGTAGTCAGGGGTTCCTACTTTATACCCAAGGAAAGGGTGGGACAAACTCTGGGGACCCACCTATGGGAGGGTCAGGAAAGAGGGGTGGCTACACCCATTTCCTTTGTCCAGTTTCGCGCCAGAGCAGGGGCTGGTAGCCCCAGCAACTGGTTTGAGCTGGACTATGCACAGGGACACCAAATGTGCCCCCAGTGCAGACTTCAAAGCACTCTAGAAGTGCACCCACCCAGCCCCAATACACTAAAGCCTGTCTGGGAGGTGGTCACACCTTCCTGTGACCGGAAACCTATTGTCCAGGCCTCCCCTGCCGGAGTTTCGTCCAGCAGCAGGAGGGCAGACTCGTGTCTGTGGCTGCAGCATCCATTTTGTGATGCCAGGGTTCTGTTAAGCTGGTACCGGGTGTACCGGTGGTGCCATGTTTCTCCCTCTAGTAGGGTGGAATCATACCTCCCACCCCAGTTATTGGGGTGGAGGTATGATTCCAAAGTGTTTGACACCAAACACGACATGTTTCCACGCAGCCATTCTCAAGTTAGCATTTACCGCGAGGTTATAATGCACTTAAGAGTATATGGTCTGGCTGCATCACAAACAACCCCGGAATGAAGATTCCGAAAGCTGCAGAGGGGCTCTGCTCATGCATGGGCACCCTCTCACATGAAACCCAGCACCCTGCCTTCAGAATTGTTAAGGCCTGCCATAGGGGTGACTGATAGGTTTACATGTGCAGTGATATGGAGAGATATAGGAAACCTATATCTCAGTAAGGGGTGGATACACCACCTTACACAGGCTGCTGTAGCAGACCTGTTGTGTCATTTTAAAAGGCTTCCCAGGGGTGGCACAATACATGCTGCAGCCCCTGGTAGGCCTCTGGGGTACCTATGCCCTGGGTACATAGTATACCATATACTAGGGACTCACAAGGGTACCCCAGAATCCAATCTGGAGTGTACCTAAAGTACATACAATCAATTTAAGGGAAAAGCAGATAGGCTGGGGTCCTGAATAGCAGGATCCCAGCCAAACTAAGTCGAAAACCAGCAAAACACCAGGAAAAAAGTGGGGGCAACTATGCAGTCAGAATCCACCTTCTTACATAAACTATCAACAACAAGCGTGCCAATACTGAATGTAAATTCTACACATTACTTACTTCAACCACACTTGACACTCAATGTGATTAGAAAAGAGTTGATTTATTTCGTAATTTTTAGAAAAAGTTTTGAAAAAGAAGAGTTTGACATGATTTTTAGAAAAATGCTCCTGTGACAAATGAATCTATTTCATGTGTTCATGGGCCACAAAAACTTAGAAAGCAAACATGTTATCAAATCCATAAATTGTATGCGCGTAAAATTCAGACACCATTCGAATGTGAATCAAAAAACAATTTGTGAGTTTAGGTTCCACTCACAGTTGAAAGAATAATAATAAACACAAAAATATAATCAGACAAAAAACAAACAAACAATAACAATGGGGTTGGAATTTTTTTTTCGACAATTGTTTAAGAAAACTTTTCTTTCTCACAACCCACCAAACGATAAGACCAAGCAGTGTAATATTCAGTCTAACCCAACGGATTCAATCAGTTAGTGATGATTTGATGTTAAGCCCTTGGTTTACAAAAATTGGGTAAACTGATACGAATTACATTTACACTTGTTTGGTCAATAACGAGGTCTACACGTTTCGAACCCCTGTATTCATTGTGGGGGGGTTCTCTTCAGGACCTGGAACCAAAACAAAGCTAAAAGAAGAAAGAAAGAAAGAGTGCTCGTGTTATCACTTGCAACTTTCAAACGTACTGTGTTGACTCCCCTGTTAACTTGATCTAATAGTTTACCTCAATAGACATTAGCAAATCTCTTAATCCAGCAATGGATGTCAAGGTTGTTCCATGTTGGGGATGAGATTAATTGTAATCTGCGTAAAACTTGGAGAAGGAAGAGGAAAGGAAAAGAGGAATAAATCTTATTGAAATAACCAGACAAAAGAGAAAAGGAAAGAAACAGGGGCCATCAGATCAATTGATTGAATTTAACTTACATATTTGTTTTACTCTGTTACAAGAACAGGAAACTGGATGAAAGGACCGGTCTTTTTGGCACTGTAAATCCGCAAGGGAGACGAGAGGAAAGTCTATAAAGGGTTTTAAATGACTTGGTGATTTTAAAAGCAAGAAATGTTGGCAGAGACATACCTTGATTAATTTTTATTCGTGAGATGAAGGCACTTAAATGAGTTGAAGCTGTGGGGAGGAGGAAGAAACCAGTTTCAAAAATCCATTCAAATAATTACGGGTGAAATTCGTGCATTTTAGCATTGAATGCCGGTAAGCTTATATTTTTAAAAGATCATGAAAGGCGCGTGTTGTACAGTGCACCTCTGACTGAAACGCAGCATGTTTGTAAGCTGCAAACGTGTGGAGCGCAGTGAGGGAAATTGCTTCTATTGAGTCTTGGACGCGTGTGCCCGTGAGGACTGGCAATCAGTTTAATGCGCGACATCGTTGAAGCCTTAAGGAACAGTCTGTGAAGGCAGCCATGACTTGTAAGGGAAAGTTACTCGTTTGTCAGCCAAAGTGCCAATACATTGTAGCAGAAATTGCTGGCATATTCGCGTTACAAAAAGGCTCCTATGGTGTGTGGGGCACATGCGGGGTTACGGGGGCAGTGCTATTTCAATTGCAACGCGTTACAGCAATGTGAAGGACGCATCTACGGCTTCCAATAGCAAAGTTGGTTGAAAGAGGCGGCTTGCGCTTACCTTCGGGAAGAGCTCGGGGCAATGTTGACCGTCCTTGTTCATCCGGTGAGGGCTCATCACTTCCGTGTGAGTTTTAGAGTGGAAAGGGAACCTCCCACCTACGTCACGGGAATGCCCGCCTACCTGTCTTCGGTAGGAAAATTAAAGGGGCAGTGTGAATGGATCGTTGAAGCGCACTGTGACACGTTTGTAATAACACATGTTTGGTGCCGCAGGGATTGATAGCCTGTGATAAGGCTGTAATTTAATTGAACACACAGAGTTGTGCAAGGAATTGCCGAGGTTATGTTTGTGCTGCTAGTTGAAGCGGACCGCATTGCGCCGGTGAGGCAGTGCAGATCGCTGTAAGTGTTCAGAAGAGGCATCTCAAGGTCACGTTTAAGGTGAGCTTTAAAATACCAAAATGTTTGAGGTGTGCACCCACAGACAGAGGGCTACAGGTTAAATATTTCAGAAAGTTCATTAAGACCATCTACGGCCGTATTAAATTTCACAATAAGCTTTGCCTCTCGTTGTGAGAGTTTAAGATCCAAATCACCACCTCTGGAATCTTTTTCTACTTTGAATAAGACTGTCCATCTAAGGTCTATTTCCGAATGATTGTATTCGGTCCAATGGTTTACCAGGGGTGCATTGGCCGTTTTACTCTGGATTCTGGATTTATGTTGTGAAATACTGTCTAATTTCCTGGTTCATCTTGCCTATATAAAGCTTGGGACAAGGGCATAAAATGCCGTAGATGACATTACGTGTCTTGCAGTTAGTAAAGGCGTCATGTTTCCATTTAATCTGTTTAAATGAAAAAAGTGAACCCTCAATGGTTTGGGGACAGCAAACACAAGTACCACATCTGTGGTGTCCAACTATCGGTGGCAAACTGAGTTGCTCTCTTAAGGTGTTTGTAGGTACCACTTGGGATACTGCTGCACGAATGAGCTGATTTCCAACACTACTTTCCTTTTTTAAGGCAAAAAGAAGTTTTTCAAAAGAGGGATAAACATTTTGAATCGGATGCCAATTCTGGTTTATCACTTTTTTTTAACAAATTGGTACTAGGACAGTGGGTGGTGACGCAAACTAAGCGTTCCATAGTTGGTGGTACTTTTTTTTGAAGAAGAGTTTCTCTTGGTATCCACCATGCCCTTTTCATTGCGTGTTTTAGTAATCTTTTAGGGTAACCACGTGCTTTAAGTTTCTCCAACAACATAGTAGCATGATACGTGTATTCGGTTTTTAAGGTGCAATTTCGTTTGATCCTGAGAAATTGCCCGAAAGGGAGATTATCTCTGAGGCTTCGTGGATGGTGACTGGAGTAGTGGAGAGCTTTGTTTCTGTCCATAGGTTTGGTGTGTAACGTTGTAAACAATATTCCGTCTGAAGCATAAACCTCTACAACCAAAAATGTCATCCTATTTTTGTTGTAGTTCAAGCTGAATTGAATGTCAGGCGTGCGCGTGTTTAACCAACTGTGAAAATGTTTGAGGTCCTGTTCATTACTGTTCCATATTAAAAACACGTCATCAATATAACGTACCCAATTAGAGATGTGCTGAACAAATGGATTATTGTTATACACAAATCTTTCTTCGAATTGAGCCATAAAAAGCACTGCCAGCTCCGGTGCAAAGGGACAACCCATGGCTGTCCCTTTGATGTGGTAATAGTAATCATTGTCAAACTTGAAATAGTTCTTTTTTAAGGCAAAACGCGCCAGTTGCAAGATGAAATCGGTAGGTATTCTGACGGGTTTAGGTCTTTGCTCTAAGTATGTCTCAATTGCGGACAGGCCTTCCTCTTGTGGGATCTGGGTATATAGAGAGACTACGTCAAGTGTGACCAGTATTTGGTCATTAGGTCTAAACTCTTGGCTTTCAATTTTATTTATAGAGTCAGTGGTATCTCTAAGATACGAGGGAACTTCTTCCAAAAAGGATTTCAAAAAGAAATCGGCGTATTTCGATATTGGCTCAAGTACGGACCCACATCCCGAGACGATCGGTCATCCAGGGGGGTGGGTCTCGCTTTTATGTATTTTGGGAAGGATATACATTAGGGGGGTCCTGGGTTGTTTGTTATTTAAGAATTCAAATTCCTTAGGTCCTATTATTCCCTGATCAAGACCATCTTTTAGAATGGAAGATAATTCTCCTTATATTTCAGGTGTGGGGTCTTTGGGGATTTTGCGGTAGCACTGTGTGTCCTGTAACTGTTTCCAGACTTCCGTTTTATAGTCGGGGTTGCCATGACAATTGAACCCCCTTTGTCCGCCGGCTTGATGGTTCTAGACGGATCTGACTTCAGTTGGGAATTAGCTTCTTTCTCCGATTTGGAAATGTTGTGTTTAACAAATTTTCTTCTGCCTTCCGTGTGTGTAATAGCAGATAGAACCGTGCGTTCAAAAGTTACTATTTCTTTTGGGATCTTGTTAGCAGGAGGACAAAATGTCGATTTGTTCCTAAGGCCTGATGGTTCTGTTTGCAAGGGAAATTCATTTTCTAAAAAAAAGGATTTCAATCTTATTTTTCTACAAAACTCCAGTGTCTCTGTCTTCATTTTAACAAAGTTAGTTGACTGTGTAGGGACAAATGAAAGTCCTTTCTTTAATACTGATTCCTCGGCTTCTGTGAGAGAGCGAGAAGACAAATTAAAGATTGGAGATGGAGCTATGTTTTGTAGTATTGCCGGCGGGTCGTCATTTCCCATGGCTGGTTCTGGTACCTGTTGCATCCTCTTGGTCTCTGTTGGCCTCTTCCTAAAAAAGATCCCGCCTGTTGTTGTTGATTTTGGTTGCGGCGGTTTGGCTGTTTGTTGGAAACGGGGTTACCGAGTCCGTTACGGTAGCATGGCGCAAAGCGGGGAAGGCACGCGAAGGCAATGTGTAAGGCAGTTGTGCAGCACACTCTTACTTTGACTCCGAAATGCGAAGCAATAACAGGACACCACACCAGGCTTGCATAATTAAAATCAAGTTCGTTTATGTAAATCACGGTTGCATCAAATGAGACTTTACATTGCGTTATTCAACTGTGGTACATTCTTCTTAAAAAGACCTTCAACAGTGTAGGCCACTAAAAGGCCGCAGGAATCATCCTCTAAACACAGCACCCATAACGATCACCGGGTGCAGTAATAAAATATGGCCTAGAACATGTAATTCACTTCATGAATATTAAATTATGAGTACATAGGCACTTTACGTTACATTTTAAACAGGGCCTGCATTTGTCTAGGCACCCCCATAGGCAGTACAAAGGGCGTCGCCAATCCGGTACACCTGCAACATGAAAACACTTCAACTCTTGGCAGGGTACACTTGAGTTCACTTCAATGAATTACCTTCCCTTCAGGCAAGGACATTTCCTCATAGGCATATTCAGCAGGCCCAGACAATCAGTAAAGCAGGCGCAACAATAAGCTGAGGGAAATACTAGAGGGAACCCTCAACATGTCCGTAATACTGGGGCTTCCCTATAACTGAGGATTCCTATGTCTACAAGGGGAGGTAAGGGTTAAATCAGGCTTGGCCCTCTCCTCACCGGGGCCTCGCCTTGCAAAACGTTAATGAGGGCTTCTCCCTCTTTAGCTCCCCAGGGAATGCTGGCCCCCGGCCCCCAGTGGCATGTTCTGGAGCCCTAGGGGCCTCCCGGGCTCACCTGCTGTCGTGGCGGTGGTCGCTCTTCCACGCGACTGGGCCCGTTAGGGTTCGGCCCACGGGTTGGTTCTTTGAGCCCAGACTGGGCTAAGGGGCCTTGCACTGGCGTCGTGGGTCGTTGGGGGGCCGGTATTGCTCTCCTCCGGCCCCCGTGGAGTCACTGGTATTCGGAGGAAGGGAGCGGGAGCCGGCAGTCCTTCTCAGACGGCTTCCCGCCTCCCTCTGCTGCACACGGAGTCCCTCGCCGACCTCCGTACTCGCTGGGGGCGGGCCGAGGACGTCGTCCAATCCCTGCGCGGCCTTGGGGATCTTCCGGGGCTCCCGCTGGCAGTGGAGCCTCTCCGGCGTCGTTCCTCCCTGGGCTCCGGCAGGGACCAATCCCGTCGCGGCCTTTTCGGGGGCGGGGCCCCTGACGCGGCTGCTCCTCGCGTTGCCGGGCAACGCCTCCCGCCTCCTGCTCTTCGGTCCCGCGCGGCCTTCTCTTCTCCGGCCCGGACAGCGGCGGCCACGGGGATGATCCGGGGGCTCCCGCTGGCAGTGGAGCCCCTCCGGGCGATTTCCTCACCGTGCCCACAGCGCGGGCAGCACGTCGTCGCCCCTACCACGGGGTACAGGTACCAGGGCCACAGCGGTGGCGTCACGGATCGGGCAGGGCCTTGATCTTGGGCAGCCCCGCGTCCTTACAGGCGGCACCTTGTTTTAACCCCTCGCGCTTCCCCACACACAGCGCTCACCACAGGGCAGACAGTTGGCCCTTATTTCTCACGAAGGGTGAAAGTCCAGGGCTTCTAGGCAGCCCAGCGCTAGAGGAGAGCAGCGCTCGCAGTAGGACCCACAGGGGGGTGTTCAGGTTGTGTTGACTGGCTGGCAGTCGCTTGGTTCCAGTTACTTGGTTTCAGAATCTTGTCATGCTTCTTGTCAGAAGTGGCTTATTATAATGTCCGTGACAAAAGTTTCTTGTCAGAAAGTTCTTCTTCTGAGGGGGTGTGAGTTGGTGGTTCTGGGGTTGCTTGATGTTCCTCCCAGCACACTGAAGGTGGTTCCCTGGGTCCCCTCACACTGGGCAAGGTCAGTGGGTGGTGGGCGTTCCTCAGCTATCTTACTTCAGCAGGGCCTCAGCCCTGTCAGCAGCAGTAGTGTAGGTCTCCCCCCTAGACCCTAAAGCCTATACTCCGGGGCAGGTTCTCCCAGGTTCAGTGGTGCTCCAACCTAACTGACTAAAGGTTTTCCCTCCAAGCCTCTTATACCCCTAGGTCAGGTGACCCTCCTAAAGGCGGCAAAACATAACTCCTCCCACAGCCCGGAAGGTTCTGGAACCTTCCGCCTATCTAGCTATGTGGCCCAGAGGCGGGGACGGGATGGATACTGTATCCTATGTCCCAGCCTGACCCTGGCTACTAGCGTGTGTGTAAGGCCCTTCTGCAGTAGCAGGGGCCTGTGGCAGCCATCTTTAGTGAGAGAGCACCTGCACCTCAGCACTGGCCAGCAGTGGCAAGGCGCCCGGAGACCTAGGTCCAGTAAAAATATGGTGGCAAAAATGAGGCGCAAAAGGGAAAAAAAACAGGGCAAGACCACCCTAGGGCTGACAGGTCTAACACTGTTGATTACCTGCCGATGTATCTGTTTCACCGCCTGATAAGGAATAAGTGTCCGAGAAGGTCATCTGCGGCGTACCACAAGGATCATCACTCAGCCCCACCCTCTTCAACGTCTACATGAGCCCCCTCGCAGCCATCGCACGCCAACACAACCTCAACATCATCTCCTACGCCGACGACAACCAGCTGATCCTCTCCCTCACCAACGACCCCACAACCAACCTACATGAAGGGATGAAGGACGTAGCCGAGTGGATGAGGAACAGCCGCCTGAAACTGAACTCAGATAAAACGGAAGTCCTCATCCTAGGATCATCACCCTCCGCCTGGGACGACTCCTGGTGGCCCCCTGCCCTGGGCAACGCACCCAAACCAACGGACCACGCACGCAACCTGGGCTTCATCCTGGACTCCTCCCTCTCAATGACCCGACAAATCAACGCCGTCTCCTCGTCTTGCTTCAACATCCTACGCATGCTGCGCAAGATCTTCCGGTGGATCCCCACCGAAACCAGGAAGACGGTCACCCAGGCCCTCGTCACCAGCCGACTGGACTACGGCAACTCCCTCTACGCCGGAACCACAGCCAAACTTCAAAAAAGACTCCAACGCCTCCAGAACGCCTCAGCTCGACTCATCCTGGACATCCCCCGACACAGCCACATCGCCGGACACCTGATAGACCTGCACTGGCTCCCCGTCAGCAAGAGAATCACGTTCCGACTCCTCACCCACGCACACAAAGCTCTCCACAACCAAGGCCCCAGATACCTCAACGACCGTCTGACCTTCTACACTCCCACCCGCCAGCTACGATCGACCAACCACGCCCTCGCCGCCGTCCCCCGCATCCGAAGAGCCACAACGGGAGGAAGATCCTTCTCCTACCTGGCTGCCAAGACGTGGAACTCCCTACCCATCCACCTCCGCCTTACCCAAGACCACCTCTCCTTCAGGAAGCAACTCAAGACCTGGCTGTTCGAACAGTAGCGGACCCCCCTCCCCCAAGCGCCTTGAGACCCTCCGGGTGAGTAGCGCGCTATACAAATGCTTGATTGATTGATTGAAGGAGATAAACTTGTTCCTAGATCTACCTTGAAAATCCGATAGAAATCTACGAGAATCTGGGCGGGAATAGAAGTCTGTTTGGAGATACGGGTACGTCGTTTCCAATGAGAAGTTCTTTTTCTCTTTTTCAAATTTGGTCTCCTTTTGGTTTATAGTGAAGTCTTTGAATTCAGCAATTTCTTTATCCACTTTGGATAATAAAGTTTTTGCATCTGTAATGTTTTCACTGTCTTTGATTTGTTGTTCTAAAGTAGAAAGTTCAGAAAGTTGTGCTTGTGAAAGTCGTTGAGCTGTCTCAATGGTGAGGACCATGAGATTACTATTACCAAATCAAAGGGACAGCCATGGGGTTGTCCCTTTGCACCGGAGCTGGCAGTGCTTTTTATGGCTCAATTCGAAGAAAGATTTGTGTATAATAATCCATTTGTTCAGCACATCTCTAATTGGGTACGTTATATTGATGACGTGTTTTTAATATGGAACAGTAATGAACAGGACCTCAAACATTTTCACAGTTGGTTAAACGCGCGCACGCCTGACATTCAATTCAGCTTGAACTACAACAAAAATAGGATGACATTTTTAGATGTAGAGGTTTATGCTTCAGACGGAATATTGTTTACAACGTTACACACCAAACCTACGGACAGAAACAAAGCTCTCCACTACTCCAGCCACCATCCACGAAGCCTCAGAGATAATCTC
This sequence comes from Calotriton arnoldi, assembly GCA_963921515.1. Taxonomy (NCBI): domain Eukaryota; kingdom Metazoa; phylum Chordata; class Amphibia; order Caudata; family Salamandridae; genus Calotriton; species Calotriton arnoldi. The sequence continues at coordinate 243,374 of CAWUFW010015246.1, forward strand.
CCTTTCGGGCAATTTCTCAGGATCAAACGAAATTGCACCTTAAAAAACGAATACACGTATCATGCTACTATGTTGTTGGAGAAACTCAAAGCACGTGGTTACCCTAAAAGATTACTAAAACATGCAATGAAAAGGGCATGGTGGATACCAAGAGAAACCCTTCTTCAAAAAAAAGTACCACCAACTATGGAACGCTTAGTTTGCCTCACCACCCACTGCCCTAGTACCAATTTGTTAAAAAAAGTGATAAACCAGAATTGGCATCTGATTCAAAATGTTCATCCCTCTTTTGAAAGACCTCTTTTTGCCTTAAAAAAGGAAAGTAATGTTGGAAATCAGCTCATTCGTGCAGCAGTTTCCCAAGTGGTACCTACAAACACCTTAAGAGAGCAACTCAGTTTGCCACCGATAGTTGGACACCACAGATGTGGTACTTGTGTTTGCTGTCCCCAAAGCATTGAGGGTTCACTTTTTTCATTTAAACAGATTAAATGGAAACATGACGCCTCTACTAACTGCAAGACACGTAATGTCATCTACGGCATTTTATGCCCTTGTCCCAAGCTTTATATAGGCAAGACGAACCAGGAAATTAGACAACGTATTTCACAACATAAATCCAGAATCCGGAGGAAAACGACCAATGCACCCTTGGTAAACCATTGGACCGAATACAATCATTCGGAAATAGACCTTAGATGGACAGCCTTATTCAAAGTAGAAAAAGATTCCCAAGGTGGTGATTTGGATCTTAAACGCTCACAACGAGAGGCAATGCTTATTGTGAAATTTAATACGGCCGTAGATGGTCTTAATGAACTTTCTGAAATATTTAACCTGTAGCCCTCTGTCTGTGGGTGAACACCTCAAACATTTTGGTATTTTAAAGCTCACCTTAAACGTGACCTTGGAATGCCTCTTCTGAACACTTACAGCGATCTGCAAGGCCTCACCGGCGCAATGCGGTCCGCTTCAACTAGCAGCACAAACATAACCTCGGCAATTCCTTGCACAACTCTGTGTGTTCAATTAAATTACGGCCTTATCACAGGCTATCAATCCCCGCGGCACCAAACATGTGTTATTACAAACGTGTCACAGTGCGCTTCAACGATCCATTCACACTGCCCCTTTAATTTTCCTACCGAAGACAGGTAGGCGGGCATTCCCGTGACGTAGGTGGGAGGTTCCCTTTCCACTCTAAAACTCACACGGAAGTGATGAGCCCTCACCGGATGAACAAGGACGGTCGACATTGCCCGAGCTCTTCCCGAAGGTAAGCGCAAGCCGCCTCTTTCAACCAACTTTGCTATTGGAAGCCGTAGATGCGTCCTTCACATTGCTGTAACGCGTTGCAATTAAAATAGCAATGCCCCGTAACCACGCATGTGCCCCACACACCATAGGAGCCTTTTCGTAACGCGAATATGCCATTAATTTCTGCTACAATTTATTGGCACTTTGGCTGACAAACTAGTAACTTTCCCATACAAGTCATGGCTGCCTTCACAGACTGTTCCTTAAGGCTTCAACGATGTCGCGCATTAAACTGATTGCCAGTCCTCACGGGCACACGCGTCCAAAACTCAATAGAAGCAATCTCCCTCACCGCGCTCCACACGTTTGCAGCTTACAAACATGTTGCGTTTCAGTCAGAGGTGCACTGTACAACACGCGCCTTTCATGATCCTTTAAAAATATAAGCTTACCGGCATTAAATGCTAAAATGCACCAATTTCACCCGTAATTATTTGAATGGATTTTTGAAACTGGTTTCTTCCTCCTCCCCACAGCTTCAACTCATTTAACTGCCTTCATCTCACGAATAAAAATTAATCAAGCTATGTCTCTGCCAACATTTCTTGCTTTTAAAATCACCAAGTCATTTAAAACCCTTTATAGAGACTTTCCTCTTGTCTCCCTTGCGGATTTACAGTGCCAAAAAGACCGGTCCTTTCATCCAGTTTCCTGTTCCTGTAACAGAGTAAAACAAATATGTAAGTTAAGTTCAATCAATTGATCTGACGGCCCCTGTTTCTTTCCTTTTCTCTTTTGTCTGGTTATTTCAATAAGATTTATTCCTCTTTTCCTTTCCTCTTCCTTCTCCATGTTTTACGCAGATTACAATTAATCTCATCCCCAACATGGAACAACCTTGACATCCATTGCTGGATTAAGAGATTGGCTAATGTCTATTGAGGTAAACTATTAGATCAAGTTAACGGGGGAGTCAACACAGTACGTTTGAAAGTTGCAAGTGATAACACGAGCACTTTTTCTTTCTTCTTTTCTTTTAGCTTTGTTTTGGTTCCAGGTCCTGAAGAGAACCCCCCCACAATGAATACAGGGGGGTTCGAAACGTGTAGACCTCGTTATTGACCAAACAAGTGTAAATGTAATTCGTATCAGTTTACCCAATTTTTGTAAACCAAGGGCTTAACATCAAATCATCACTAACTGATTGAATCCGTTGGGTTAGACTGAATATTACACTGCTTGGTCTTATCGTTTGGTGGGTTGTGAGAAAGAAAAGTTTTCTTAAACAATTGTCGAAAAAAAAAAATTCCAACCCCATTGTTATTGTTTGTTTGTTTTTTGTCTGATTATATTTTTGTGTTTATTATTATTCTTTCAACTGTGAGTGGAACCTAAACTCACAAATTGTTTTTTGATTCACATTCGAATGGTGTCTGAATTTTACGCGCATACAATTTATGGATTTGATAACATGTTTGCTTTCTAAGTTTTTGTGGCCCATGAACACATGAAATAGATTCATTTGTCACAAGAGCATTTTCTAAAAATCATGTCAAACTCTTCTTTTTCAAAACTTTTTCTAAAAATTACGAAATAAATCAACTCTTTTCTAATCACATTGAGTGTCACGTGTGGTTGAAGTAAGTAATGTGTAGAATTTACATTCAGTATTGGCACGCTTGTTGTTGATAGAAAAGTAAAGTGGAGCATTAGTCTGGCACATTCTGGCATAGTGTTCTTTATAGTTAATAGAATTTTGAGAAAGGAAATGAGAAATGTAGTTTTTTGAGTCTCGGAGTTCCAGATCCATAAAGGTTAGTTACACTTTTTAGTAAGATTACTCTTTGTAGTAAGTTTAATGCTTTCGCTATTCACAAACTCCGAGAATAAACTTACAACAAAAGTGTAATTTACATGTCTCCACCCCCCGAGTTATGCAATTGGATTATTGTTGTGTGGGTGGGTGATGTCCCTCCATAAACCCTTCCTTGATCCCCTCCATATACCCCTCTTACTTCTCCCTAATCCCATCCACTTTAGTAGTATAACTGCCCTTTCCCCACCCACTCCCTCCAGTTCCTACCCCGTTTAATACTAAAACGTATACTTACATGTGCGAAGACTACACAGTCGGGCCGAGAACTCCGAACAAATTAGTATAGGCAGTGCGGAGTCATAAAACTCTGCACGTAACTTGCGAATTGCGGTTTGTAGTAGGTTTTGTAGTGCAGTGTGAGAACAGGCCCATAGTTTTCTAGCTCTCCATATTTTGCCCTTCCTCTTTTCCTGTAGTATATGCAGGAATAAGCAAACAATTCTACAGTAGTAGTTTTGTGGAATTAAATGTTCTGCTTCATGGGATTTTTATAGAGTCCCATTAATGCATCTTCTGCTGCCTCATTGCAGAACCCTGGAATAGTACCTTTTAGTACTTATGGAATAGCAGAACATTTTTGATACTCCAAGTCTCCATTTTAAAACGTAGACCTTTCTTTCATTTGTGTCCTATGGAGTTGTTTTGTGTTTCTCCGTCTCCCCACGCAATTTGGTATTGGTACAGATGATAGCAACATGACTCGTGGAAGTTGAAATAACATTCTTCTCCGAGTTATAACCTAAATCTGTGGTGGCCTAGAAGTCTTTCAAGTCCCAAGGAATCAAAAGAGAACTTTCATTCGATCATCTATTGAGCATGTGTATAAAAAGAGGAGACTGGGGAAAAACTGGACTATGATTGAGCAATGTCTTCTCATTTTCACACTAAATTCTTTGGGGTGATAGAATCTCTCAAGCAGTTTTACCCCATGTTAGATTTTACTTCAGTAGAGATAAGCAGTGAAGGTGAAAGATCATCTTTTTAATTTGGTACCACTCCTGTGTCTATGTTGGCCTGGGGGGCCGATAGGATCTGTGTTTTGAGGTTCCCCATCCATTGACATATTCTTTTTGTTCTCTTTTTTTTCTGGAAATTATTCTTCTATCCTACCCTACCATTTTCTTTTGGTAATTAGGTAAGATGGATACCCTTAAAATGCTCTCCTTACTTTTGGTTTAGTCCCACATAGTTTGACACAATCAATCAAATAGCATTTAAACAGCTCACGGCTGCCTCATGAGAGTCGTCCCTGTGCTATCAGCAAGAGAGACTGACCCAATGGTAAAAGTAGAAAAAGATCTAGGCCTTATCAAAAAGAAAGGTTTTTAGTCTCCTTGTGAACATAGGCTCAGAGGGAGACATACTTAGGCTGACAGGCAATTGCATTATACAGTTTGGACGGCAGAAATGAAAAAGATCTGACCCCTTTTCTGGCCTTCAAGATCTTTGGCACCTGCAGAAGTCTGAGGCTGTCCAGTCTTAGAGATTTACATTGCTGGTAAGGCCGGAATCGTTCTCTTAGGTAGGGGGGTCCGTATCCTGAAAACACTCTAAAAGCGATGGTAAATGCTTTACATTTAATATGATTGGCTATTGACAGCCAGTGTAGACGTTTCAAATGCTGCAAGATGGGTTACCAATTAGAAATTCCCAGAATCAATCTTGCTACACCATTTTGTACAGTCTGGAGTTTTGGGTTAGGGAAGCAGGAAGGCCCAAGTAAACCCTATTCGCATGGTCCAGTTCTCCAAGATTTTAGACGCGGCCGGTAAAAGAGAAATTGGTCTAAAATTGTTTAGTATAGCCGGGCCCGCTATAGGTTTCTTATTAACGGAAGAATAAATGCCAGCTTCCAAGCTGAGGGAAACAGATGTGACCGTGGCAAATGCAATGTATTATTAGTATTTAAGATATTACACAGGTATTAGTATTTAATTACATTTCCTTTAAATCGTGAGAAGTTAATGATTTAGTTATTTTTTGTATTGTAGAAACATAAGATATCTTACAACATCGCTTTGAATTATTGTGTTCAATGATATCTGCAAATAGTGTGCATGTCCTGATGAAAACCACGAAACTTAAGATGTGAGCTAAAATCTCATAATGGTTTATTTTGAGCCAACTTGTTCCCAAAAACAAAGTGAGATATGTGTAATTATGTTGTGTGAATTGTTGTTAGTGGACAATGCGAGTAGGAATGTACGAGAGATTGTTATAAGCTGGTCCTTGTTTAGTGCTACACATATTCAGGAGAATGTATGCATAATATGAATTTGGTTGCAGAAAATGTTTTTCTTTTTATAGTGTAATTTCTTTAGCACTTGACAGAGCTTGAACACCAGAACACTGTTTTCACTGTAATCCAGACTATTACTGCCTTAAAGTTTGATTTGGCTAACAAGAAACCATGTCTGATCAGTACCAATCAGTTCTAAGTTAGATCCAACTTTGGGCTCGGAGCAGGGACTGGTTCATTTTCGGGGAGACACCTGTATTTTATATGACTAAAAGGTAGATTGATTGTGTTTTTCGGCACCTCAGCCAACTTTTATAATTAAAGCCGAACCTGCCAGGTATTGGTCATTGACTTGTTGCATGGTAAGGCATGTAAATGGGACACTCGCTATCCCCCTTTACCATGGTGCCCACCGTGCAAATATTGGCAAGAACAAACATGTTGCAAGCATAATGCGTGGTTGTAAAGAGGTATGTTTTCGAGAAGCATGGCCGGGATACTGTAAATGTTTTTTTTTATGTTGGTTATTTAAGTTTTCCTGATCTCTAATTCCCTGTTTGCTTGTTGTAGGAAGCTTAGTCTCTCTGGCTGCTGGTCTCTTCTTCGGTTGTGTGGCTGCTTACGGAGCTTTATGCATCACGTATAATTCCAGAAACGTCACACCATCTTTCTGTAAGTACTTATGCTTTAGGACACTGTGATTAGAGAACGCGTTGTGGTGGAGATGGTGGGTAGTTTGGAGCAGCTGCTCTGAGGAGCAATTTAGGTGATGCCACACCAGTTATTTTGTTTTTTTTAAGTTCCTGAAACAGGCACATTTTTTAAAGGCCATTACTCAATGCTTAACAGTTGGTAAAGAAATTATATAAAAGGATTTTACTTTGGTATTTTGTTCAGTGATACCATTCCGTTAAAAATAGGGACTTGAGCACAAAGTTTCTCTTTTAACAATAATTTCTTTGCATTTGCTTTATAGTTACACAGAGGGTCAGGTTAACCTAATGGAAAAATCCCAAAACATGGAGTACAAATACGAGGAACATTTAAAATCCACAGAATAAATTGAGACGAATACTTAGTCACACCTTTCTAGTTACACACAAGTATTTGAACAGGAGGATATTTTTTTGTTTTCAGGGTCACCAAATCGAATGCATATCTTAATGTACTATGATAATGTCCAGTGATATCACTCCTTTGGCAGAGTAAGCATGGATACTGGGCGAAGTGTTGGGTAGGGGAATGATATTAGATCCCAAGATGATGCTCCTGGGCCTTGTGGTAGGATGGGGTGGTCCACGTTATATTAGAACTCTGGTCAGATTGGGTGTACTAATAGCCAAGGGGAACATAGCTGAACAATGGCGCTCAGATAAAGCACCCACGAGTGGCGAATGGATGCGAGACATGAACTTTTGTACCAAAACTGAATAGCTGGTTTATAGAGCCTGAGGCTGCCTCTAAAAATATGCAAAGATTTGGGACAGATAGTGGAACTATTTGCTTGGGGGCTGTGAATGAAGTATAGCACTGTGAAATATGAGGTCATGAATGCAAATATGTGGTGTTAAAAATACTTGGATTCCAAAGTATATGGGAGAACTTTCTCAAAACATTATGGGTTAATGATGGTGGTGGCACAAAACACTCGAACTATATTGTTTTTAGTTGTTATAATGAGATAAAACCAATAAAAAGAGTAACAAAAATAAATCTGCTTTCTTAATCTGAAGGAAACTATTCTAGAGCCTTTAATTAACGCTCAAAGTTGGAGGAAGATGGAAAAGGGGCAAACTGGATGGACCTATTTTTCATCGTCCTTCAGTATCTGAATGTTGATCTTCTCCAAGCAGCTGGGGCATACTTGTGTCCTGAATGTGTGACCTATCGCATAACAACAAATGTTTAATTCCTGCTTTGTATTGCAGTCATAAAGAGTCATCATTGAAATACATTCTTACCACTCCTAGGCTAGATTCCCTAACTCATAGAGCTGTATAAACATTTAGGCAATTGATGTTTACTGTAGCCTACGAGGAAGCAGTATTTCTGAAATAGGTCCTGTGAGCTAGCCCAGTTGATAAATGCATTGCTCAGAAACATCTCTAAAGCAGGAGTTGTTCAGATCGGTTGTAGCCGGCTTAGGACTTGTTCACCACCTTATTATGTTAATGTCCATGTGAGACACTTTAATCAAATGCACATTGTTCGAATTAGATTATTAGTGTTATTTGTGAATTAGCAGTGTAATATAAATTTACTTAGTTAAAAATGTAATTAATTTATTTCACATTTTATGAGTCGCAGACTGTCCCAAAACACATCAGAACCTTTAGAAGGGAGGCAGTGGAGACCAATGCAAAATACATACATACATACATACTTGCAGAGTTTCAGAGGGATATCAAATATACGTAATGAATATAAGCTGGGCATAGCATGAAGGTCCTTCAAGTCAACTTGATGCATAGTAGAGTGAAGGGAATGCATGCCATATATTGATGTGGTAGCCTAAAGGTAAGGGAGAGGGATATAACAAAGTGGGGATGAGGCAGACTGAGCATACTGAATGGAACTAGGGGTTTCTTAAAAAGGTGGTATATGAGCAAATGGAGAGTGGGGAGCTACTAGTACCACGTGTAGATTAAATGGTTAGGGATGGAGAAGAAGAAATGGCTGTAGAGTATCGCAGAGAGATTGAAGGGTTTGTTGCTTGGCAAGCAGGTGTTCCTGACGTTTGGAAGAACAGATAGGATTTGGCTTCTCTGATTTCAGCAGGGCGATCATTCTAGATCATGGGGGCATAAATAGAAAGTGAGATTAAGTTGAGCTTTTCTGAAAACGGGATTTTTTTAAGTCTGAGATCGGATTTGGATCTAACAGTGTTTGTTTGACCGAATAGCGTTCTGGGGTGTTAGTTTTAGAGCCATGATGGTGATGTATGCAGGTTTATAAATAGATCAAGCATCTAGTGGGAGATAAAAAAAAAAGTGCTTTTAAAGCAGGTGTTGGATAACACCCCAATGTGCATGTCCATATCCAATTTATTGTAGTGATAGATCCAGAGGGACTGCCATTTTGTTACCCTTATGGAAGTGAGACCGGTGTTTATTAGATTTTCAAGCTATTTAGTTGCTGTTTCTATTTTAAATTATGAGGACACTTGGGAAGAACTCGGTCTCTGTGAGGTTTCTTTTTACTTTTTTCGTAGTCCTCATGTTTTGTATGGGGTCTATGCATTTATTGAAGTGTACAGATCAGTACTTTTTATTCTTAGTTGTATTGGCATATAATATGGTGGTTGAGGTTTATAGAGTTCAGGAGGTCTCCCAGTGGCTCTAGGTAGAGGTTAAATAGTACAGAGACCACACAGAGTGTTGGTGAGAGGGTGAAGTTGCTGCTTATAATCATTTGTCAGAGGTCACTGAGACAAGAGTTAAACCCCTGGAACATTCATCCCAGACCGTTATTTAAGTGGTTTTACCCAGTATTTCATGGCCCACAGAGTTGAATGCCTCCGAGAGATCCTGCATCACAGCAGCCAGACATTTCAGTTATCCGGGGTTTGCAATCATCAGGCACAGCTGTTGAGGATTTTGATCGATGAAAGTATGCCAGAGATGGGACTACAGTTGTAATTTTTGCTGGGAATGGCTTTCGGTTTTTCGGATGGGGAAATTATACCTTTCTTTATTGCATTGACTATAATGCTTTGAAACATGGAAGAGTTTGAGGTGTGCCAGTGGGGCATAGGGTTTGTGTAGGGGCTTTAGCTACGTAACGAAGCAGAGGAACTTCAGACTAGGCTTTTGGTAGTGTTGGTGTGGACATTTAGTTTGAGGAAGGATGTCAGTGTGATTACGTTTTGATCCTAACTTTTTTCCTTGGAAGATTAAAGTGAAACAAAAGATGATTGGATCAAAGTAGCAGCTTGGTTGAGTATTTGATGATCTCTGGGCAAAATGGGACACTGTTGCTGAGCGAGTGGTAAATTAAACTGATGGTTAGGTTACCAGTTCCAGGACATTTGAAGGATGAGTAGTATACTTACTGTGTTCTGTTGCAATAGATGTACATTTTTTGTGAATGATATCCCCTCTACTGCTTCTGTTTATTTCTGGTCACAACATATTATTTCATAGTGTTCTGGATGTAGGATATCCATGAATTGAATAGAGGATTGGGAAAGCCAGGTGTCGATCAGGTAGAAGATGTCTGAGTTTTGGTTGAGCAGTCCTGACATATTGGCTGCATTGGATACTGGGGTTCTGATGTTGTGCAATATGTTTTGGGAGGGTTTTTTTGAGTTGTGCTAGCTGAGTCACTGTTTGTGTGGATGAAGTTTTGAGGAATGCCGATTGGGCTTTGTAGGTCTGGCTATCTTGTTCTAAGGAGGGATGCAGTCTAGATTTACCTGAAGTGATTGGAACGCTACTGAGAGTAGAGTCATTCCACATTAGGAAGTGGGAGTTGTGCATTGCAATTCATGATGCGATGATCTTTTCCTATTTGGGCTGTTTTACAGAAAGTTCTATGATCAGGGCCATGTTGTTCAGTTATTCAGTATGGTGGGAGTTTGGGTTTGTATTAATGTTCATGAAGGGAGGAGCTGCTGTTGGAATGGAATTGATTAGTGTCTCTGCTGTGTAGTGTTGTACAGTTAGATTTTTTACATAGCTGTTATAGGTGTACAGCGGCAGGCTTGTAGACTAAGGCTTCCATAATTCAGTGTGAATTATGGTGATGTTGAAGAGGTGTTGAACATATGTAACAGTTGTTGCGTTTGTAATTTGTAAAGGGGCTGGTTTGTAATAGTGAGAAAGACCTATGAGTTTAGTATGCCTCCGGGAAAGCTGTGGAACTGAGTGTGGAGAAGGATTTGGAAAGTTTCACTTCCTCATGATCAAACCTGTTGTGCTAAGGATGTTGTGCATTTGTACATAGTGTAGCTGAAGCCTTAAAAGCATTTACCACTAATATGATAAAGATGGCCACTCACTGTGTGCGGGCCAGTATCTGCTTTACCTCACGACAATATGTTGGTCTCTGGTTATCTTTGCAGGACCAATTGGAATGGCTAAGCCAGACCCTGCATGCTCGTAAGCAGTGCGGGTGTTGCTGAGACATGCAGCTGCAATGGTTGAGCATTCAGAGCTGCTGCTGAACAGATGCAGGCACTGCTGCCACTCCGATGATTAGAGAGCATGAATGTGCACCCACTATTGTACTATTGTAGTTGGATGGGTAATGTAAAGGAGATACAGTGAAGATGAGACACTACACATGTTTATTTGTTTACTGGATGGATCTCCGGGCTCCTGTTCACCTTTGCAGTGTTTTCCTCAACCCTACAGGGGAGACTATCCTAGGGCAACAGTTCATGAACTTGTAAAGTTACCACAGATTTTGGTTTCCTTCCTTTTTGTCTTGAGTCGTAACAAGGCAATTGTTTTTGCACTTATCTTGTCTTGGAATATAGTGCTCCGTTCCCATATTTGAAGAACACTGTCCACAAAGTTTCACCTTCCATAATTCTTTATATTATATTGTAGACTAAGAGGGCGGAGCTCTGTAGAAACTCTCGTTGGGAGGGGAAGAACTGGAATCATTTTACTCTCTTGAGAAACCTATTACAGATTTTTAGCTGAGATAAAAGCATTGAGCTTGGTCATTGTGCTGTAACTTTGTGTGGGTGTGTGCCTATATATATGATGGCTTACTAAGTGATGATGTATGTTCTAGACGGTAGTGCTCCAGGCTGTTATGTGTGTGTTTCTATTGGCAGTTACTGGCATGGGACGACTGGAGTGAGAAGATGCTTTTGCTGATGGTACTTGCTACTGTCTTATGATCTGTAGCTAGAACAAATAATCTACTTTTGAACTACATCTTAGAGATCAGTCTGTCACTGTGGGTAACAGTAATTACTCATTGGAGAACTCATATGCCTCTCTAGGATGTTTTGAGCAAGCTGCCAGAAACATTGTACCAGCTGTTGCAGCGTATCCTGCTGCAGTGTTCTATTGACAGCTTTATCCAAGCTCAGTTTGCGTCTCCTTGTAAAAATGAAAGCAGCAGCTAGGACTGTATGGAAAGGAGGCCCCTTGAGTCAAGATTAAGAGCCAGATTTAGAGTTTGGGAAATAGAATTTAAAAAAAACACTAAAAATTCACTGAAAAAACTAAAGGTTACAGGGACGCTATATTTAGGCTGACAGTTCACTCGTGCAAACCCAGAGAAATTCAGCAGTTATAGTAACTATAACTCACACCCCCTGCAATGCACTGCTTATGACTGCACATATTACATCATTCATGACATGGTCAGTGGCATCAGTGATGTCATTTGAGAGGTCCTCACTGATGACATCACCCATTGATTGTGAGTGTTTTCTAAAAGTTACTGAGTGTTAATAACATTTATACTAAGGTAACTCGCTGTGGAAGTGCCTGTATGGGTAGGTGAGTGGGTGTGTAAGTTGTGTATAGAAGAGTGACTGGGTATATAAGAGACTATACATGAGATAGTGGGTGTGTGAGTTTTTGTACAGGTGAGCAAGTGAGGGGTTGTGTGAGTACCTGTATAGTTGACTGAGTTGGTGTATCAGTGGTTGTAAATGGTGAATCAGAGGGTGCATGAGTGGCTGAATGGGTGTTTGAGCAGATACATAAGTGTCTGTATGGGCGAGTGACAGGGTACATGAGTGGCTGTCTCGGTGCATCAATGGGTGTGTAAGTGGGTGTATGGGTGAGTGAGTGTGTGTATGAGTGGCTGTATGTGTGAGCGAATGAGTGTTTGAGTGGTTGTATGGGTAAGTGACTGTGAGAGAGGTTGTATAGGAGAGTATGTGGTTCCCTCAGTCACTGCATAGGTGAGTGAGTATATGTATTAGTATATGTATACGTAACTGAGTGGCTGTATGAGTAATTGTATGGGTGAGTTAGTGGCTGTGTGGCTGACTGTATGGGTGAGTAAGTAGGTGTGTGAGTAGGTGTATGGATAACTCGTTTACTGTCAGTAGCTGTATGGGTGTATGACTGGATCTGTGACTGGCTGTATTGGTAAGTCAGTAGGTGCATGAGTGGCTTTATATGCAAGTTAGTGGTTACGTTACTGGCTCTATGGGTGTTACTGGCTGTATGGATGTGTGACGAGATGTGTGAGTGTTTGTATGGGTTCCGTGAATAAGTTTGTTAGTGTTTGTGTGGGATTTATGGGGGTGTAGGTGGGTGTGTCAGTGTTTCTCTGGATGATGTCATCGGTGATGTCGAGATGTCATCAGTGATGTGACTGCCCAGGTCATGAGTGATGTAATATGTGAGGTCATAAGCAGTGCATTGGGGGGCGTGAGTTATAGTTGGCTCAGATAACTATAACTGTTGAAGTTCTCTGGTTTTGTACGAGTGAAATGTCAACCTAACTATAACGTCCCAGTAACCTTTGTTTTTTTCAGTGAATTTCTAAGGTTTTTTTTAATTCTATTTCCTAACTATAACGTCCCTGTAACCTTCCTCATGATTGTGCACTGTGGTGGCAGCGAACTAGGCACATTAACTGGAGTGGGACTGGAAATCCTATTGAAGGATACCTTTGCTGATTTGATTATGCTTTTCCCTCACACTGTCTTGGTGTAATTTAACATATGCCACAGACAGAAATCGAAGTGGCCTAATCAATTCTGTCCACTGATTGACAAAGCCAGGAGACATGTTAATAAAACAGTTTCTGCTTTCCTCAGAGACCATAACATGGGCTGTATCTGCAACAACAACCTGTGTTTTAACATGCATGGAATATATAGAAGTGATGGAGTTCACTTTACAGACGAAGGGAACAGGGTGTTTCTAAGCAACCTGAAACTCTGCATACAGTCTTATCTGTAGCTATCTTATACACACACTCAACACAAAAGCTCTTGTCAGACCCACCCAAGAGGCCGAAATTCTGTTCCTTTTCTTGTTAAAGAATAATTTTTTCTTAAATTTTTTTAATTTGCGTCATCGCGATCACGTCGCGAAATCGCAAAACAAATTCACACATTCAACTCCCACCACATTCAAAAAATGTTACTTAAAAAATGCATTCTAAGTATTACAATACACACATTACTAACTATATCACTGTTTGAACTTTTGTACACATTTTTCTAGTAAGTTTTTTGAAAAACTGGTTGACCCCTACTTTCCATCTTCGTGATGACTTTGATACCCGCGACAATCGCGCCTTTTTTAAGAGGTAAAACACATAATATACACACATTTTACAGTATTTTAGACACTAGGGCTTTATTACTGCACTGTTTAAAGCCATATTTTTGTAGGGAGTTTGTATAAAAACAATCTTTTAAACCGATTTTCTGTTTTCACGATGCCGTACGCCGCGATGATATTGGTAGCCATGATCACCGCGAATACGTCATGAAATGACCACACAAAAGCAGACATTTAATAGCCACCACCATATACAAAACTTATAACTGCAAAATAGATTATAACCAACACACTAAACACATTACTATCTAAAAGACTCTATAATAGCATGTATAACTCCCTTAATATCTCTATAACACAGGTTATAACTCTTTCAGTGAAACCTGTGACTGCATACATCACTGTATCAGTAAGTCTCTCATTCACTGTATAAGTATTTCAGTGGATCTGTGAAACAGTGCTTCAGTCTATCAATGGTTCTGTAACAAACTGCGTGACTGCCTCAGTGCTTCTATGACTGGGTGCATCAGTGTCTCAGTGGGTCTGTGATTGGTTGCATGAGTCTCTGTCGATCTGTGAGTAGGTGCATGAGTGCCTTTGTGCATTTGAAAGTAAGTATATGGCTGTCTGACTGTGAGTGAATACATGAGTGTCCAAGTGGGTGTCTGAGTGGGTCTGTGAGTGAGTGCAGGAGTCTCTCAGTGGGGCAATGATTGGGAGGATGAGTGTCTGAGTGGGACTGTGAGTGGGTGCGTGAGTCTCTGAGTGTATCAGTGACTGGGTGCATAAGTCTCTGATTGGGTCTGTGAGTGGATTTGGGTGACTGTATGGGTGTGTGAGTGGGTCTGTGAGTAGATGTATAAGTGTGAGTGGATTTGTGAGTAGGTGTATGAGTGCCTCAATGGGTCTGTGAGTGAAAGCATAAGTCTCTGAGTGGGTGAGTGAATGGGTGCATGCATGAGTGAGTGGCTCTGTGACTGGGAGAGCGAGTATCTGGGTGGGTCTGTGGGTGGATGCATGAGTCTTTGAGTGGGTGATTGGATGTGTGTATATCAGTGAGTCTGTGAGTGGGTGTGTGAGTCTGAGTGTATGAGTGAGTCGACTGAGTGCATAAGTCTCTAAGAGGGTCTGTGACTGTGTGTGACTGGGTGTGTGAGTGGGTGTATGAGTGTCTCAGTGGGTCTGTCAGTGGGTGGGTGTGTGTGTCTCAGTGGGTCTGTGAGTACATTCGTGAGTGAGTCTGTAAGTGGGTGTATGAGTATCTGAATGAGTATGTGAGTGGGTGCATCAGTATCTGACTGGGTATGTGACTGGATGTGGATGTATCAGTGTGTGAGTGGGTATGTGACTGGGTGTATAAGTGTCTGAGTTTGAGAGTAAGTACTTGAGTATGTGACGGTGACCGGCGTGTGTTTACAAACACATATATATATATCTTTATAATTTTTTTTTTTTTTTTAGCACTTTGGGTTACAGCACTTTTGTAAATAACATGTTTTAAGATGGCCGCCATGAATTTTATATCGAATGTTGCGTAAGTCCAACTTTTATGTTTAGTGTGAAAAAACACGTGATGTATGTGGATTTTAAATATCGCGTGAAATGTTGAAAATATTGACATTGAGAAAGCCGTTAGGCGAAACGCGTCTGTCCGGGGGGGTCTGCACAATAAAGCATCCAGCAAAACAATCTATCCGTGTGTGCTCTCCGATGTTGTAGCTGAAGTGTCTGCCTAGTTCGTGGAAATATATATATATATATATATATATATATTTTATATTTCCACCAATATTTGCAAAGACGTTGTGATGGTACACAGGGGGACGTGCTGGTGGTCGCGCCGTCGTTGCAAATATCGCCCCATTTCTCAAACATGAGGACAGAGTACCTCCACCCTGACATCTTATGTTGGCTTTCACAGAAAGTTTCAGCCCCAGGAACCGTTCCGGATCAATAAAATGTCGGCCGCATCTTTCTATTCAGGAGACTAATATCCTCAATCCATCTCTAGTAATCTTTTTAATCCAATCAAGGTACACACAAATGAAATAATACTTAAGGGTACTGAAGACTATTTTAACTTTTCCTTTCTCTGGCAATGGGAGATTTTCTCTTCCTTCAAACTAACACAAAAAATCCATCTTTCACAAACTGTTGGTTGTAGCCTACTTGAGTCCAGGTGAATTCAAGTGTGGGAATGCCCGATGATGAAGCATGCCACGATGGTGTGGGTCTTTCCCTTCCCAGTGGCATATCTGTTCCAAATTGGTTCTGACAGATATACAAAGCCCTATTATTCTTTACTGTGTGTTTAGTTATTAACCGGGAGGACAGAAGAATAGATCTGAAGGACCTCTCCCCTCTTCTGAGTTTATAGTTATCCCGAGGTATCAACACATGCAGCTCATCATAGGTCTAGTGCATGCTCCTACTCTTGGGATCCTCCTTAGATCCTGTTCCATCCTGGAGGAACGCTTCCCAAGCCAGAGCCCTAACCAAGCAATACACCCCACTGAGTACTGGGCATCTAACCTCACAGGCACGCCTGCACCTTTCGATAGAATCCTGGCTTCTTTCTCCTGCTTCCAAAACATTCTCACTGAGGTGGAAATCGGACACTGATTGGTGGCACTAACCAGACGCGCGTCTGAAACCATGATTATTCTCCATTTTTATGCCTCAGGCAGACAACTATTGTTTGTTTGGAGCGATGAGCTGCTTCACGCACCGACTGTGAGGGACGGCCATTTTTTTCCTACTTTTAAACCTTGGTCTGTGCCGGTAGCATTAACTAGTTTTCAGAGCCCTGAGCAGTTTCATGCATATATTATGTGTGTGTGTTCTGATATACAGTTTGAATGCCCCACCAATGACTGCTGCAACTGCAGATGCTATTGCCTTCAGTAACACTCCTGTCCACGTTCGTGTATTATGCAACTCGATCTGGGGTCTTGGATATTAACTTCCTCCTGGATAACCTTGGCTTGCTCTTCGAGTGATTTATTTATTTATTTTTTGAGTAGCCTATCTATCATTTGCCTAAGTAGATTTATGGCACTTTTGCATAACTTTAAATTGTGTGACATTGTTTATAATTTAATTCTCTGCCCTACCATATGTCCCATAATTATATCGGTCCGGATAATGACCTTAAATTATAGACCAGGTTAAAAACTCGTTGACATTGCAGCAAACAGTCCCTTTTACATTAAGTGAAAAAGATTCTGTGGAAACAGATTTATTGTGATACGCAACTCCAACTATTGTATTTTTGGTTGTTTGTCTTTTTGTGTATACACAATTTTAGTCACTGTAGTTTATTAATATTTGTTTTGTGTGAGAGCAAGTGGGACACCAAGCACCTGCCTGTCATTGCACATGTACGATGTAAGAATTTATTTAAAAAAAAAAAAAAAACTATTGATGATTGAGAGGCTAGTACTATAGCCTTATAGCCCGCTGCCGAGGGCTATACCGGCTGTTAAAGGCCCTGATCCCGAGTTGCGGCGAGGGCCTATAACGAGGGAGAGGGCCTTTAACAACCGGTATAGCCTGAGGCAGAAGGGCTATAAGGCTATTAGAACATTCCACCCACTAAGGGTAGAATGTTCTAAATTAAAAATGGAGAAACAAAAAGACAAACATTGGAATGTTGGAGCGCTGGGCTTATACCAGCCATTATAAGCCCAGAGCTACTCCATTGTCTTCAATGGAGATCTCAACATTCCAATGTTCTAATATTATTTATGGCCAAACATTGGCTTCATTTGTTTAACAAGTGATACCTCCAAAATGATGATGCATTTTTAAATAAATCCCTAGTGAACCATTATTCTTAATCTTTGTATATACACGGGTTCCTATTGAGCATATTGGGTTTCATTCAGTCCAGAACCTCTTTCTAAAACATTTCTATGGGTGTGCTTGACCACCATATATAAATCATGGCATCCAGTTCATACAACCTTTCATCAAACATATGACCCCACAAACCCGACCTTCAATTATACAAGGCAGAGATACCACCTCAGGTTTACTTTTATGCACTCTCTTTATGTACTGAGAGCATATTGAGGATGCTGCTGTCCTCAAACAAATATTATCCATGATTCTTTTAGGAATTTTAAGAATACTGAACTGGAGACGAATCCCCAGTTTTACTAAAGACTGCACAGGTGGCCAGGATGTCATTGTCTGCTTCTCCCATTTCACTTTCCCCCAATTGTCTTGTTAGCCAATTTCCCATAGAAGATTTGAGTGTGTTTCCCATCTGTTTGTGGTGTTTTGGAGATATCCAGAGGTCTCCTTATGGAATTTTTAGGGTGGCAATATTTGATTGTGAACCAGAGTTTACAGGCATTGCTGCTCACCCACTCTAGGGCTGGTTTACATTGGCCTGCCAAAATGTATCTTGCTATGATCAGGACACCCAGACCCCCGTGATATATAGATCTGTAGAAAACTGAGGTGTCAACAAGCAGCAATTTGATGCCCAAATGAAGGCCTTGAGCATATCTGTGGGAAAGTTACCAGGCAGTGTCCTCGCAACATACAGAAAGTGTCAGCAAATAGTTAATAGTAACACATTTGATCCTACCAAGCTACTTCTTTCCCCACTTGTACAAAAAATGTGTTCTTTCCGTATTAGTTCTGTTGGTGGGAGGGAAGAGCAACAACCAGGTAAAATATGCTTTCTGTGGACCAGGAGAAAACATTTAGCATCTTTCCGATATCATTTGTCTCCACCAATTTCCCATGGCCTTAGAATCCTAGTAGTTGAGCTTGAAACCAGATGCTTCTTGGAAAAGCCTGAACTCTTCCCCGAATGCCAGACAGGACATTGATGGGGCAGTTAGAAAGCACTGAATATCATTGTCGATTAATGCCAATGTGTTGCAAAGTTTAGAAGACTCTTACTAAATTATTGCACTAAGCGTTCCATCCTGAGGACGAATAGGCGTGGTGAGATGGGGTATCCTTGTCTTGTTCCCCTCAGCAGTACAATAGATTTTGTGAAATGTGCATTAATATTAATCTTTGTGGAGAAACTAATAAAGTTGGCGCATGGGTATATTTGCATTACTGGGCCTACACCAATTTTCTGTAATGTCTTTGACAGATACTTCCAGTCCGCTCTATTGAATGCCTTCCCCGCATGAAGCAAGAGAAGAATTATTTGGTTCTTGTTGTATCGGGTTTCAGACGCTAGCCTCAGCTTGTCTGTTCTTAATTGAGATATGAGTTACCCAAATATTTTCCAGTTGTGCATTAGGAGCGTTAGTATACATTTTAGTACCACAGTTTAATAGCGTCATAGGATAATAAAAGCCGTAATTTTCAGGGCTCTGTATGGTTTCAATAATAGTGACAATGTGGATCCCATCATTCTATCTGTGACTGAGCCTGTCTGCTCTAATGTACTAAAAACATTTGTTAGCGGCCCTCCAAGTAAGGATTGTTCAATAAGTAAAACACAGCTGTGAAGCCATTTGGGTTTGGGGCGTTGTTGCACGGTACATGTGAAATCGCAGTGTGCCTCATCTTCTGTAATAGGCTCTTCGGCAGACCCCAACAAATGTGCATCTAAACCAGGGAAACTACATCCTGAGATAGACGTCTTGTTTCACAGCATCACACAGTTGGTCTTTATATAGTTCGAAGTGATAGGCACTAAAGACACTGCTATTGTTTTTCATGGATGATTGCATGTTCCAGTTGTGGGCTTTGATTTTGTGTATGTGGTTCCAGGCTCTGGTTTCCTTTCGGTTGTGTAAGAAAGAAGTCTGTCTGCGTTCAGGCCCTTGCCGCAGTGAAGCTTGTGTGTGTAAAGCACCATATGTGCTGCATCTCTCATTTATAGCCTGATGCTGAAGGCTATTTCGTTTGTTAAAGGCCCTGAATTGGAGTTATTACAAGGGAGTGGGCCTTTAACAACCAGGTATAGCCCATGGCATAATGGCTATAGGGCATTTAGAACCTTGGAATGTTGGGAGGTCCATTGAAGAAAACAGAGTGCTCTGGTCTTCTAATGGCTGGTAAAAGCCCGGACCTCCGACATTCCAATCTTTGTCGTTCACAGCTGCTGCTGTGAACAAAGGCCTTAGGGAGCTTGAGGGGATTTAAATCCCTTTTGGGCTCCCTGATGCCTTTGTTTTGTTAGAACATTCTGCCCTCTAGTGGTCGAATGTTCTAATAGCCTTATAGCCTGCCGTAGCTGGGCTACACAGGCCATTAAAGGCCTGCTCCCTTGTTAAAGCCCTGAGCCAAGGCAGGCTATAAGGCTATATTAGAACATTCCACCCCTAAGGGTAGAATGTTCTAAATTAAAAAGGGAGAAACATGAAGACAAACATTGGAATCTTGGTGCTCTGGGCTTATACCAGACATTTTAAGCCTAGAGCTACTCAATTGTCTTCAAGGGAGCTCTCAACATTCCAATGTTCTAATAAGGCTTTGATTTACCCGTACTTTTTTCGTCTCTGTCAACTTTAAGGGAGCAGGTTGCTTTAAGTTGAACTTCTTGATGTGACCATTCACGGTCTGTTTTCTCTGCTTTGCTAATCTAACAAAAGCTGCAGTGTGTTTTAGAAGTTTCCCCTGATATCATCTTCGGCCGCATCTCGTATCACATTTCAAGACATGCCTTCTGTGAATTTTTGTGACCAGGCTTCCCTGTTGATGTGCCTCAATACTGGGTCTCTGAATACTACTTCACTGATTTCCAGTGAGGTGTGCATGTGGGAGGGGGGGGTCTGTGGAATTGCATTGAGAGCTACCAAGACTGATGCATTAGCGGAAAGAGCCTGGAAACCTTATGGAGGATTAGACAAGATCATTTTCATGCATTTTGTTTAAAAAAAACGTGTTCTCAATTGCATTTTACATATGCTTTTATAGCCTCTTTCCTGCGTATGTTGCACCCACCAGACGTCAGTTAAACCAAGGTCCTCTATGCTGTTCTGTATGGATGGAGGCCTAGAAAGATTCATGTTTGGAGAACTGCGATCCAGGTCTGGATTTGTTGTTATATTAAGATCACCAGCCACAACCAAGTGATTTCAGAAAAGTTAGCTTCCACATGGAACAAATGAGAAAAGAACTTGTCATATCACTGTCCAGGCCATAAACAGAAAACAAAGTAAAGAGTCTTTCTCTTAATGTGCCCTGACACCCAGGTATGCATCCCCCTGTACAGGCATGTTTCTCTTAGTTCTCCTTGGTGCAGTCTAATTGAATCAGCGGGGTAAATATTTAGATCTAGAACTGAACCCTATTTGTATCCTCACTTTTAAGTTACCTGTAGCAAATCCTCATCCATCTTCTTAATGTGGAGTCATTTCAGTATTGCCTTCTCTTGACTAGGATAGCAACACTTTAAACGCTTGTGGGAATCACATTAAGAACAGCCATAAACTTGTGAAAAATATTTTACTTTGGGGTCGCTTTTAACCTGATACCATAAACAGATGTTGACAAAGAGAATATTATCAGGGTTCTAGGACTATACACTGCAGGACGTTGACAACTGTATCTCTGCGTCAAACCCTTAAAAACTTTTTTACGTCCTTCAATACTCGGCTTGTATTTTTTTTAGGTCGAGCATCAGCGCGCATGCGCTGTCTGCAAGACCTGCTGTTATCAATAGAACCACGTATTTCCCGCCTCCTACTTACCATAGGTGCACTCCAGCGTCGCTCTTCTTTGCTGTCTCGTTCCCGCAGCCGATACCTCAATTCCCTCCAAGGCTGCAGCACACCGGCAAAGTACAGTGTACATACGCTTGTTTAGTATATGTTCCTTACTGCGCACTCTTTGTTTACTTTCCCTCACTTTATATATCAGCATGCACCCGCCTCTCCGACATCGCTCTTCATGGTACTTTATTTTTTCCAAGTTTGTTGAAGCACTGCGCCTCCCTCACAGCGCACACTGCCCCTGCAGCAGTGGTCCACCTCGCTCCTTCGGCCCCCGTTTCTCTGACACTGCGCTTCATGTTTTGGACCGCAGGGTGCTAGTAATGCTTGTTTACTTTAGAAAAACTGCACTAAAATAAACAAACATTGTTAGCACCGGGCTGTCCAAAACATGAAGCGTGGTAAACTCCAACAGGGCGCTTCATGTTTTGAACAGCGCGTTGCTAACAATGCTTGTTTTTTTTGTTTTTGTCTTTCTTCCCTTTCCATATTGGGCCAACTTTCACCCTCCATTACTCCGTCCGCTGTGCCTCCGCAGCACACACAGCGCTGCCTCTGATCCGGTTGTAGTTAGTGCTGCTGCAGCTGCCTTAACTACTTTCAGGCTCGGAGACCAGCCATGAACGAGGGGGAGGAGAAAGAGCAAGGAGCCGTAAAACTCCCCAAGGCGCAGGTCGGAACCCGATTAAACAAACAGTTCGACACATTAAAGAGTTTTGCGGTCATATCAGATTTTTTATTTATGTTCAATACATTTACATTTTTGAACAAAAATGTTTGATTATTTAAGGCCATTTCATGTAGTAAATATGCTCCGCCCTCCTCCCCCACTGCACGGACGCCGACCAAAGCGGGCGCTGGGTTAATTAAACAAACTGCAGACGCTTCCTCCATTGTTCCCCCTCCCTCCCCCATCCATACCCTTCGTCTGGCTTTTTGGATTTGTGAACTTGCCGTGTTTTGACATGTCATTTTTGACTCCTACTTGGGTCTCTAGAGACCAACTCTTTCCTACTGTCCTGCACACTTATTGGCGGTCTAGTTGATAATTTGCACTCACTCGTATTTAATGGTTTCATATTTTACACGTGTGTATTTCAGATTCCAGATCTACATCTTTAATTCCAACTACTACACTGAGTTTAAAAAAACATTCAAAACTGTGTTGTTTAATAATTGAATCGGCTGGTCCATACTTTTCAGCTCGTCTTAACACTTTTTTTGAGAAGTATTAAACACCGGTTTCACCAAATACCATTACCACAATTAAAAACCAACAAGTAGACATTTAACATACACTCCAGGGTGAGGATCAGTTTCCATTTCTAGTAACCCTTTCCCTGCTTCTCATTGATGCATATCTTCTTGTGTACTGTTCTTACTAGTGATCTATTGAGTTTTAGAGCAGATTTATTTTCTTCATCACTGTGGCCAAAAACACACAAATATTTCTGAAATACAAATATTTCTGAAATACATATTTTCCATTACATTAAATATCTAGATTTAAATGTCACAATGAAGGAGATGGTCAAGTATTTTTTACTTAGAGAACAGGGTTCTTTTCTGGCCACGATGTGACATCGATGTAAAGACTGAAGCTGTCTTAAATTCATAAAAAGAATGAAAGGTGACTTAGTAAAGAAACAATATTGTTGATTCATTACCTTTAAGATTTCAGTCTTGTCTCCTCCTTGCTGTCTCCCTAAGTGCCCACCTACTACACAGGAACGGTGACAGACTTGTTCTAAATTTTTGCTTCTAAACGATATATTCCCACCTAAACCTATCTACAAACTTCACTGCATTACAGACTGCACAATACACGCCATGCAAAGGCCCACAACGTTGAAATCTCTCGTCATCCTTTGCAGCAGCCTGGACTCCTTACAAAAGATGTGTTTATCCCAACTCTGAAGCCACAAGTTGTAATATGCTTCCCAACTGCCCTTATAGAATGTTAGCTACACAACCCAGCTTCATGGGAGACTCCACCATATAAAACCCTCGAGCTCCTATTTAACATCAATCAAGCTCTACTTTTTGTGTCGTGCTTCAGGTTGTTTTAATGCAGAATGTCTACACCCCAATAAATTAATTTTAGGTGACGTCTACCTGAACTAAAGCAATCCTTCCAGACATTATTTGCTACTCCAACCCCACCCAGCACGGTGTTGTTTAAAATAGCTTTGTCAAACTGGGAAAGCAACTAAAAAAAATGCAAAGTTCACTGGTCTGATGGCATCTCTTACTCCCCTCCTTCGGTTTTCAATGCGCTTTCTACTAGTGTCATCAAGCACTCTCATATCCTAATTCAGCCCATTCGATCCTTCATAAATCTCAGAAGTATTTCCTCTATAGTCCTTTGAATCCCTCATTAATCTAGTTCCAAAATGCATAAGGGCTTAAAATTAGGGGTGTGCAAGTTTTTTTAAAATTATTGTTTTGTGTGAAATTTAATGAAAAATTTCAGAAATTATGTGGCATTACTCTCTTGCAGAGAAACATGGTTTGGCATTATCACACATGATTTTATTTACGTGAGCATGCACACCTCGAGATATCAATTGGAGAAAAAAATGTGTCATTGCAAGACATTTTCTGCTCGATTCTGTCTCCTGCAAGCAAAA
This sequence comes from Calotriton arnoldi, assembly GCA_963921515.1. Taxonomy (NCBI): domain Eukaryota; kingdom Metazoa; phylum Chordata; class Amphibia; order Caudata; family Salamandridae; genus Calotriton; species Calotriton arnoldi. The sequence goes on from CAWUFW010015246.1 coordinate 267,280, forward strand.
AGTTTGGAAAATTGTGCAGTGTAAAATTCGGAGAAATGTCATGTGATGCAAAGTTTATGAATTCCTTACATTTCACTTGGGTAAGTACAATTTTCCCCAGGCTTATCTAACTCAAGAGTTCTATCCTCTCCCTTTTCTATGTTGTAAAACTGAGCTATCCACCACTGCATTCTTTGCAGTCTGCTTCAAATAGCCCTTAGGTCTGCACAATTAGTTCAGTGTCACCATTACATTAATAAAAATTCCTTCCTGATTCTCCTGCACCAGCCAAGATATTTGGATTAAACACCAACAGACAGTAGCTAAGAATCTACAGTTTTTAAGACTCTGTGCCTTATGTAACTACTAACTGCTCACTCCCTCTTACGTTGTCCAACTACAATTTTAAGATCTGATAGCGTGATCACTTCATCTCCTTTCTGAATTTTTGGACAAAAATCAGAGCAGCCAAGAGAGCAATGCAATGGAATACTCTGCTGAAGGCTGTCAGATTGGTGATCTTGTCCAGTAGCAAAAATGTCTTTGGACTTTTCGTTGCCCTGCACATCACCAAACTAGTCTACCTCTTCTTTATTTGCTGTCCAGTTGACATGCATATTCCCTTTTCTTCTTATTCTGCTTTATTCCAAGCAAGATTTTGTGGCATGACATCTAATATAAAGTAAACTTGCATAACCTAGCATTACTTAGTCGCATCAAGTATAAGTGAGAATGGCTTTCTTTTAAAATCGGTGGTGATAACGGTTTCATGCCATTCAACTTACACAATAGCAATGTTCAGCTGTGACTATTGCTAGTGTCTCTGCCATTGTGGTAGTTCATATGTTGTGGATATGTTCTTCAAATTCCTGATATTCAATTCTACTTCCTTCTCGTGGTTGTTTGGTCTTAGGGGCCATATTTGCGGATCTGCTGTTGCAGCCTGTGCCTGTTTGTAACTTAGAACAAGCATGCAATAGGTCTCGCATTAGTGAAACTTTGAGCTATTGGCGATGCAAATGCTAATGTTTGTTATTTTATTTTTTAGGTTAAAAAATATCCCAGCAGTACAGTAAGTAATAAAAAGATATTCCACAAAGCAAGGAACAGGCTGTTACTATGTGTGCCTGTGGAGTTGTAAAGGGACCTCTATTAGCCATATAAGATACTGCACCCATAATGCAATTATAAAGAGAGAGATCGCAGCTCCGCATATCTTTCCATTAGTTTTTATTGGAAGTGAGATTTTTGTGAACTTGCATTTTAAAAATGCCCCATTGTTGTTTATTTAAATGCTGCATTTTTAAAACCTACACTAGCAAAAATCTCACTTCCAAACAAAACAAATGGAAAGCTGCACCATATGTAGCTAATAGAGGTCCCATTTCAACTCCACAGGGCCACCTAGTAACAGCCTGTGGTAGTGCACCCTTTCCTTGCCTAGTGGAATTTCTTTTTTATTACAATGCTACTGCTGTGATATTTTTTAACAAAAAAAAGCCATTAGCATTTGCAACTCCAATAGCTCAAAGTTTAACTAATGCGAGACTTATTGCATTGCAAATGCTTGTTTTCTTTGTGTGATGAGGCGTGGGTGTTAAGCCAGTGGTGAATTTACTGTTGGCACCATGCCTGCAGTATGAAAACTGCATATACCAGCACCACAGGTATCCAGAAAAGTCCATATTCATTGGTAAACATGAAGTTCAAAGCCGATTTACACCCAGGCAGTGACCCATGGGTGGATTCTGGCATAGTAGGAGAGACTTCTGACATATTTATTGCAACAGTCAACACGTTCTTTGTACTTGAAACACTATCACAGCAGTGTAACAAACTAATCTTGGTAAAGCCAATGCGTCTGGCTTGCATTTTGAGTCCTGGCTAACTTATTAAAATGCGCCTGCTACAGCGAAACACAATGGGGAAAAAAAACCTAAAAATTAATTGATTGTGTTATGATTCTGTGTACTTTTGAGATGTAAAATAGTCTCTCGTGCATTACAATGCAAGCACTCCGCAGGAGGTGGAATAATGCACCAAACAGCCAGCAGCATGAGGGGAGAGAGAAATACTCCCCTGCGTAGTGTCAAAGCCCACTCTATGTATAGTTTAAGGTATTGGAAGCAATAGGCTTGCAGAAAGCTCTTCTGCCAAACCGAAGGTAAAAATAAGTCAGTCATTGCTTAAGGTGGGTTTGAGAACTGGGCTACTTTGTGAACGCGGACATGTGTGTTTAAGTAACACTCCTTGTGCAGCTTGAAACAGCCTGGATGCCTAAGGGCACATAGTCCTCTGAAGCAAAAATGTACAAGAGACTTCACGCTCCTGCGTATTGTGGCTGAAACCTTTCACGGTATTCATTGTTTCTCCTATTTTTAGGTCGAGCCTCGAGTAGCGCGCAAGCGCTGCTTAGAGGCGAAGACTTAATGTAAGCGAGTTTGAAAAGCAGTCCAACAAACGCTCGTGCGTCGTGGCTGGCCTTTTTGAGATGGGTACGCGCGGCAAACATATGTTTCCAATTATCGTGCCCAGACGCGGGCGCGATAAGTGGAAACACATGTCTGCCGCGCGTACTCATCCAAAGGCCAGCCACGACGCACGAGCGTCTGGTCAGCTGAGCGTCTCGTCAGCTGAGCAGGCTGCCGCGCTCGCTCGCCCCCGCTCCTCTGTGGTGCGCGCGCACCACTCGCGGGCTTGTTGTTTCATCTCACTGTCTCCCTGCCCGTGCCTCTTCAAGCCTGCCTTTCCTCCCAACCTCTAAACTTGCCTCACCTCTACGCTGCCTCTCACTGTCCAGGCTGCACTCGGCTTCTCTTCCGCTCATCTCCCGCTGCGCCGCCCTCATTTCCCCCTTGTCTTTTCCACTCTGATACCCGACCACGGATTTCTCTGCGTGCACCGTCCCTGCCTCTGTATGGGCAGCAGTTTGCCACTGGATGCGCCGCTGCCTCTTCTGTCGACACAAATCCATCGACTCCCTCTTCCAGGGGGGGGGGCAGGCTCAGTCCGCACGGTGATGCACGGCCCTCTCAGTGACGTCACCGGCACTAATCTTCTACCAGCCGATGCGAGAGTGGGCGCCCGCCTCCGGACAATGGACGCCAGTCTTCTTTAGAGCTAGGCTTGGGCAGAGCAGCACAATGGGTCCCGATCTGCAGCCACTGAGTTCCTCACTGCTCAGCTCCTTACTGCTTAGGAAGAACCGGTGCTATCAAGAGCTGTTCTGGAGGGACTTGCAACACAGACGCAACAGAGCCGGTTAGTACCTGCTGTGTACTCCTGCTGTATGCCTTTGTAACCTTGCTGCATGCCTTTGTATCCCAGCCTGATGTACGTGCTGTGAGCGTTTGTTTGTGATACCCATAGCTGCCAAGGTTTCAGATTGCTATGTGTGACATTTTCATATTTAAAGTGTAATTATGAGTGACATTTCAACAACTATGAGTGACACTTTTTGCGAGCAAAACTCAAGCAATGAATATGAGGGAAACATATATATATATAACAGTAATTGAACCCATTTGAGCAATGAGAAACTCTAAGAAGACTTTTACAGCCTTACAGGCAGGCTGCTGTCTCCACTTCGCATCTCGGAGGTAGAGTCGCCCAGTTCCCTCCCCCGCACCTCACTGGAATTATCAAGGACGCAGCCAGCCCCCTTGCTTTCTGTGTTTGCAATCACAGTTTGGACAAGGGTCGGGTTACAGATCGCCCTCCCACCCCACACAACCCCGCACGACCACGATGCCTAACATCCCTGCCCGCCTTTCAGAACCTTAGCAATAGATGTTTCAGAAGAGTGGTGAAACAGATGCATTTTTATTGCGACCCATTGACTTGTACGGCCTTATCACCCATGGGGCATTTTAAGAACTACAAAGAAAAACATCTTCGAAGGTTCATTCATTTCTGCTTGATCAATGACAGACAGGTTTCTCTTCAATTTAAACTCCCAGCAGTTGCCACCCTACATGCAAATACATATTTAAGAGAAGCTGCAAATGTGGTTTATTGAATTAACCATCAAGGGAAAAGAAAAGCAAACAGCGCCTCCGCTGTAGTTCACTCAGAGCAGCAAGAAACAAAACACATGACACACAAAGCAGGGTTAGCAATGCGTTGATTGCTTCATAAGGGTGCCGAGAAGAAAGGGCGTGGGGTCAAGTTAAATATATTTATTTTAGAATTTTAAAGCGAAGCAGCAGACTTTGCTAGAAAGGTATTCCAAACCCAAATACTCAGCGCGGTCACTACAAATACATAACCAGGAGCTACAGAAGGAAATGCTTATTAAGCATAGGGGTAAAGTAAACTAAAAACAAGCATTGGCATAGGCAATAGGTCTCGCCTTTGGGACCTTATAAGTGTTTAGCCATGCAACAGTTGGTGTTGTTGCAACAAGGATATTTTGCTGCATAACTAAATACTTATAAGGTCCCAAAAGCGAGACCTATTGGCTATGCCAATGCTTGTTTTGTACTGTAGATGATTTTTTGTTTTAAACTGAACATAACGGGGAATATTGAGAGAATGTTGGTGTTACTATTGCACTTAAAAAGAATGTAAATATTTAAAGCTGTGGTTGCAGTTTTATTCAAAGCACCTGTACGTAGAAACCTCAGAGTAAGGAATGGGTGTGTGGGGTTCAAAAATACTTGACACAGTTTTGCATTTTCCAGTGGGAATTAGTGATGTACAAAATTGAAGATGAGCGCGTGCAGAGTATACAGTAGTCTTGTTCGACCAGACGAATGAAGTAGAGGTTCAGAAATGTAACTGGGGTGCCAAAACTACAAAATGCGAGACAGAAACGGAATTTCAAACTGGACGTCCGACCGTGTTCCACTGAAGTTTCCATGGCTCTGTGATCTTCGTTCCTAAGCAACGTTATGATCCTAATTTTCCAGCTCTGTTCAGAGCGATTTTGAATCTGTACAAGACCAAGGATTGAGCAAACAGAAGTTCAAGTGTTCTACGTCATTTTTTGTTACTTAGAATAAACATGCACTTTGTGGCTGCTTTTGAAACGTCATCCATTGCTGAAAATCTAGGGGCATATTTGCAATATTTTGGCGTAGGGCAGCGCTGCAAGCCTTATAGCAGCGTTGCCCTACTTCAAAAGAAAAGGACAGGAAAGCACCATATCTACAGGATATAGCGAATTCCTGTCCTTTCTGCCAGTGCCACTGGCACACAAACTGCAGCCGAGCGCCAACGTAGGCACCCTTGCACCATGGCGTAAGAATGCCTGTGTTGTTGGCATGATTGTTTTTGTGCAGGAAGGGACTCCTTCCTGCACAAAAACAATCGAAGGCGTTTTTCTAGTCTATGCATGCTGCAGAATGCAGCACATATGGAAAGAGTAAACAAGCATTTGCAATGCAATAGGTCTCGCATTTACACGAGTTTGAGCTATTGGCATTGTAAATGACAATGCCTTTTATTTATGTTTTGGTTTTTTAAATATAAATAAAATGCATTGTCATTTACAATGCCAATAGCTTAAACTCGCGTAAATGCGAGACCTATTGCATTGCAAATGCTTGTTTAAAATTGTAATAGCATCGGGCGCCGAACGCATTTGCGAGAGTTTAAGCTATTAGCATTGTAAATGACAGTGCCTTTTATTTATCTGTCTTAAAAACAACACGTAAATAAAAGGCATTGTCATTTACAATGCCAATAGCTCAAACTCGCGTAAATGCGTGACCTATTGCATAGCAAATGCTTGTTTGTAGTTGTTGTTGAGAAGTCAATCCATGTTATTTTGCTTGTACAGTTAAGGGCATGAACATAGAGCCATATAGGAACCTGTTTCAAAATCAGTTTTCAATTACTACTAGGTCGGAGACCCATCCCACATAAAGCCCTGACATGACATTCATTGCGCACGTTTCTACTTGACTCTGATGCAGTGTGTGATCTTAGCCAGATGTGGTTTTCCCTGTGTAGTTTCAGTTGCAAATGTATATACATAAAACATAAATAATACACTGCATGTTTTCGGGCTATAGCTGACTGGAGATTCAGGATGATCAACATGTAATCTTTTAAGTGCTTAAAATAAATGTGGATGTAAGTAATATTAGACCTGGTTTCCAATAGTTTCCTGGTGGGTTTATATAGTGCAAACATAGTGTAACCTGCTTTACATGAGCAGTTGAATATGTTACACGTGTTGTAGACATAGGGAGATTAAGCATTTTGCCCAGAATCACGGGGTGTTGAGCCGAAGCTAAGATTTGAACCTGCTTCTGCAGTTCTAAAGTCCCTTCTAAACTATATCACGGGATGTACAGCCCCTGCACTTCACCACACGGGAAGACATTACGGGAAAAACCCTCTTTGAAGTGATCCGCCGGGGAATACACAGCAGGCTCGGTGCAGGTGGAGATGCAGTCAGGAGTATGGGATTCTGAGATGATTTTCAAGAGTTCTTTGGTTGCATGGGCAGGTAGAGTCGGTGATGCTGTGGCTGTAGCGAGATGCTTGGATGTTTTGACTACTGCTATGTAGATACTGTGCCGTTTGTCTCAGTACCACTCGTTGGCATTGCGTGCTTTTCTCCACTGCCTCTCTAAGATCATAGTTTCCGTTTTCTGCAGTTTTATGGCAGAGCTGCACCTTCCGGCCTTCCAGCAGTGCTGCTGGCCGTGCAGGGACTTTATGGGGTAACACCATGCCAAAGGCATCCGGCAGCTTAGGAGGAACCTCTGGACAGCCCTTGGTTCACTGGGCCGCGCAACCGGAAGTTCAGGCAGAAAGGATTCTGGCTCAAATGTCTTCAATGGCCTGAAATACATTCTCCTGTTGGGGGTCAGGTAGTGTGGGGGCTCAACGGGAAGGTTGTAACAGAACATGGGAAAGTGGGGCTCGCTCCAGGTAATGGGATGATTTCCTGCCCCTGACATTAGTCCTGCTGAGGACGGCGCCACAGTGCGGCGGAGCAGTGCGTGGGCCCAGAGGCACAGTAGTGGAAGTCGAGTGCTTCAAGGTTAGTCAACAAGGACGGGCCGTGGTGCAGGTCAGACACGTCCAACTAGTGTCCAGGTTTCCAAGGATGCAAGGGGGGCTACTAGTACTCATAAAAGAGACAGTCCAGGAGAGCGTCCGAAGGCTGAGCTGCATGGGGCGGCCATGGCTGAGGAGGGATGAGGCGGAGAAGGTGGAAGAGAGAGAACAGCAGACGAGTAAGTATTCACACTCGGAGGCTGAGAATTCAATATTGGAAGTAGGTATGGAGTTTTCAATACCATAACCAGCCTTCAGTGCGGCAATGGCTATGATACCAAAAGTGATGTCACCAGTGTTAGGAACTGAGTGGCCATGTCCTTTGATCTATAAGGCTCGTGCCTTGCGTTTTTATGTGATGACATCATCGGCCACGTTCATCTGCAATGATTTCCAGGGATGTCATCGTTATTCTCACTTGTGGTTTCGAAAACTGAAAAAATCTTCTTGGTCAGAGGACGCTGGTAAAAATTGCTATGTTCCTGCTCTGGCCCACGGATGAATCCAAAAGGGTTAATGGTGAGAGAGCTCCGAGCCCGTGCGCTGTAACCCTGGGGGCTCGCTGTAGAGCTGTGATGGGGGCAGGGCTCGAAGGCGGATAACAGGGAGGAATGTCTTAGACCGGAAGTAAACGGTGCCCATCCCGCTGAATTTAGAAAGCAGGAGAAACGAAACTCAAGGAGAGAGGCAGAGAGAAGAAACGAAACTTAGTGGAGGGGTTGAGGCTACAAGATTAGAGAGAGCGATGCATTAGGGAAGAGAAAGAAACTGAGCAGGAGCTGGGGGTAGAAAATGTAAAAAGCTGAAAGGCATGTTTGTATGTTTGCTTCACACCAATGAACTAAGAAGCATAATAACCAGTGAATCCTTACCATCAGACCTCAGCCTGGACGCACACTACTCAGCCCGGACAGAGAACAAGCAAAACAAGAGCGGTCCCAAAAGTGAAAGAGGACCGCGCTGCAGCCGGAGCATCTCTTGTCTTTATGGGGCCATGTGTTTCTAATTAGAAACACATGGCCCTATAAAGATAAGAAAGTGCTTTGCAACAGCAGCAAAGCAGGCGACCCAGTCCGGATCGGAGGCCAAAGGGCGTCCACCAAAAACCCTCATTTCCAATGGCAGGCCACCGTTTAGCATAAACGGTGATGCCAGCCAATGGAAATAAGGGGCGGGACTTCAAGCCCTTTTCTCAAACTCCTCATTAGCAATAAATCTCGCCGAGTGAGCAGCGCATGCGCTGCCACGCTAGGCGAGACCTAAGAACTAGGATTACATTTCTCCTCATTACGCCTGCTTTGGGAAGGCGTTTGTTTTAGCACTGCCCCAGATTTACGCTATGTTGTAAATCTGGAGCGGTGTTGAAAACCATGGGTGTTCTGTGGGAACACCCACTGCAACACCCATGGAACACCCTTCCATGCAGAGTAAGGCACTGACTTACTCCATATTTGCAAGGCCATGAAAAGCCACGCAGGGTGGCTTTGCCTGGCCTCGTAATTATGGGCTGTCACACTGCGCCTAAGTACCGCAGGGCATTGTAAATATGACCCCATGTATCTAGTTAATTTCAGAAAAAAGAAAATAATTATGTATTACGACACTTTAACTGGATAAGTTGGCTTCAAGTTCAACTATCAAAAAAGAATTTAATGTAAAAAAGTTTGTTCGGTGTACAGGGCAGGCACTAAATTGTTAGAGACTTATTTTAATTAAATCTCTCTTGCCCCCAAATGGCGGCTGCGTGGACTATCTGGAGAACTGATTACTGCGAAAAGCCGCAATTGCTGGGCAATGAGTAACAAATGTAGAAGTAAATGTATAGGTAGGTGGCTTTTTTTCAGTCTAGGAAAGTGGAGATTATGCGGAAAGACAAAGGGCGAATTGATGTAAGAACCACATGAATCCAAAAGAAAGGAGCTTCCGACAGGAATAAACTACTCAAGGTGCAAGACAAAAACAGTCCTCTCTGTAGAAGAACGTTTTATTCTCAAATGTTGTTGGTATCCCATTTGAAAACTTGATAGCGCGCGTCTTGAATAAAGCAAAGCAAAAGGTGTCTTTGTAGGGCCTGTGGTGAATGAAAGACGTGACCTGGATGACTGGCAAGTTTATAGCTACGGGCGCATATCTGTAAGTGAAAGCAAGTCACAATCAAAATGGTGAGATGGTTTCATACTCTTCAGTTGAATTAGATTCCTTTCTGTGAACCAGAAGTCCATGATCAAAAAATCAATAAAAATATCAGGTTCACAAATGATTAGAGATGTGCTCTCTATTCTCTGCGGTTAACGAAGTATTCAGTGGCACATGGTTGGAACGGGCCTTTATCAACTCTGAGCCTTTGGCCATATTGTGTATTGTGAGAACATTGTGCTGCAGTAGGTTTTCCTCGTTAGCAAATTGTGCAAGCCAAAGTGAAAGTAATTCATCACTTAAATTCGTGGTCTACAGATCTAAAAGGCGAGATGGGAAATCTAATTTAACTGTTTGAGCGATATGGCCACAAAAGGCAGCATCCTGACTTCCCCCTGGATTCTGGGGTATACACACAGAACTTTGAAAATAAATACTTGCAGGGGCACAAACGTTTTCGTAAAAGATTGTCATCATCACTGCCAAATGTTCGGGTTGCAAATGCCAGGGCACTGTAGTCTAAATTCCCCTGCATGCCTTTCTTTCACCACCCTATACTTCTTGTCTCTATATCTCCCTTTCGCAGCTTTCTTTAATCCATGCTATCTCCCTTTTTTCTTATTTTTTTCTTCCTCCTTTTTTCCCTTTCTGCTTTTCTCATGTTTAATCTGGCTCAGAGTCTAATGATAAAATATGGATCCTGCTCTGCAAAAATGAATGCCGGTGCCAGCCGCCTCCAAACGCCGACACAAATAAAGACTTCCAAAATAAAGCAATTTGTTAGTCTTAACCATCAGTTCACAACTAATTAAAGCTGGCACATTCACCTAAATGGCACATTGCTGTTCACGCTACAGGCGGTCTAGCTCCACAAACCAACTCATACTCGATGTGAGAAGGAAACCTCTGGACCATTTGCAAAATCAACCCCGTCTATAGATAGTACTGTGATGCCACACTAGTGGCTGTTTGTGTTCTCAGTAAATAACACATTAAAATTCAAGTAGGTGTGACTAGCAACTCAACAAAAGAGGACTATCAAATAGTAAGAAAAATGCTCGCAAAGAATGTTAAAATAATAAGGGTTCAATGACAAAATCAGTAATCAGTGCCCAATTCATTGGCTCGCTTAATGCATTTAATAACTGGCCCTGATCCATACTTTATCTTGCACAGTGAGAATCAGATATGTGACTGGTAAGAATGGATGTTGGTGCTTTATATACGCTGATAGGTCATGAAGATGATATGACATAGACATAGTTTTTGGATAAAATTATCCTAGCAGTTATGCACAACATTACATTTTTTTTACTTTCTATGATTAACTTTGTTTTGTCACACGGCTAGTTTGTATTTCATAAGGTCCCAGAAGCTGGATGTTTTCTGTTGCGCTGCTGGCATTGGAGGTTAGTGCAGGGTGCTGACTGGCCAGAACTGCCAGAGGACACGAGACCAGTCTAGGCCTCGATTCAGTCGCAAGCCGAGGGAGGGTCAGAGAAAAAGTGTCTTCTGGTCATGGATAACCTTTACATTGGCTGGAAACAGTAGAGAGTATTGCAGGTTCATTTCACGAAAGCGGCGTTTAACCTACAGGAAGGAGGCCCTCTGGCGCTGCACTGCCAAGGTGTAATCTGGAAATACCAGCACTTTTTGATTGTCCTTGTTGAAAGGGGCCTCCCTGTCAAGCCGCCCAAAGATCACTGAATGTGGCGAGGATCCTGTGGGAAGGGAGTCTCTGATCCGGGACCCGATGGGCGCGTGTTGGAGGGAAAATCTATTGAACAAACACCAAGTAAAACAAGTTGACACAGCAATATGGGTTTATTACAATACTGCAGTGAAGATCAGTCACTATAGGAGAGATCAGTTCACCTCCGAGGAGATGCAACTTGATGTCTGGAGTTTTAGCTCAGAAGCAGCCCTATTTATTCCCCCAAACCACAAAGAAAAAGGTTACAAGTTCATCACTGACATAAGCAGTGCTCACACAGGACTAACAAGATAGCAACAGTTGATGTAGCAATTTCTCAGAAACAGAAGCGCAGGTAGGTTGGCCTAGCCTCACATGATGAGCGCGGAAATCCCCTATGTGGGTTTCAGTTCTCGGAATTTAAGCGGATCAAAGATATATTTATCTAACTGCGCAGAGCCTGGTTATGTCCTTCTCAACGCTGATTGGCCAAGCTTATCTGACCTTTTGTATGTGGTTTCTTCCATCAAGCCATCTAGTCGGTTAGGTGTAAAGCTGTGGTTTCTGCAGAAGTGAGAGACCAGCTATCTGACTTTTAGGTGTGATCTCGGCAGAAGCGTGCACATGTGCGTCAGTCTGTACTAAGGCAGGATGTGCACCTGGTATGTCTTCGTATGTACGTGTTCAAGCTGTAGTTGTAAGAAACAGCAGCGCTTCAGAGGAAGCAGGCTCTTATGAAATTGATGCATTTTGGCTCGTTCCTCTAGCAGATGGAAATTGTGGTAACCTAGTTTTGCAGCTTCTGTGCTTAAGCAGTACTGGTTTCCTGAGTCTGGAGGGAGATATGATCTAAGTTTCTAGTAGTAGCTCAACTTGACCGCAAGCTATTTCCTAACCTTTTAACGAACAATGTGACCTAGTTTGCTCAGCTAAACGTATTGGTATTGGTAACATGTTATTTCTGTGCAAAGGCCTGTGTTCTATTGGGGCCTAAAACAGTTTCTAACTTGAAACCTTTGCATGAATGACACAGCCCTAAGTTCCGTGTGGGTCTGTGTATAATGTATCCCATTTTTCCCTAAATCACGTGCTCCAGGAAGAAGAGGAAATGCACGGGTGTGAACTTCTTAATCCCGTATTCTAGAATTCACACCATATCCGTCCTTCAGGCAGACCCACCACTATAATGTTGTTGAGTCTGGCTCGTCCCTCAGCACCTTCCCCTCTACCCTCGAGGAAGTACCGCCTGTCCTGGATCTCGTCAATCTGCATGTGGTGTTGTCACCTGGAGTTTCAGCTAATTCAATGTGCGCTCCACCTCGTGTACCCTGTCCGTGAGTTTTCTGTGACCATCCCTGAGAATATTCAGGTTCGGAGCTACAGAGTCAATTGTTGCCTCCACTGACGCACAGGAAGTCTCTATGACCTGCAATATTGCATTCAGCTTGTCCCCAGGAGCAGTGGGGACTAGGACAAAGGCATGATCCACGCAGCCAGCCCGGTCTTCTGCCTAGGGGGCGGGGGGGTTGTAAACCCTGGTGTAGCTGTTTTCTGTGCTTTATTATGACCTATATCTGATGAGAGGCGGTTAGGACAGCGAGGTGGCAGTTAAATAGTACTTAATCGGAGCAGTGTAAACATGGTAGTGCAAGAGCCCAGCGCCAGTAGACCAGCTTCTAGCTGTAGAGTTGCTCAGTGGAAAAGTGATCCGGCCTGTACGGAGGTGCTGAGGGATGGAGTGGGGTGGTTCCAACAGGCCCTCCGATACACCTTAAATCTGCTCGTTTGTGGACTTCCGGCGTAGGCTGGGCTTTGGTGAGGTTCAGGCTGCCGCAGTACTCAGGGCAGCCAGTCCAGTGGTCTGCAATTAAATCCGTATGTAGAGCTGCAGGCGGATAGTTTGTGGGAAGAGGGCGCCAGTAGGAGCTGGTTCAGCAGTTAAGTGGAGCATCCCCCAGGCATCTGCCAAGCATGAGAGCAGGACCTACCAGTCCCATCCAGCCGCGAGGCTCACAGGAGGCCTCAAAAGGCCCAAGGAGGCCGCTCCTCTACCCGCCAGTCCACAGCAGCTCCCCGTAGTGTTCACTTCACCTCTAGTGCTGCAGCATTTGTGGAGGCAACTGGCTGCTTACTGCTGCAAGGTCAGCCAGTGGGTCCAGGCCCCTGTCGTGGGGGCAGGCACTCCTCATGCCAGGGGAGTCCTTTTGCCAAGTCTCTCGGGATGCAGAAGTTACTTGGAAAGGCATCCGGCGCAGGAAGCAGGACCAGCGCATTGTGGCAGGGCCCAGCACTCATTCCCCGCTCTCCCAGGCCTCACTGCCAGGCCACACAGGGTCGTCCAGTAAGGTCCCAGGCGGGGCTGAACTGTCTTTGAGCGCACCCGTCCACTGTGCACCAGCCACAGCTCCACGAGGGTCGCGGGCTCCGTATCAGCATAGGTCGTCTCCGATCACCAGGGCTGTCGCCAGAGAAGTGATGTCCCTGCGAGTCCTTCAGCCACCCTTGCTGCTGTCAGGAGCTCCACAAACGGTGGATGTCGGCTAAAGGACCAAGTTTAGAACACGTAAGTGTACGAGTTGGACCGGTGTGGCAGGAGCTCCTCTAATGTGCATTCGCCATCTTAGGTGGTTTTGTTACACCCCCAGGATGGTGCATGTTCTTACAGAAAACACCACTGCTGTGTGATTCTGCAACAAGCATAGTGGTGTTGAGACCTTTACCAAATGGCGTGGTGTCTCTGGAGGTGGCTAGAGTGCCAGTAAATCTTTCTGGTCATTGAATGCCAGAGCAGAGGAACTGAGCAGACATTGCCATGCAGATCAAAAGTGGCATCTACATCCAGATGTGCCACAGGGGGTCTTCCTCCAGTGGAGAGGAACCCTGGCTAGATTTCTTTGCCACTGTTGATTCCCCTGCCACCATTAACAGCAAATGTAGATGCTTCCCAGACAATGATCTGAAGAAAATAAGGACCGGAATTTGAGGGAACAAATACATAATGTGGCAGACTATAAGTCTCAGCCTAGCAAAATTTGGGGCTTCAGAAGCACTGGAAAAGAGCATAAGAATAACCTAAACACAGTTGAGATAAAGGAAGCTCACACGCTTTAACTCTGGACTCCAACAAGTGATAACACAACATTCCCACTTATGCGAAAACCCACTCTCTCTCTCTTCCCAGATGACATCTAAGGGTCTAAATAGTTGACTGCTGTAGAGGTAGAGACTGATGAACGAAACGAAGTCCATCCAAAAGATCCCTGGCAATACTAATGATACACTTGGGGTATAATCTCCTCTCAACCTATCAGCAAAGCTGTACAAGTAGTTGCAACTCTTTTATGTAAAGAATTCTAGAAAACAAAACCTGCCTCTGTGCATTTAATGGGACAGTTTATATTCACAGGAACAATAAAGTAGACTTTCGTTTTGTTTACTGCATTTTTCACACTGACATCAGCACAAATATCACAGCAGTGGCACTCACACATATTTTGTGAAATAAAATGTAATATTCTGTGTTGCTTATCAGTATGTTCTCAATGGTGTCTCATTTCAAATATCTAAACTTATTCCATACAAGAGTGCTTCTTCACACTGATTTGGTCAAATCAGGATAGGCAGATGAATTTGTTAGACCTGGCATCCTTGGTGTGTTTTCCCCTAACTTTTTGGCTCTACCTCCTGTATTTTTGACTGTGTGCTGGGCTTTGTTTTTGCTGGTTTGGGTACTCTGGGCACTTTGCACTGCTAATCAGTGCCAAAGTGCAAGTGCTCCCTGTGTAAATTGTGATTATGATTGGTTATTTGTGATTGGCAAATTTGATTTACTGGTAAGTCCCTAATAAAATGCACTGAGTGTGCCAGGGCCTGTAAATCAAATGCTACTAGTGGGCTTGCAGCACTGGTTGTGCCAACCACATGAGTAGCCCTGTAAATGTGTCTCAGACCTGCCACTGCAGTGTCTGCACACGCAGTTTTTAACTGCTATGTCTATCTGACAAGTGCACCCACTTGACAGGCCCTAACCTTCCTTTTTCTTACAGGTAAGTGTGAGAAGTGGGCCTGGCATATGCTGTCCACTAGTTATAGTGGGCACCTTGCACCAGTCCAAACGACCCTTATTGATGATAGGTTTAAAGACAACCTTTATTGAAAGCTATCCTAGTGGTAGCTATGGAGAGCAGCCTTCAGGCTAAGTCTTGAAGGAGTGTAAAGCAGCTTGGTTTACCAGATTATAACCTCTTGAATGACCAAATGAAAGGGGAACCACACCAGGTATATATAAAATATATGTATTTATTTCTAAACACTCACTACTAATCTCTTTATGAGATTAGAGTCCAAGATACACAATATCACAGTATTAAAACGACAGTAAATAGCACAATACACAGTGGGCTCCAGGGGGAGACCAAACCATTTACTAAGAAAGTGGTATAAGAACCACGACTTGACTAGACACAGTGCCTAGAGCACGTAGAATCGCTGGGACCCCAAGGAACCACCCAAGGTAGTGACACAGGAGACCCCCGGGGGATGTGTGCAGTGTGAGAACACAGCCGCGAGCGCCGTAGGATTCTATGAGGAAAGTCGTGGTTGGAATTTTAAAGCAAAAGGACACTTAGGAGAGGACTTTGAGCAAACCCCTTTGGACTTAAGGGTTTCTAGGGCCAACACCCACGGGAGCACCGTAGTACTCGAGTTACCTCACCCAGGGAAGCCGGGTGCATAGGTGGCAAATGGTGTCGGGAATCGTCGTTGATTTCAATGGCAATCTGCTGCAAAGTGCTGCTGCCGTGAAGAAGAAAAGTGTCCGGGGTGATCCAAGCCTGGATCGAAGATGGGAAGAACCTGAAAGCAGAGGGGACAAAGTCTGGGTCACTTCACGTGACCAGGAGCGAAGGAATCAAATGCCCACCGATGTCGGGTGCTTCAGGTGCGAAGAGGTGAAGCTTGACTCTGCAGCCATGGGGTCCAGGAGACGTCGAGGATGACCAGGAGCCGGATTCGAGCTGCTCCACAAAGGATGTCGAGTGCTGGGGTGTCGGTGTTCGGATTGAACTCAACAAGCCTTGGCAACAGCAACCCACACAGGAAGAGTAAAGATGCTTTGGTGCGGACCATCAAGGTCCGGGGGACTCCCCAAGCGATGGAGAGTCAGGGCACGTCTGGAGCAACCAGGGTAGCCCAATAAATCTTAGTGTTGCCTTCACAGGGACCCACCAGTCGACGGACCAGGGATCGCGAAGGGACCTTGAGAGAAAACACAAAGGGCCCGCTCACGGAACACTCGTGGAGTGTAGGCTGGCAATCTTCGGTGGAATTGCTGCTCGGGGTCAGGGCTACAAGTAAACCAAAGCTCAGCCGCAGAGGTCGCCTCAAAGCTGATGCTTCTGCAAATGGTCGCGGTGTCCAGGGGTTCGGGTTGCATGGTCTCCACGAGGGATACATGCCTCAGACTTGCTGAGCACACAGATCGACCTCAGAGACCACGGGAACCCACCTCCTGTGTGGCAAAATTCTTCGGAGTCCTCAGGAGATGTGGAGATGCCAACCGGACAGATGAGTCTTTGGTGCCTGCCAAGCAGGGGAGTAACTCCTTTACTCCAAGGGAGATTCTTCGGTCATCCAACGTCGTGTAGATAGTTGAAGTCTGGGATTCTGTAGCAGAGTTTCGTCCAGGTAAATCTAAAGTCCTGTAGTCAGGGGTTCCTACTCTATACCCAAGGAAGGGGTGGGACAAACTCTGGGGACCCACCTATGGGAGGGTCAGGAAAGAGGGGTGGCTACACCCATTTCCTTTGTCCAGTTTCGTGCCAGAGCAGGGGCTGGTAGCCCCTGCAACCGGTTTGAGCTGGACTATGCACAGGGACACCAAATGTGCCCCCCAGTGCAGACTTCAAAGCACTCTTGGAGTGCACCCACCCAGCCCCAATACACTAAAGCCTGTCTGGGAGGTGGTCACACCTCCCTGTGACAGGAAACCTATTGTCCAGGCCTCCCCTGCCGGAGTTTCGTCCAGCAGCAGGAGGGCAGACTCGTGTCTGTGGCTGCAGCATCCATTTTGTGATGCCAGGGTTCTGTTGAGCTGGTACCGGGTGTACCGGTGGTGCCATGTTTCTCCCTCTAGTAGGGTGGGATCATACCTCCCACTCCAGTTACTGGGGTGGAGGTATGATTCCAAGGTGTTTGACACCAAACACGACATGTTTCCATGCAGCCATTCTCAAGTTAGCATTTACCGGGAGGTTATAATGCACTTCAGAGTATATGGTTGGCTGCATCACAAACAACCCCGGAATGAAGATTCCGAAAGCTGCAGAGGGGCCCTGCTCATGCATGGGCACCCTCTCACATGAAACCCAGCACCCTGCCTTCAGGATTGTTAAGGCCTGCCATAGGGGTGACTGATAGGTTTACATGTGCAGTGATATGGAGAGATATAGGGAACCTATATCTCAGTAAGGGGTGGATACACCACCTTACACAGGCTGCTGTAGCAGACCTGTTGTGTCATTTTGGATGGCCTCTCAGGGGTGGCATAATACATGCTGCAGCCCCTGGGAGGCCTCTGGGGTACCTATGCCCTGGGTACATAGTATACCATATACTAGGTACTAATAAGCGTACCCCAGAATCCAATCTGGAGTGTACCTCGGAGTAAATTTTTGATTTGCTCTGCATTCCGTCCATCATCTGTGTGTCTTTTGCTTCCTCGCACTAAGTGCGCCGGGTATGCCCAGACGTGGGTCCCGGGCTCACTGTGCCACTGGATTCAAGCTATCCTGGCTGATGAGGGATGATGCCCCAAAACCGGTCCCAGGATGCTTGTTTCCGGTCCAGGAAGGACCTGGCTTGGCAGTTTGGGCTGGACTGTTCCCATGAAGCACAGGGTCAAGACTGATTTGCATATGGCTGGGTCTAAATTGGGGTGGCATGGTGAGTAAAACAACAATGGATTTAACCCAGATCTCTTGACTGGGGGTGAATGTTGGATTTGCTCTGCATTCCGTCCATCATCTGTGTGTCTTTTGCTTCCTCGCCCTAAGTGCACCGGGTATGCCCAGACGTGGGTCCGGACTCACTGTATTCAAGCTAGCCTGGCTGATGAGGGGTAATGCTCCGAAACTGGTCCCAGGATGTTTTTTACCGGTCCATGAAGGACCTGGTTTGGTAGTTCGGGCTGGACTGTTCCCATGAGGCACAGGGTCAAGACTGATTTGCATATGGCTGAGTCTAAACTGGGGTGGCATGGTGAGCAAAAGAACAATGGATTTAACCCAGATCTCTTGACTGGGGGTGAATGTTTGATTTGCTCTGCATTCTGTCCATCATCTGTGTGTCTTTAACTTTTAGAAAGTTGGCATTTTCTTGTTTAACCATCCTGTGTACCTCTGCCTGTTTGTGTATTCGCCGTCTGGTTTTGGAGTGACAGGAGCTGGGTATGTGCATTCACTCTAGACAGTCACAAGGGGGGTTGAGTTGTGCCCTGCCTTTCCTGGGTGACTCATAACCAGGCTGAATAGACCTTTCATAATATAAAAGGACAAAAAGATAATACACTCTTCAAATAATGGTGCTCACAAAGTTACACAGAAAACAATGTAAAAAAACAATTAACAGTGTAAACTAAAGAACAGTGGCAGAGGCAAATAAATTCACAAAAGACTGATAGGACAACACAAAACCAGGAGAAGCAATTAATGCATCCTCTTGAATATGTGCCAAAGCTAGGCGTCGACGGCATTTCAACCAAAATGAAGTAGTATGGTCATCATCAGGACAGACAATACAATTGACAGAGCTTCCAACAGAGAATTTTGTTCAGAGTCACATTCATAAATATATATGCCTATAAGTTTCCGGCCCATAGAGGAACAAATCACATCCAGTATATTCCAAATGAAAACAGAGTCCAGTCATAAAGATACTGAGAGAGAAAAAGGAGGGAGGCGGAAGCCATCAGAACAAATCACGACCTTCACGTAAATACCGGTGCTAACAAAATAACCGGCCCAGAAGAAGTAATTAATTTCAGCCCGGAGCTACGGGCCTGAATCAATTTCGGACGCCATTCAAACAGTTCTAGGCCTCTGGAGGTTGTTCCTGTTGCTAGGAGCTGAAAAAGCTTGACGAAACCAAGAAAATCAACGCATCGCCATTCCAGCGCCTTTTTTTTTTCCCGCGCAGCATTGCTGTGTGGGAAGAATTTCCACGCATTGCCGCCGTGCGGCCAAAGAATCAATGCTGTGCTTGTCAGTGGCTGAAAGATCCCCTGCACGCAGAGTCCAGTGCACCGACCTCTGAAGCCCGAGATCACAGCACCGACTGACGTAGGCCCTGCTGTTCGGCTGAAAGAATCAACGCGTCGTGGGACCGCGGCTGAAGAAATCGAAGCAGTGCCTGTTTTGCAACCGCCGCTTCGACCTCCAGCATGTCCTGATTTCCACGCATCGCACCTGTGTGGCAAGTTTTCCGATGCATCACCCGCAGACCAGAACTGTCTTGCAATCAATGCATCGCTTCCCCCTACAGTCCGGATTGAACGCATCACTTCTCCTGCGTGCAGCAGAGCTGTTGCATTGCCTCCCCAAGGACTCAGGAATTGACTCTGCTTTATTTTTCAACGCTTCCCCTCTCTGTGGTTGTTTGGCCTTGTGGATTTTGACGCATTTGAAGAACTTTGTGTAAAAGTCATGCATTCATAGATTTCTATGGACAGGATTGCTTGAAACCTTTTACAAGTCCTATTTTGAATTGTGTATGTGGGATATTTGTCGTTTTGGCCTTGTTTGGCTTAGATAAAGATACTTTATTTTTCTAAACAGGCGTGGTGTCCATTTGTAGTGTTTTCCCTGTGTTACTTTGTGTCTGGGTGCAAATACTTTACACATTGGCTTTGGGATAAGCCTGTCTGCTCGTGCCAAGCTACCAAGGGGGTTAGCAAGGGTTATCTAAAGTGTGTAACTCTTTTATCCTGAGTAGAAGGAAGGGTCCCTACTTTGACAAAAGTGTATACCTCTGCCAAATAGAGAGCCCCCTTTCTAACAGAATTGTTAAGCAGAAACAATTAGGCGAGTGCAAACATGTTAGTGCTGGAAAATTTCAAGGACATTCCCATGATCCATAGCCAAGGAAGTGCGTATATTGTATTTTAACATTTTAGATGTCCATTTTCTTCCAGAAGTAAAGCTTCCAGTGCTTGGCCATTCCCCTTACTTAAAGAGTGGGGATCTGCAACACCTTCCGAATATCACGAGGACGCTGACAACCTATTTGTGTAGAGCAAATTATTTCTGTCACTCAGTGGCACTTTTGTGACCTTTGTTAATGGTTCATATATCCTCATTACTATGAATTGGGCGAGGAAGAGGGATAATGTGATAATGCCCTGAATACTTACTAGTAAATGTCATTTTGAGTTCACATCTTGAATGACTGTAAGGATGCATGTATGCACCAAACTCCTCTGCTGACTGCACCAATTGACCTATCTTCTCTATTTTTCATTTCTCCCTGAATATCTCCTGTATTTTTAGGTCTCGTCTGAGCCAGCGCATGCGCTGCTCTGCGAGACATTTAGTAAGTGGGCTTTTAAAAGTGCTACCACACGCTTTTGCTGGCCTCAAGCTTGCGGATACGCGCGCGTAGCCGCCATCTGGCTTTCTGTTATGGCTCATTAAGCCTTACAGCGCGCGAATCACTTTTACTACCCCCTCCCTTCTCCCCCTCCCTCCCTTCTCCCCCTCCCTCCTTGTTAGTCACCGGGCTGAATCTGACGCCGGTTCTCTTATCACAAGCTTCCCGCGTAGCGCCCCTCCTTCGCTCGTCTTCCTTCTCAGCCCTGCCTTGTCCCCTATTGTTCCCGTCCTATCGTCTTACCAAGGATCAAGTGACTCCCTCTCCGGCACAAATACAAGGGCTGGTGTTCCTTTCCAGGCCTTGTTTAATTTCCTTTCAGCGCGCACACAACTCCCGGGCTTGTTGCCCTTAGACCTTTGTTCCTTCACTTTCACGGCCGCGTCACTTTTACGGCCGCGCGGCCAATGCTTGTTTTATTTCCTTTTTGCGCGCGCACACAACTCCCGGTCACGGGCGCATGTCTTGCTTGTTGCGCGGCCAATGCTTGTTAAGCATTAGCACTTTGAACGCGAAGATTAAGCGAGTCCATACTCTCTGTTAGCTACTACTACATGCATTAAATTAACATAATTCGCGAACACTGGCTTGAAAAGGACTCATGTGCTCTTTAAAGTTTCTTTATGTATACACTCACTTCATACTTATATAGCACCTTTCTTGTTTTTAGCCGCTAAACTAACGATACAGATCTCATCGAGGGACCTTGGACGGACCTGTTTTATTTCTCTGGAGCGGATCTGTGTCGTCATTTGCTCCTCCCACATAGGGAGGAGCTTATCCCAGGCCGCCACATTTCAAACATTGACCAGTGACTGTGGGATAAGACAACACAGTAGGTGCAGTGTGTATACTACCCCCATCCCCCCCCTCCATATCGCAACCCCGCCCAGCATTTATATAACTTTGGTTCTTCCTCTCTCCGTTCTTGATTTTAGCGCTCTGGCCCCTGAGGGGAAACCATGGTTGAGGGACCCGGCTGTACGCTTAACGGGGAGAAGATCCGGGCGAGGGTGCAGAAGGGACAGGCTGTGCGAGAGGTTCGGGGCAGCGCAGTCTCTGCCGCACCGGTGAGCTGTTGCCCTGCACATCATTTTTTTCTTTTCAGTTTTAAAGAGCGCGAACTCGACCCGAAGGTATTTGAGCGCTTTACACGCGCACCAGTTATATTACATAACGACGCATTCATGTTTGGTAGGCACGGGGAGATCAAGTGATTCGTCCAGAATCACAAGTTGTTGAGAGAACACCGAGACTCTAACCTGGTTCCCCAGTTATAAACTCGGCAGCTCTGGCCCTTACGCCACATCCTCCCCAATGTCTCTAGCAGAATCGCAGCATTGAAGTGGCGGGTAACGGACTGTATATGTTTTCCACACGTTGTGGTTGTTTTGCTGCGTGAAGGAGTTGGGTCTGGGTCTGCGTTCTACAGAGTAAACCCTCCTCCTCATGAGATGGCAGCGGCTTTACTCTCACCGTGTGACCACGGGCATCATCAGAGCGCTCACTAGTACGACTGCCGCTCCGGCGCCATGTCTGCCCCTGTCAAGGTACTTGATGCGCTGCTGGTCATTCATGCTATGGCATCATTGTTGGCATGTCTTAGGGTGGCAAGTATGGACTGCTGCTCCAAGTGCTCTGGCAGTACCTAACCGTGCTGCACCTGGTGCAGGGCACCCACGTGTGGCACAGCAGAGTAATGTTGGGCACAATGTTGAAAGAGTGCCCATGCATTGGACTGCACATAGTGCAATATATTCACCAAGACGGATTAAACACATCATGCATGTGTGTGCCAATGTCCCCAGTGCAAGACATGTCACTTCCTTCTTCTGGCAGTCTCTGATTGCTCCACGCATGCCAGCTTGGGGCTACAGTGACGTGGTTGTCTCGTGAGTGCCCGTAGACATGCAAACACACAGACATTCACAATATCCATGACGGCATTGACAGCACAAACCTCGCCACGTCACATGAACACTGAATTACGGGTCCTAGACTGGAAGGTATGTAAATTAAACTTCTAGGTGCATATTTGCATAACGATGTCATGCATTTATGCATACATTTCACAGGGCTTTAAGTGGGATGGAAAAACTGGGGTGGTTCTCTCATAGGGGCGTGGCCGCTGTATTTAAGGGTGTGGCTTAAAACACTGAAGCTAATAATCTGTGTTTAGCATAGTGTGCCGCCCGACTGGTATTTTGCAGCTTCTGTCCATTCATCCAGATATAAAACACAACAAGTAGCGTTACACCAACAACAAGCCAGGACTATTGGCTTTGTCAATTGGTTGTAAATTTCATAAGATAAATGAGCAACAACTATCACTTTGTTGTATATAATATTCAAAATGCTTCCGTTCTTGTGGGCGAGGTTGTGGCATAAGGCTAGAGCAGCCGACCTTCGAGCTGAGACAACAGGTTCGAGCCTGAGGTACTGTGATTAAAAAAAAAAATGAATATGTCCTTGTGTGATGTAACTGGTGCTCATGTAAAGCGCTCCAAGTTTGCGCTTTGTAAAACTGAAAAACGAGTCTCTTTGAAGTTACATCAAAGGCAGTGACGGGTTGTACTATTGCAGAGTTAAGATTTTTTTTTTCCACCCCAAGGCTAACAAGCATTGGCATAGCCAATAGGTCTCGCCTTTGGGACCTTATAAGTGCTTAGCCATGCAACAGTTGATGTTGTTGCACCAAGGATATTGTGCTGCATAACTAAATACTTATAAGGTCCCAAAAGCGAGACCTATTGGCTACGCCAATGCTTTTTAGGTCTCGCCTACGCAGCGCGCATGCGCTGCATAGGAGGAGACCTTTAGCCATCGGTTCCCTTTATTCCCCAAAAACGGGCAGCATTGTAACATTTTAGAACGTTCGTTCCATTTTTCGCACGCTTTTGAAATACAAGTGAATTTCGAGCCTACCAACAGGAATGATCCAGTTCGTTGTCTTTTCAATTGTTTAGTTGCCTCTTTCGATCAAATAGTAGGTTGTCTAATTGTTTTCCCTCTAAATTAGAAAGGGAGCATGCAAGCGTGCCACAGGAACAAATGCGTGTCTGGTGTTGTATGACAGGACTGCAGTGAGTAGGTTTACGAGTGCAAACGAGGCCACCTCTCGGGTCTGCCTTCCAGGCCAGTCTAGGGAGGGCCAGGGAAGAGCTGTAATAATGCTAAGAGTCAAAAGACAGCTCCTGCCTTTTTCTAACATGCTTTTACATGTGCTAGAGATTACATGTTATCCTTGTGTCCCTTTGTCTGTTTTCGTAGAGGATACGTTGTGAACGCGCGTTGACTTGCCAGGCAGAGGTGATTTATCTCGATCTACTCGATCTACTCGATCTACTCTCACGATGTCTGCTCAGTCACCAAATCGCTATTATTGCATTTTTGTCTCCGGGTTTAATTGTGAACTGTATTCGTTAGGCCAGCCGCTGTCCAAGTGTTTCTGTTTTTTTGTTCGGAAAGCTACTCATTCCGGGAAACCGCTGCGGGCCTTACACCACTTCCAAAGAACTGCGTGTGAAGCTACATGTACTCTGGGTCTGGTGCACGGCACGTTCAACGGTGTCCTACTTTTTCGTACAACCCAGCGTGTCTCCCACGACCGTTTGTTTTCTACTGCGCGGTTTCAGCGTCAAACGTGCACAGTGACGCACTCAAATTATTGTTTGGTAACCCTCAGGAAATCTTGGACAGATGCCGACCTCTTAAGGAAATGTTTCCAGGGGATGTTAGAAGACTACCGAAGTGCTAATCGCACATGCCGGGTAAACTAATATTATTGCACGTAGAGACTGGAGGCATTGCCAGCTACAGGTAGTCGCCCCGCGGTTAGTATTCCTCTCCTTATTTAACCGTCCTATCTAAGGTTCCCTTTAAGCTTGTTTGGGATGCGTTCTCTAGGCAAGCCGGAAGGTCAAAGCGTGTTTACAGACATGTCACCACGTGTACGGCAAAAAATTGCACCTAACTGTCCTGCCGAGCGCTTACAAATACACCGCATTTGTAGATAAAATAAGTGCGAGTTACCTCTTTAGTCTCCGTCGCTAGCGCGCGCATCGCCCTCCATCTTCCAGAGGCTTCCTTTCATGTCAGAATATCCCAGGGTGCAGTAAATAGTGCCCAGCGCTACCTTTGTGTAGTGTTGTTTCATCGCAAACAGCTGATGTGAATAACTCGTATCACCTTCTCTCCTTATTACCGCAGTGATTCGCCTTTGCATTCTTCCAGAATAGCTCAGGGTAGCTAGGTCCGGCTGAAAGCGAGTACATTTTTGCCACACCGTGTTGAGCACTTTATTTTTCTCAGCGTGCTTTTATTTGTTGCAGGGCAGATGAACTAACTCCAACGTCTCTAAGCTCCCCTCCCTCTCTCTTCCCACAGCCTTGTGAATCGATCCGATCTGAGAATACTCTAAAGTTGCCATTACGAAGGAATCAGTCAGAGCTCAAAATTGCAAGGGAAAATAATCCTGGAACTTTCTCTAATTAGACGTTTGGAGAGAGAAAGCAGCATCTACAAAATATGTATATTACAGTAAATCGCATGCTAATTTAGCCAATTTTCCGCAAGCTACAAATGTAATGTTCTCTAAACCATAAATTCAATATACACAGCGTATGCTGGTGTTAATGTGCCTATAAAGGAATGCAGTAGGTATATTTTGTAAACGAAAATAACGTTTTCCTGCTAAATTATTTTTAAGCCGCCATGTTTTTAAATACATATAAATGTTCCTATAAAGATTAGCCAGCTGGAGTTGGTTGATGGAAATAAAATCAGAAATTCCAGGGAATGAGTAGAGGGAAAAGGGAAACAAAGGTATGACTAACGCTGCCCCACTTTATAGTGAAATGTTTTATTGTATTCACTGGAGAATACAGTATAGCTCATGTTATATGTGCATTTGTCCTGTAAATGATTGGAACCTGTTGATTGATTGATAGTCGAGTTTCTCAGCACTACTGGAGCAGGCCCTATTTCAGTGTAGCCTAATCGAATGAGTGCTTGCACAAATGTATAAAGCCTGCAAGTAAAACAAGACAGGGACGTGATGCAACTATTGGTCTCGCGTTCTTTAGATGTGCATGTTTTTAATCATTTGTTAATATGATAGATACGTTTTGGAATCATCGGTTCAGTTTAAAATAAAGCCAAATAACAGTTCATCTAGAAAAAAATACCTCACATAAAAAACTAAAGTAACGAATCCAGCTTTAGAAAGGAAGGTGTCTTTCTGCAACTGTGTTCCAGTGGAATGTAACCGTTAAGCAGATGTAACCAGGGTGTGTTTACTCAGCACACAAGAGAAGGCAATCTTTTACCCCATGGTGATTAGGCTGTCCACTAACCTGGGAGATGGGCTCTCCGTAATTAAATGTGCCTGTAACTTCATATGTGATCTCTCCCTCCCCTAAACTCCACTCTTGTCCTTCGCTCCTCCCCTCCCCTCTTCCCCCCCACAGCCACTACAGATCTCAGAGATCGGGAATGCCAGAAAACACAGGCCATCGCTCACGTCATTAAAGTGATTTGCACCACTTTGCTAATTAAGGACAAGCTATAACATAATACTCGCATGTCTGCAGAAGCCTTCCTACACCAAGACTATGTTGACATGGCATGCAGGATGTAGCCTCAAACTGCTGTTAAAAACAGCATTAGAGGACAAGAAGGAATGTAAGATGCCGAGTGTTCTGCAAGAATTACAGTTGTTTAGGTTTTTCAACAGAGAATATGCAGTTTAAAAGGAACGGTCGGTGGAATAATTAGCTGAAAACAAACGTGCTTTTGTTTAAAAGGAACACCAACGTGCAACAATAAGATTGTTTCCCTATTGCAGTTTATCGTGGTTTAACCTTTGGCAAGCAAGACAGTATAGCAAAGTGAGAAAAGTTTAACATTTTACATTTGGATCCGGGTGTTTACATTTGTGGCATACCAGGTGATACTAGGACTTTTTTCCTGGGGTTTGGTTTAAACGCAAATTTACACGCTAAATATACAATTGAGTGCCTCTGTACATATAGGAGGGGGGAGGGTCTGTGTTTATATAATGGGTGTAGATTGGGCTCTGTGTGCACAAACACAGATCTCTTGTAAAACGGAGCGAGTTCTTAAATCAACAAGCATTGGCATAGCAAATAGGTCTCGCCTTTGGGACCTTATAAGTATTTAGTTATGCAGCACAATATCCTTGGTGCAACAACATCAACTGTTGCATGGCTAAACACTTATAAGGTCCCAAAGGCGAGACCTATTGGCTATGCCAATGCTTGTTAAGCTTCTTATCAGCCGTCGCTGGAAAAGACCAGCTGTTGTGCTTTGATCGAAGCTGCTGCGACCGGGGAGCTCTGCTGCTCCGTGTGTTTCATTTCTAACAGACCATTTACAAACATGCTCTCTAAAGCACTGTCCATTAAAGCATACAAAACGTGGCCAGGTAAGTATGAGCCCGGTGCGCTGTTGTGCTATTTAATTAATTCCATCTCGTTTCTAGCTTTTTATATTCCGTCCTTGTCTAGGTTAATTGTTAATTATGCCTTCCTGCCTTTATAACGCCTACCTGTGGCGGGTGGGCAGCTCAGACCCAAGGCTGCTCATCTACGGAGTAATCTCTTTTTTTCGGCAACATGGGAAAGTGTTATTATAACATAAGCCACACGTGTTTGCGCTCACATAGGACCAGTAATTTAAACAGATGAAAAATGGTGCTACCATATGTCATGAGTATAGTACAACCTAGTCTTCAATTGCCACTGCTTTTACATGAGAAGTGTAAAAGTGACAGTGCTTCGATATTTTGTCAATTTTATCTCCACTCATACATCCCATTTAACGCCACGCAGATTAGTTCCAACTGTCATCTAAAACTATAACAATTCTTAAGCAGCGAATGTATTTTTAGATGCATTTATAGCAATCAGGCTGTACTCGTATACTATCAGTTTAGTGTTGCAACAGTGCCGTACAATTATTTTAGAAACTGCTTGCTAAACACCTTTTACTCATATCATCACTACTCGGCTGAAAATGGAAAAGTGCTTGCGGTGTGAAAATACAGAATAATAAACCTCATGTGTGAAATATTGCTGTTATCCTGATGCGGTGTGGAAATACTGAACAACAAACTTCACGTTAAAAATTCGTTTTCTAAATGCTTCTGCGCTAAACCCCCTACTTTACTCCACTCTAATTTACTTTACTCCACTCAATTCCAATATCATTCACTCCATTCCACTTTACTCCACTTTCTTCCACTCAATAACACGCTCTTTTACTCAAACCCACTCTGCTTTACTCCCCGCCACTCGGATTTCCTCTACAACACTCTACTTTACTACATGCCAATGCAAACAGCTTTACTCTAATCAACTCTTATTTAATCCACTATACTGTACTCCATTCTACTTTACTTCACTCTACTATACTCAACTCTAATGTACTCCACTCTACTACACCCAACCACACTCTACTTTATTCCACACCTCTCAATACCAATATAATTTTTGCCACTATGCTTTAATCCACACCACTCTCCTTTACACCACTCCACACAAAACGACTCTACATTACTTTACTAAACATTACTCCACTTAACGCCACTCTCTTAATCCACGCAACACTACTTTACTCCAAACCACCCCACTCACCTCCATTCCACTCTCCTCCATTCCACTCTCCTCCACTACACTCTCATACACTCTGCTCTCTTACACTCCGCTCTCCTACACCACTCTTCTACACTGTACTCCACACTACTCTACTTTATTCCACACCACTATACTTTACTCCACTCAACGCAACTATACTTTACTCCACTCAACAATAATCCACTCAAATTTATTCCACTCCACTCAACTTTACTCCAATACACTCTACTCCACTGCATAACACTCTACTTTACTACACTCTATTTTACTATACTCCAGCTCTATTACAATCTCCTTTACTCCACTCCACTCTTTTTTACTTCACTTCACTCAACTTTACTACACTGTACTCCACTCAATACAACTATTTTACTACAACACACTCATCTTTACTACCCACCACTCTACTTTTCTCTAAAACACTTTCATTCACTTCACGCCAATACACTCTACTTTACTCTAACCAACAATACTTTATTCCACTCCACTCCAATTCACTCCACTCCACTATACTCCAATCTACTCAACGTCACTCTACTTTACTCAACCACACTCATTTGCAATACAATAAGTCTTGCATTTGCAGATGTTTTAGCTATTAGCATTATAAATAACAATGCCTTTTATTTAGGTGTTTTAAAAACCTGCAAGCAATACAAAAAACACACACTTTGTACTTATAGTAGTTGATTACAAGAAGCAAAGTGCCAATAACTGAGCCTCTTTTAATACCAGCCTTACTCATCGTAAGCAGACTGTTTATGCACCACTTGCCAGTTTTCAAAAAGCCTAAATAAAAGGCATAAACATTTACAATACCAATAGCTCAAACTCTTGCAAATGCGAGACCTATTGCATTGCAAATGCTTGTTCCTTATTGACTCCATTTTGAAAGGTTTCCTATTTGCAACCAACCCCCTCCCAAAACTGCAAACCTAGTTATCCTTAGGGATATCCATAGTGTATCCTAGGGCTAGAGAAATCCTAAACTGGATCCTCCTGCAAATTATCAGAGCTGTAAGACCTCTTGATTGTTTACTCTGTCAGCGATTATTTAATTTTGGGGTGCAGTAGGTGAATCAGCAGTGATCCCTACTGGCCAACATATAAATCAGATTCACAGAGCCTTGATAAAAGGGATCCCACTTATTTTGCGATTGCTGCTAGATTGCATTTGCACCAAATTTTCGTATTACAACACAGTAGTTGAAAAGGTGATTATTTACTCCGGTACACATGTTGTTAGGGTTACTTGTAGCTTATTGCTGTTGGTAGGGTTATTTGTAGCTTATTGCCATCATCCAGTGTGCCAATGGTATGTGCAAGATGGAGGCTAAATATTGTCCACAGAAATTGCAAGGACTGACCCCCACTTGTTCCTGAGGACCTGTCTGGCGGTCTTACTTTAGGTTTCCCACCAAAGCAGTCCTCAAGGCTATCCCTTTGTGTGATGTCATGTAAACACCATCTGTGATGCTTTCAGGGATCAAGCATCTTGTAACATGACTATTCTTTCCACTGCAAAAGACTGCTAGCTCTTTCCAGACCTAGTCGGCTTTTGGGGAGATGGCATTTTCAACTGCAGTGTCAGTTGCACTGTTTGATCAAGTTGCAGTCCGTGTGGGGTGCCCCAGGAAATAGTTCCACTGTGGGGGATCAGCAAGAATCCCTCACTGGAACTGCTGCATCAGACCAGGTCTCTCAGTGTTATGCTCTGAGTTGTTGCATGGAGGAGTTGAGTTCAACTTCTCCTATTGTTGCCAGTCTCATATGGATTGCGCTCTTGTTTACACCTATCTCTGTTGATGGCAGTTGAGTTTACAGTGCCCTCTATTATCAGCACAGTGCCACCTGTGTTCACCCTAACCTCTTGCCTTACTGGAAGTTTTTGCAGCTCCAAAAGGAACTTTGCTACCCTTATCTGAGGGGCTGCCAGATTGGAGCACCATCAAAAGAAATGGCATTTTCAAGTTAAGCCAATCTGTGTTATTTTTTTATTTTTTTTTGCGCAGGGTTTTTTTTGGCGTTTAGAAACTGTACATGCAAAATCTTCATCAACAAACAGGTAGGATCACATAAAACGTCCATTTGCCCTTGTAGATTCACAGTATCCAACACCATCAATATCAACCAAATTGAAGTTATTGCAAATGCAATACAATAAAGAAATGAAATAAAAAACATACACAAACAGCAAATAAAGAAATTACCGCAGATAAAAGAATTCTTCCCAATCCCATTATCTCCCTGTCGGCCTTCATGCTTTTTGTCTCAGGGACCTTGAACCTCCACTGTACATAACTCTCGGAACCCAATGTATTAAATGTAGGCCGATTGGTAAATATGGTCCTTCGAGTCCCCAGTGTATTATGAGGTGGAGCTATCGGGAGATCTAGGGTCACATAATCTAAATTAATCTAATAATTTGAGTAGTTGACCTAGGCACCAGGCGGATCTGCCCTGTTTAATGTAAGTGCGAAAGTGTCCAAATTTTTTCGAACTTTTGAACTCTACCCCGTAGGATGGCTGTTATGTTTTTTATTGCATATATTGACCAAACCTTGGTCATCCAAACCTTCATTGGAGGAGAAAGAGGAGATTTCCAGATTTTGCTGATGTAGGCGGGCTGCAATGAGTCAGTGGGTAATTAACCACTCAGAGTTGTGAGGGGGTATTCGGAGTCCTCTCTTGTATCCCCCAGGACTAAGGTCGAGGGTTTTATTTGCAGTTCTATTGCAGTGATTCCTCCAATTTTTGACATTATAAACCTTCAACAGGACTGAATGAACGTGCACCCCCACCACATGTGGTACATTGTGCCTCTCCAGCATTCCGGTGGGGAACCAGACATCGTGCAGAGACTGGTTGTAGTCAAGTACTATTGCATACTGACCTTGTAACATTTTCTTTATATTGAGTGCAGGTAGAAGAGGAAGCAGCTTGTTCCCAGATATGAAGATGAGAGTTCTCATCTATTTCGCGGCCCAACTCTGCCTCCCACTTGATAGTATATGTCGGTTTGATCTACTAAATAGTGATATAATCAGGAGGTACCTTTTTTTTTCCATGTTCTGTAAACATGGCTTCTGTAGGCGTGAGATCCCATGTGGCTAACGCCCTGAGATAACCCGCATTGATCCAATGTAGTAATTGTTTATAGTGAAAATTGTGTCTTATCTTTATCTGTCATTGACACAATATGCCCAGCAAAATGGGTTTACGGTTTTCAAACAAACTGTTCAGTGTGAATGTATCATACTTAAACCAATTACCGAAGCCCCCATCACTTGCTCCAGGATAGAACTCTGGATTATGCAATATGGGAGTCATTGAAGTAGGGTGCATAGTGACTCCACCGCTAAGAAGGACAGCATTTCAGTTGATTAATGTAATCTTTGTGAACTCTAATAATCTCTTATGATCTCTTGATCTCAGAGGAAGCCATGGTAGATGCATATTGGCTTGCATGAATACGCAGCTTCTAGATATACCCGTAATTAAAGACTGCTGGGTGTCACTAACTCGGTCATGGCTCGCAGTTGGATAGCACGTACATATCATTAAATTTGGACAAATACCAACCCTCCCCCCTCCTCCCATCATACTTTTCCCGTTGGAGAGCTTTTTTGGACACAAGCGGGGATTTACCCTTCCAGGTGAAAGCCAACAATTTCTCCTGTAAATGTTGTACCATTCCTTTTGGAAATATGAGGGGCGAAGTGTGTGTCACATATTGGCACTCAGGTAATTAAATTCATCTTAATGCAAGCAATTCTATCAAACTAGGAGATTTCAAGTTTTCCCCCATCTGTAAAGACCCTTGAGAAGAACGTCTACAAGCAGGGGAATGTTAGCCTCGTACAATTTATTTAGCTTTGCTGTGATTTCGGCTACCAGATATTCCAAATGTTCTGCAGCATCTGTGAAGTCCAGCATGCCCCTCAACTCAGCCCAACTTTCTTACATATGTGGAATACCCAGTGTCCCTTATTTCTATAATTAATTTTAATCCCTGAAGTTAGAAAATCTTTCCAATTCCTGAATGAGGGCAGGGAATGATGTTGCAGTGTTGGTGACTAGGCAAAGGATGTTGTCAGCTCTGATTCTTCCTTACACTTTACTTCCTTACACTTTACTTCCTTACACTTTTTGATCCGTGGTGCTCTGTGAACTTTTTTTTTTTTTTTTTATCATGTTTATTGGCATTTATAATATTTAGTACAATACAAACCATGTATGTTCGCAACATCGACCGTAGGTACCTGTTCCAGACAGTGGGGACATTTGACATCCTATGCAATAAACTTCAGTATTAAATAAACAGCAGACCCATCACAGAAGTCATCTCCCAGGTAAGTCTCATTCCTTAGGATTCAGCAACCTCTTATCTGTCGGACCAGTCGTTGAGATCTTGATGCAACAAGATATTTTACGGGGAGTAGTTGTGTCCACTGTCTGTGCTTCATTCTCGCACATTTATGCCCTTTATGAGTCGGTATGTATGTTATTATACTGAACCAAGAGATGAAAAAAAGGAAACCCCAACTTAAAGGCATCTGTGGAACAATAGACACCAATTCAAACTTAAATGTGACTAAATCCACCCGGGGTCCTCTACTTATAAAGTAAGTCATTGCATTTCCTTTTCTGCTTTTGGGGGTGAGTCCTCCCGGCAAGCCGGGGGATTCCAGAGGGGGGAATAGGGAAAGGGAGGTTCCCAGAGGGGGGGGGGGGGGCTACGGGGACAGTGGGGTGAAAGGGAGAAGAAACAAAAGAGGCAAAATGGGGAAGAGGCCTCCTGTGGCTTCCCTACATTGTGGAGCACCTAGGTCCGTCCCCTCAGCGTAACCCCTCAAGCCCATGAACACCAGATAGACTCTAAGCCTAAACAGGACCAACCTCTGCCCCTCACACCCCCTCAGAGTCTGAACTATCCGTCTGTGAATCTCAGTCAGTCTCGTTACGAGTATCCCACGCCCCCAGTATTTCTGCCCATGGTTCTGCCAAAGGTTTACGCCGTTTCGTGACCTTGTCTTCCCAGATTAAAGCTCTCTCCTCCGCTCTGGCCCAACGTTCAACATCCTTCTCCCAATCAGCTATCAGTGGGCTCTTCGCTGCCCTCCATCGTATGGCTATTCTCCGCTTCGCCAGCAGGAAAGCCAGATCCACAAATCTGTGCCCCATCCGTTTGGATTTGGGCCTCGGGAATAGTCCCAGTAAGCAAACTTACGGACAAAATATCATATTACGAGCTAGGACCCTATTCACTGTCTCTACTACCGTGGTCCAAAATTGCTTTAGTTCCGGGCAGGCCCACATCATATGATCAAAGTTGGCATCTAACGTTCGACGCCTGGCACAGGTCTGGTCATCCCTTTTATAAATTACATTTAACTGGTGAGGTGTAAGGTATGTTCTATGTTAGGTATCAAATTGTATGAGCTTAAAAGCCATATTCCTTGACACCTTTTTTGGGCTCCCTCGGACCTTCCTCCATTCTCTCTCCGATAGCTGCCTACCCAGCGAGCCTTCCCATTTCTCTTGTATGCAGAGAAGACGATTCTGCGACATCTCCGTTATTGCCAGCTAGAGCCATTTCACCAAGTGTCCTGCAGACCCCAGTGTCATCATCGCCTGGAGGGCCCCATGGGTGGCAGGCTCTCCCCTGTCAATGCCCCATAGTTCCGCCATCGCCCCTCGTATTTTATGGTAATTTAAAAACTGCCCTGGCTGTAGATCATGATACTCTAAAAAAAAAAAAATGATCGAGTGGAAGCAGCTCACCATCCCGGTAACAATCCCCAACCGTCAATACCCATGCCTCTTCCCAGCCCCGTAGCTGTTTCTGTGTGAGGGGAGGTCCCATTCCCATCTGTGGAATTCCCGTAAGGGGTAGGCTTGGTGTATATCGCAACACATCCGGAGCCCTTTTGGTGCATCTGTCCCAGCATGCTTTCGCCACCCCGAGCAGTACCCACATGTTTTTGATCGTATGGCAGGGGTTGAGCATTCTGGAAAGCAAGGTTCCCCGGGAGGACCGAGCCGGCAGAGTTATCGTCTCTAGCCCCCTTCCATCTAGCCATCTGGACAGCCACTGAAGCTGTGCCGCCAAATAATAGGCCTCAAGATCTGGGGCTCCCAGCCCGCCCCCCGCCAGGGGCATTTGCAGCGTCTGCAAAGAGACCCTGTTGCGCCGACCATCCCACATTAAATCCCTCAATAGTGAATCCAGGGCCTTAAACCACCTCCTTGGGATCACCACTGGAAGGTTGACAAAAAAATATAGAAGTCTCGGTAATACCACCATCTTAGATAGGGCCACTCTCGCCATTACTGGTAACCTGAGGGTGCGCCAGGTTACATTTGACCGCAGGGATCTCAGGGCTCTCCCCAGGTTTCCTTCCATCAGATCTGTCTGCTGATGGTATACCTGTATCCCTAGATATTTGAAGGAGTCCGGGGTCCACTCTAAATCTACCGGGAGATCTAACGGCCTGGTGAGATCGGGCCGCAGTGGGAATATACACGTTTTTATGATATTTACGCGTAGTCCTGAAAGCTCCGCAAACTCCTCCAATATACGCATCACTATCGGAATCCCGCGAGAGCCGTTGCGTAAATAGACCAAGATATCGTCTGCGTAGAGCGAGACTATATGTTCAGTCCCGTCGAGCCCTATTCCGAGGTTCCCGCTCTCTTGCCTAAGGCGCTCTGCCAGTGGCTCCATTGCCAAAGCAAAGAGCAGTGGTGACAAAGGGCACCCCTGCCTTGTTCCTCTGTAGATAGGGTATGGAGTAGACACTGTGCCTCCCGTGCGCACTCTAGCCCTGGGGCATGCATATAAAAGGCGGACCCATTTCAACCAGTCACCTCCCAACCCCATCTGCTCCATTACTGCCAACAAAAAGTCCCACCTCAAGGAGTCAAATGCCTTTTCCAGGTCTATGGCCATCACCACTGCATCAGGGAACCTCTCTAATCCTTGATGGTACATCACATGATATAACCTCCTCAAATTATTGGATGTGAGGGAATAAACCCGTTTTGGTCTGTGTGTACCAGACTCTGCATTTGTGGCAGAAGCCGCAACGCAAGCACCTTGCTGAGTATTTTAAAATCAAGGTTTAGCATTGACAGCAGCCTAAAATCAGTCGTGCTCGCCCCTTCATTCTTGGTTTTCGGCAAAGGAATCACCAATGCATCCCTATGTTGCCGTTCATGGTATGCCCTGGAATCCAGCATCCGTAACCTATCCCATGTAGTGTTATAGGTGGTCTTTACGTCTGCCAATCTTCTCTGAGCATCAACCCCCATTCCGGGCTCCCTATCTAACGATAGAATCTGGGCCTCCAGGGATTCTAGTTCTTGGTTGATTTCTTTCCTAGCTCCCACCGTCTGTCCCATGCATTGCCCCCTGACTACCACCTTAAAGGCGTCCCATTCAATTAAGGTGGAGCTAGCCGTCCCCTGATTCTTCTCAAAGTACGTCGTTATGGCCCCGGAAAGCGTTTGACTAAAGCTATCGTCTTCAAGTAAGGCGGGATCTAATCGCCATAGCGGTATGGGGGCTCTCTCGGGTGTGGGGGCGAATCTCATCAGTAGTGGGCTATGATCCGATATGGCTCTCCCGAAATATTCCGCCTCAGTCAGCATCGGGGCCAACCTGTCTGAACAAATGAACATATCCAATCTAGTGTGTAGATCGTAAAGGGAGGAATAGTAGGAGTATTCTCTTTTCTGTGGGTTGTGTACTCTCCAGATATCCAGCAGTTCCCACCCTGCAATCCAGTCTCTCAGACCCTTGGCCATAACCGCCGCTGCAGTGCCCCTCAGCGGGAGTGTGGATCTGTCCATGTTAAAATCACTTATACAGTTAAAATCACCCCCCAGTATCAAATCACCCTCTACCACCCCCCGAGAGTGGTCTAGAAAAGCGAGTCAGGAAAGCTACCTGGTCCTGATTTGGTGCATAAATGCTCCCCAGCGTCACCTCTTTACCCTTCAGCTTGCCTTTAATAAACACATACCTCCCATCAGTATCAATGATTGGACGAGAAGCTTGGAACGGTACCCCGGGTCTGATCCACACAAGCACCCCCCTTGCAAATGCGGAGTACCCAGTAGCATACAGTTGCCCTCGCCATCTACGCCGCAGTCGAACAACCTCTGTCTCCGTAAGGTGGGTCTCCTGCAACATCACAATGTGTGCGCCTCTGCGCTTTATATAATTAAAAATACTATACCGTTTTGAGGGAGACCCCATGCCCCTAATGTTCCAGGGCAGGAGCTTAAACTCCTCAGCCTGTCCCTGATTTCTAGCCATTACTCATGCTTAACATCCTCCCCTCCCACCCCCAACCCCAATCACCCCTCCCCATCAGTGTGCGCAGTGGACCCCATAATGTAGAACAAGAAACCCAACTGTGAAACTCCCCATCCCGTGAGCGGACTGACAACGGTCAGCTGCCCAAACTTACAACAAACCATCGCTCCTAGCAGAACGCTGCCCTTTCTTCCAGTGGCGGTATCTTCTGGTGAGGGGGTGGCAAAGAGAAAGAGGAAAAAAAATAACAATGGAGAAAGTCAGATAGTTCAAAAATGGAGGGAGACCCGTCTGGTCTCGTCTCGTGGTGCGGGGGCCGTCCCTCCCCCAAGGTAGTTCGATATCGTTTCCAGAATTGTCCTCCGAGTTGGACGAGCGACACGCCCGGTCCGAGGACGAGTGCCTGACCCGGTCCTGTCCTCTAGGCGACATCAGCCGTGCCACCGCCTGCAGCGCAGCCTTTCTTTCCTGTTGTGTCTGAGAGGAGGTGGGCCTCCGCAGTGCCTCTGTCTTCTTGGGGCGACGCTGCCGACCTCTGACCCCTCGCTTCTCACCTCCCCCGCCCGGCTGTGACTTGGGCAGGGGTGCGCCTTTCCCGTATGCCTCCAACCAGGTCCATGCGTCCTCCGGCGTGTTGCAGAAGTGGGTAGTGTCCTCTAGTATAACACGGAGCCTCGTTGGAAACATCAAGGAGTATTGCAGCCCTGACCTCCCGAAGGGCTTTCTTGACTGCTATGAAGGAGGCTCTCAGTGCCTGTACTCTGGCGGTAAAGTCTGGAAACATGGACACTTTACTGTTACCCAATGTGTACGGGCCATGGGATCTTGACTGTTGCAATATGGCATCTCGGTCTCTATAATGGAGGAGCCTGGCCACCACCGGTCGCGGAGGCCTCCCAGGTGCCGGTGCTCGTCCCGGCACTCTGTGCGCCCTCTCCAAGTCCAGCCGGCATCACCTCCTGTAGCCACTTTTCCAGGAAAGACACCATGTCTGACCCTTCCATGTTCTTCGGAATCCCAACTACTCGGACAGTGTTGCGCCTATTTCTTCCTTCGGCATCTTCCGCTCTCCGTTCAAGTTCTGTCACTCTTGCGGTAAGCTTATCCAACCGCGCTGACCCCTGCTTTTGGTCCGGCGCTAGCCCTGTAGGAGAGTTCTCGACTTCCGTGACCCTGTCTGCTAACTTATGGTGTTCTGCCTGCAGAAGTCCCAGCCCACTGACACAGCTCCTATATCCTGCTGCAGCGCCGTTTTGGTCTCCGAGATCGCCGCCAGTACCTTGTCCAAGTGTAGGTGTAAAGAGAGGTCTTTGTCTGCAGTATCCTCTTTGTGGTGCCCACCGTGCTGGGGGGACGTTTCACGGGTGTTGGGCTGGGTACTCCCGCTTTTGTTCTTTGGACGCCCCATTTTGCTCAGCAGGAGTCTAGGTCCGGCGTTGCCCCCACCAACGGGCGGTTCCCCCGCCTGTTGAGTCTGGTGTGAGGTCTCGGGCCTTCAGGGATCAGGACGTAAGCTGCCTCCACCGTCTCACGCTCCCCAAGGGATCCAGCGCTCTGCACCTGGGAGAGATCAGCAGAACGTACTCCTGACACATCCTCCTCAATCCCAGCACAAATAGGGGGTTAACAGTTATTTCAGGAGCTCGGGGAACATAATCTATAGGACCCCCCAAGCCATGCCAACCAGACTGCCCAGCCTCAGTCTCCGCAGCTCCGTGCACCCAGTGTATCCAGGCGTAGGGGCCCCCGCAAGTGTTAAGGCCGCCCGGTTCTCAAATGTAGCCGCCCGGGGCCTCCATTCACCCACCTGCCTCAGCAACTCAAGCAATCAGGCCTCTCAGCTTCCTCGGGCCTTCGGTCTTTGATTGCCTCACCGGGCCGAGGGGCGTCTGGGCCCAGGTCGTCCCATCGTGCTCCTTGTCTCCAGGGGCCTGGCCACAGCAACAGAGGCCCAGCCCAACACCAGCCAACCAGGTCCCGGCTCTCGGGTTCGCTTATCTGTGCCCCCGCCAGCTCCTACAGCAGAAACTCAGGACGTGCAGGACATTCAACCCCTTTTCCTGAAATTTTCAAGAAGTTCAGGGGACCCCTGCCGCTTAGGGGCGCAGATCAGCCGGTGCAGCACCGCCTCGCATCAGGCCGCTGATTGCTGTTTTTCACCCCCGGTGCCAATGTTTCCTCTCTCGCTGCGCAGCAGGAGACAGCCCATCTCCGAGGCCGCACTCGCTCCGCCTCCACTGGTCCGCACACTCGTGTACTAGGCCCACCCGGGGAGCAGGCCGCAACGGTGTCGTGTGCGCGGCAGCTCCCAACCCGGGCTGCTTCTCCCTTCTTCTGTGCCAGCCAAGTCACTACTCACGCCGCTGCGATCTCGCTGTTGTTCGTTGCCGGTCTGCGCCAGTTCGGGAGTCCGAGGCTCCGCTCCTGGGACAGCCTCAGTCTCTCCGACCCCTCTCCAGCGTGGCTGGCCTTCACTCGCCGATCCCACCTCTCTCCGGGCTGTATATTCAATTTTCCGAACGGCAGGAAGCAGCCCGCCCGTTCGGCCGTCGAGTGCCAGGCAGGAGGGACGCCCCCCTCCAGTTATTACAGGATTAATAAGAGACCACGACGGAGCCTCTCAACTAAGCGACCGCCATGATCGCGGTCCAAGCCACGCCCTGTGCTCTGTGAACTTTAAGAACTCTTTGGTTCCATTCAGAGGACCTTAATGTGCTGTAGAAACCTACTCACGTTACCTTTGAGACTTCCCTCCTGAAAAAAAGTGACAGCCATCTCAGTGTGGTGAGCAAGTGTGAGGTTTCCAGATGAAAGGACTCCAGAAAGAGGCGTGGGGAGAAAAAGAGCATAAGCGACTAACACAGATGAAGAGTCTGCAGAAGAAAGTGATGTGAAGAGGAGAGTTGGAGTCAATGACACATTCAGGACACTCCCCCTTCAACAAACCTTTGTATTGTTTAATTTACATTTTCGTAACCTCATTATTCACAACAATATCATTATTGTTACTCAATTATCTGAGAAGCATTGATACAGGCATAGATCAGGCTTGTTCTAGGTATCCATTGTATTGTCATTTGTTTGCATGCACTATCAGAGGCACATAGAGCCAACCAAATACTGGTCAGGGAGCACACTTTGTCAAGCACATGATTTAGTTCACATGTTTTAGGCCATGCACTTGTGAAGGATTCCTAGTTATGATTCATGACCACGCCAATTTTAGAAAGGCCCCCAATGTTTCAATTCCTTTTGAATCACTAGACTTTAATCAGGCTGTCTTCATGCTCTAGCAGCTGCCAGGAAGACCTCAGTCATGTCTCAATACAGACGTAAATGCATGATATTTTGTCTCAGAATGTTGGGCCAGTGACATTATTTCATTGTAGAAAACAGCTTGTTCTTTTAAGGTTGAAGGCTACCAGACAGCACAGCTGTCTAGTTTGCTAATGACATATTGGGGACATTGTGAAAGATTCCCTGGGAATATATTCTGCCCTTACCTACTGTTGGCTTTGTGTTGTGTAACTCACATTTGCTTGCTTTCTATGTGCTGACTTTTTTGTTTTAGGCTGTCCAGCTTGAGTTTGTCTCTCCTGTGAAGCATAGCCTATTTACTCTATTCTTCCTCGAGTGCTCGCTTTCTGTAAACAGGACTTTAAATCTTGTTGTTATCTGGTCACATTTGCTCTGCATTCAAAGACCGAGGTCAAACGTCAGGCTCTGTCTTCTGAGGGAGCATGGTGTTTATTTTTCTTTCTCTGACTTCTAAGTGAGAGGATTTATGTGATAATCTTGCTGTGAAAGCAAGGTATTTATCTAGCACACAAAACTTTAAATGTCTGTAAATGAATTGTGCAGATATTTCAGAATATATCAGAACTAAAGAAGCACAAGTGAAGCACATTTTTGTTCTAATTCAGAAGTGTGGTGTAAACAAATATTTTTATACAATCAACACAGATCAATACATTAGGTGATGACATTTCCACATATTATTGTTTGTGCACTGTATACCTTTATCAGTAAAACTACACATCTCTACAAATGTAATGGTCATTTCAATTGAAAGTATGTTGTCTGCAATGGCAGTGCGCTACCACACCATGCATACTTCACACTACACCATTCCATTCCACTCCACTCTGTGGCCCTCCACTCTGACACCCTACTCCGTTCTACGACACTCGACTCCCCTCTATGCCACTCTACTGTACGCTACTCCACTCCAGTCTACACCACTCCACAACAATCTGCTCTACTATACGACACTCTGTTCCACTCCGACACTCTACTCTACGACACTCTACTCTACTCCACTCTATGCCACTCCACTCTACAACAATCCACTCTACGACACACCACTCTGACACGCCACTCCAGTCCACTCTACACCACTCCAGTCCACTCTAAGACTCTCCATAACACTCCACTCTACGACACACCACACAAGTCCACTCTACACCACTCCATGCCATTCCACACCACGCCTCTACACTCTATGCCATGTCCCTCCACTCTACACCCCTCAATGCCACTCCACTCTATGGTTCACCACTCTACTCCACGGCCCTTTACTCCACTCTACACCACTCCATGACACTCCACTCTACACCACGCCACTCCACTTTACTCCACGCCACTCCACTCTACTCTATGCTCCTCCATTCTACGACACTCTACTCTGCCACTCCACTCTGCAACACTGTACTCTATTCAACTCCTTCTACGCCACTCCATGCCACTTGACTCCACTCTACTCTGACACACTAATCCAAAACACCACTCTGTGCCACTCCACTCCACTCTGTCATTCCACTCTGATACTCTACTCCATTCTACAACACTCTACTCCACTCCATGCCACTCTATGCCACTCCACGCCAATTCACTCTATGCCACTCCACTCTCTGCCATCCCACTCTCTGCCATTCCACTTGACGACAATCTGCTCCACTCTACGTCACTCCGCTCTACGACACTCCACTCCAGTCTATGCCACTATACGTTTCTCCACTCTACAACACTCCACCCCCCACTAACCTTTAGCCATACTGAATAGCAGCCACGCTGGTGTACAACATGGCTAAAACACATTGGCAAAGCCAATAGCTCTTGAATAGGCAAGACCTACTGGCTTTGCCAATGCTTATTTCAAAAGACATGGCTGAATCAAGAGTCCAAAGCAACATATGAAAGAGAGTATTGGCGTCAGGAGATGCTTAATTGTGCAAACTGAGGGAAGTCTTGTTCTACCCCCAATGAAACAATCATGATTTTTCTAATTGGTACTCTCCATATGTTACCCCAGTTAGGAGGCTACTCCATGCATGGGTTTTTACTTCCTCTAAATACAAGAGCAGCTTCA
This sequence comes from Calotriton arnoldi, assembly GCA_963921515.1. Taxonomy (NCBI): domain Eukaryota; kingdom Metazoa; phylum Chordata; class Amphibia; order Caudata; family Salamandridae; genus Calotriton; species Calotriton arnoldi. The sequence goes on from CAWUFW010015246.1 coordinate 309,090, forward strand.
TTTGTGTTCTCCTGCCATTTGGTTGTCAGAAACGTCTGCAGGGTGGCTCCGTCATTTACCGCGCACACCTTCAGCAGGCCGTATTCCTTTGATACTTCTTTACCGGGAACAATTAGGCCAAGAATTCTTGAGTAATGTGGTTACTTAAAGGCATTTTTTGCGTGATGTCTCCTTTCTCCTTCTCCCCTGCTGTGTTCTCCTTGTTAGTGAAGCTGCCTAGTGGATGGCAAGTTAAGCGGAACAGGAAAGAGGTGGCTCTGTTATTCTAAGTCCAATGCTTTCTTCTATTCACAAGACCCGTTCACCATCCCCTCTGCCATCAGTCAGAATATTGCACTCTTCATGAGGGTGCTTGTGAGGGTATGCATCTGCTTGGAGGGAACAAGTGGTGGTGGCCCCCATGCTGCATGCTTACTCCTGCCTGGTATTGCTGCAAATTTTGAGCCTGCCAGTAGATGTCAGGGTACTCTTTAGTTTGGAATAGGATTCAGCCTTTGACATGAAGATAGACTTATTCTGGCGGTTATCAGTCTACCTAATAACCTATTCACAGTAACTTTTTGATGGACATTCTTGGATTCTCTGAAAAATGGTAGGAGGTTAAAGACTGGAAACTATAGTAGTGATTTTAGGAGAGGACTACATAAGCCAGCATCAACAGGACATGGAGTACTATGCTTACATTTTATACTCCTGATAATGTTTTGGGTTGGACTGCTAAATACTGGCCTTGTAAGCTGAACGACAGATCTGCCCTTTGTTGTGGCCAAAATAATGTGTATGATTCTTAGTTATTCAAAACCGCACCTTTCATTCCCAGGAAACTAGCTTGCATTACTGAATGGGAAGTGTGACTTGGAAAGGTTTTCCTGCATACATTGGCACATACTTTTGGCAGCTATTTTTGAGAATTAAATGTAGTTCAGTAAAATTGCAGGTTTTACTGTAAATATGTAAAATGACTAAAATGCAGTAATTGACGATGGCTGTTATTCTCTGTCACAGTTGTTGCATTCATCATGGCCATTGTGATGGGGGTGAGGTACCGGAGGTCAAGGAAAGTGATGCCTGCTGGAATCGTGGCTGGCTTAAGGTCAGTTTCTTGTGTAATTATCTATGTTAAATGTTGCATTCACAGCTCCTTCAGTAGTTATAAGTGAATTATGTGGAACAGACAGATGCAGGAGGTGTCATAGTCTGCCATGGATCAAGCACAGGTAAAGAGCTGACAGATCTCCTTTAATGTATGCACTGCCTTTTTAATGGAAAGTGCAGCAATTCTGTTTTAAACGTACAGTTGTCTAAACCAACTTAAGTAGAAAGCCTTGTGTTGTACCACCATTTTCACTTAACTTTTAATTTGGATTAATAAAAATACACAAGTCTCCCATTTTAACATCAGCCCTGGAAGTCCTTGTCTAGATTACAGATTGCTGATCTGCCCTTAGTCTGACAGGGGATAGGCAGTACTGTAGTTGTAACAAAACACTTCCTATGTCACATTCTTACTGCTTATTGCCTATTCCACCTATTTTGCCTTTTTAAGTCTCGCCTAGGCAGCACTTGCGCTGTCTCTTCGAGACATGCAGTATTCAAGAGGAAGATGAAGCTCCGCCCACTTTCCACCCATCTTTCTAATTGGCTTTAGTCCCTGACCTTTGTAAATGATAGCTTTTTAATTAATAGGCTTATTAGTCCCTCCTTAGTATCTCCCTCTCTTCTGTTGTTACCTCCCATGATCACTGGCCCTTTTACATGTGTTGTTACTCAGTATGTTTTATTTACAGTTACTGGGCACTATTTTGTTAATCAGCTAAGTACTTTCCCAACCCCATTACGGTGTGTAGGCTGCGCGTGATCTTAAATAATGGTGGCAGCGCGTCTTGCTGTAAATGGCTCGCCCAACTCGTTAAAAAAAAAAAATCTTAAATAATGACGGCCTTGCATCTTGTTGTGTGCGGCTCATCTAACTCAGTGTTTTTTCTTTCCATCTTAAATAATGGCGGCTGCACGTCTTGTGCGTGGCTCGCCCAACTCAACGTTTTTTTCCCCCATATTAAACAATGGGGGTGCCTCTGCAGCGCCCTTGGCTGACTCCGTGACCCACACACCAACAGGTGCCCTATCTAGGTTAGCTGCAGCGCCTCTCTCTTCCTACCCTCCCGTTATCGGCGCTCCCCTAAAATAATTCACAGGAGCACTGATTTCTGCTGTGGCTCCTTCCTGTCTCCTGAGGTCCTTCCTTACACCCTACGGTGTCCGTGCAGCTCCAAGGTGCCTAGCTCAAAAATCCATTTCAGTAAGTGTGTGTTCACTTGTAGAGCACTTGGCGGGCCCTAAACTTATTGATGACGTGGCAGCACTTGTTAACAGTTTCTTTACCCGTCTGTGCGTGTCTTGACTTGTCGCCTTGATAAACTGTACTGCCAGCTAGACTGTCCTGCCTTTTAGATATGCTGTGGGGTTAGAATCCACAGCCAAGCACTCCCTTTGCCTGCAACGCTGTCAGAGGAGGAAGAAAGCCAAATAACTGGAAAGAGAAATTTGTTTGAATCATTAGATTCATCTCATTGAAAGTATCTATGGAGGTTAACAGGGGTTTGGGCGGTGTTGCAAATTCCATTCAGTCGTTTAAAATTGAAAAAATTGTACTAGAAAAACTTCCAAAGTGGAGGCAGAGAGGTATGGTGGCAGAAAAAGTCGGAGCCAGGAAAGGCGGCCGCGGTTCCAAAACGAATGGAGTCAAAAGGAGCAAAGTATATCTGCTAGGACATTGGCATTTTTTAAAAAAATCTGTCCCCAAAGAAATTGACAGTGAAGAAAATACGAAAGTTAGAAGTGTTCTGTCTTACTTTATTGGTCCCAAACAGACCGCGTTTTATAATATCTTAAAGTGCTAAAGCATTTGCTTGTATCAGAGCACTTACTGAAGGTGCTGCAGCACTCCGCGCAATGTGTCCTGGCGTGAGCACTCTGCACCAGGGGCACAGTGGAGAGGATTCACTGACCCGGAAGTCCATACTGCTTTAAGAACAACTTCCATGCTGTGGTATCACTGTTATAGGAATTCAAAGCCCATCTAGTTTGCTGGGTATCGCTCATTCCGTAAAAACTTACAAATCAGTGGAACAGTAAAACTTGCTTTATTTAAACATTTTCTTCTAACTTTGCTGTTGATATTCAGAATTCATGTAAGGAGTCCCATCACATTTCCTTGTAACCCATTTTTCGGTTTAGCTAAACGAAACATGAGCCTAGGCCTGTGTTGGCTAAATGCTTGTTTTCTTCAGCTTCAGGCAAGCGGACCACTAGCTTTAACTTTAAACTTAAAGCACGCGTTCAAGTTTAAATTCCCACACAACAATTATTCCTTTATCTTTTATTTTCCCTTTAGTTAAAGGTTTTTTTCATTAATATTGTTACATATGTTTTAAGTTTTTGTTTTTTACTTTTTACATTCCTTGTTGCCCTTCTTGGATTGTGTTCTTACTTCTACTAAAATGCGTTGGGTAACACATCCCTTTGTTGCGGTTAGGACTATTTTGCACTTTGTTGTGTTTCCAGCTCTTCCAACACCAACAGTCTTTTATTATTTTATGCCCTAGGCACTTCTTGCTTACCCTCATCTGGGGATAGGGATTTCATATCTCCTCAGTAGACACTGAGCTTAATGACAATTCTTGAGAGTTTTCACTCCGGGACTATTTGTTATTTTTTTATACAAATTGCAAAAACTTTTTTTATTCTGAGGGATACCACAGATTCTTCACCTTTTGAATTCGCCCCCCTATCCCGCACGGTACCAGACTCAATACGGAAACATTTCCTACAACAGCTCCCACTCACTAGAAGGGGTGCCATTGGGAACTGGAGTAGTCTAATCTCCCCTCTAGAAGTGATGACACGGAGTCCGATATAGACACCATCCCTACACGCTGAGGTAATTTCCTTTTTTTTGAGCGCCCTTTGGCGCAGATCCAAAGCTCTGGTCCCAAACCTTTCATCCGTTTTCAGAAACTACTGAAAACGTACGACACTCCCCGACAAAGGCTTTAAACAGTGCTGCGACTTCCAAAACAGATGTTGGTCACGAATCTGCATGATGTCTGTCTGCTTTTGGTGCTTAGGTTCCAAGCACGTCTCAAAGTCCAGAGGCAAGTGTTCCCAGATAAACCCTAAAGTTATCAGAGCGTGAAGCAAAGCTGTGCTTCGCCAAATGCCAGAAAAGAGGTAGGCCATGTTTAAAGTCCTGAGCCAACATCCGATCCATGTGTCGTGCTCAGTCCAGATCACCATCCTCGGCTAAATTCAAGGCAAAGTAAAAAAACAAGTATTGGCAAAAGCACCAAAATATCTAAGCAATAGTCCAATCCTCCCTACCATCCCTCTCCAGGTAGAGGTCGCACAGATGGCATTGTAAGGCTCTGACTCCACTGCCATCATCCGTCTCCAATCCTGTTCCACTATTGGAGCCAATGTGCCCCACGTATCCGAGGCCACTGTTGGCTCCATAGTTGGAAGAGGCCTTGAAGGAGACTATGTTGCAGCTTTTATCTATGATATTGGGTGCCACTAGAGGGCCATCAGGCCCCATGGATCTGCCAGGGCCTCCAGTTGAATTTCTGCCTGCTGGATTTGGCCTGTGCCTGGCTTTTTGCCGGCTGCAGGCCGTGCCTCCACACATTTTCTAAAGGCAATGCTGATCCAGCCTGTATGGCGCCAGCTCTACTCCAGGGGCACCAGTTCCTGATCTGATCCTGATGCCAGTTTCAGCACTGCAACAAGGCGTTTGGCTAGCTCTCGATTGACGTCATGCTTTGAAATCACCAAATCCCATCCCCTAGGCTATGAAGACTCACCTACGATGCCCTTAACTCGATAACAGTATTTCAGATGGATGCTATTTTTGGTTCTGATTCTCACACTGTAAAGGACATTCAGCGTTTCACTCACAATGAAAACAAGGAAAAGGCGGACAGTTTGCTTCCCCTCACTACACTGATGCTGGTCTGTACTTACAAATGCTAGTGGCTTTGACAACTCTCCTGAGACTGAGTTGGACTTGCCATTTGTTCCACCTGTTGAAGAAAGCATCTCATTCGTAGTGGTAGTTTTTAGTGCCACAGAAGTGTTAGAGTTGTAGGTATCTACTGTAAAAACTGAAGCAAACCTGCTCACAGAAATTGTGCAGCCAGGTCCATTCGACTTCTGAACCTGATTGAACTGCCGTCTGAACTTCCATCAGCCCACCAGACAACTCTGCTCCCCTTACCTTTCTCGAACACTCACCCCGACGCCTGACATAGCAGATGCAGAGGTCGCTCTTTCCCCTACCTAGTAGCGAAGGCATGGAACGAGCTACCCTTTCATCTACGGACCTCCCCATCTCTTCCAGAGTTCTGAAAGTCCCTGAAGACATGGCTATACGGCTAATCAACTGGACCTTGTCAGCGCCTGGATACCCTCATGGGTGACAAGAAGTACTCCACAAATCTACTGATTGAAATCTACTGATTGAACCGTTGCTGCCCCTCAATAATTACCTGACTGAAGCCTTGATGACAGCCTAGTCCACGCTTTGTCTAGTGCTGCCAGTAATTTATCCTTTTTTTTAAAAAGATATGTTTATTGGCATTTAAATTTATTGTCTAATACATTACATTTGTAATCAGAATTCCAGCATTAGTTTTTTTTTTTTTTTTTTAATCACACATCTGAGTGCAACATATCACACTGTGCATAAAAGTCAGGCGGCAGGCAGGAGATGGAACAGAAATTATCTACATAAATCTATGTTACATATGTATGAGTTCAACATTCTTAAGAAATCTGGTATTTAACAGTGCGTAATTTGTAAGCTACTTCCCTTCGCCTTGTAGCCGGCGTATCCGAATGTGTTATCCAATGGACACTCAGTGTTTCCATGTATTGTGTGTTTCAGACATTGTAAGTGTAGGCCAATGGTAGGAGGAGGGACCCTGGAGAAAACCATAACTTCCAGAAATAGCCAAGAAGGTGTCTCACAACTGTGTCTTCAGGAGTAGAGGCAGGTGGGCATCGGCTGGTCCACAGAGATATGTGCACTTGTGTTGTCACAAGTTAGTAGCAGACAGGTAGCTCATGTCTACAATCAAAACTCGATAGTTCTCTTTTTTAATTGGGAAGCATTCTGCTATACTTTGCTCTGCTGTATATTATGGTTCATAATTGCCTTCATAAATAATTCACCTGTATATTTCGAGTGCAGGGTCATTTATATTAATTTGTCTGTGGTGGTATTACCACCTTATGGGATGTATGTAGGTCACACCCCAGACCCAGTGCACCGCTTTACTATTAGGATATTAAGGCCACGACACGTTGTAACGTCTGGTGCTGGACCTCTATGCTCTGACCTTCTTTTTTGTCCTCATATGGTAGTAGTGTCTGGCCAGTCTAGGGTCGAGGAGGGGGGTAGAGATCAGTAGTGCCTGCCCATGGGTGTGGCCGCAAAGGACACACAATTGATGGACGGAATGTAGAACAAATCAAAACATTCACCCCCAGTCAAGAGATCTGGGTTAAATCCATCATTCTTTTGCTCACCATGCCACCCCAGTTTAGACCTGGCCATATGCAAATCAGTCTTGACCCTGTGCCTCATGGGAACAGTCCAGCCCGAACCCGAATGGGTGTGGCCAGCAGAAGTCTCATTATCATGAATTCAGGATGGTGTGGGTTCTATCCCTCAGGTACTCTTACCCCTATACTGCCATCCTCTCCTGCATTTCTATCTGTGCCAGTTCCCCAAAACCCCTCGCTCTCCGCTATCGGGGTCGTCCGGTTCTGTGTCTGTGTCGGTCCCGGGTGTTCCCTGCTCATCAAAAACTCCTTCCATAGTCAAGCTAATGGAAGCCTGCGTATTCCTTGGGCATCCTCTCTTCTAAGGGCCCCGTCCTTCCGCATCCACCCAGGTCGGGACATCCCTCTCCCAGAGCTCCAGTCTCGGCTCCTTGTCAGATTTCCACGCCATTGCTATCCTGCGTCGAGCTAGGGCCAGGTCAAGAAACCTAGAGCCTACTCTGAGTGCTTTGGGTCTGGGGAACCTTCCCAAGAGACAGACCTGTATCGTACAGGGAAGGGTGTGCCCCAGTGTGGTCTGAAGTCGCTGCAATACCATGGTCCAGAAAGTCTGCAGCATGTGGCATCCCCAAGTCATGTGACAGAAGTCCACGTCAAGCACTCTACAGCGCGGACAGCACCGAGGTTCTCCCCCATATATGATCTGTAATCTATGTGGGGTGAGGTTTGTCATATGTAGATGGTTAAATTGTATATATTTCAGTCTTTTATTGATTGTGTGAGACTTTCTTGGGGTATGCCATTACCCTCCCCCTTCTTTGTCTGTAATGTCATATCCCGGCGTTGCTTCCCATCGAGCAAACTTCTTGGAACCTGGAGTCTGATAGCGTAGAGGAATGCCTGGCTCGATACAATTCCACTATAAAAACGGCCATTGATCATCTAGCCCCTCTGAAACTATACCCTATCCTGCCCAGGCGGCCCCAGACAGCCTGGTTTTCGCCCGACCTTCGGACAGAAAAACAGGGGTGTAAGACTCTGGAAAGATGCTGGCGCCGCTCCCACGATGGCCAGGATAAAGAGAGATATAAGACTGCCCTGACCCGATACCACAAAAATATAAAAACAGCTCGTAGAGCTCATATCGCACTACAGCTCAATCAGGCAGGGAATGCCCCTAAAGTCTTATATCTAAATCCTCAAATCTTTTACTAATCCAAAGGCCTGCGACAATGAGGAGGCTCCCTCTCAAGCACTCTGTGACAGAATCGCAACACACTTTACACAGAAAATTGAGCTGATCTATGATAAAATCATTGCAGCCGGGAATCCAGAGCAGGTTCTGTCGCCCTGCTGCCCCTCCACCATAACTAAGATACAGTTGTTGGAAAATTTCCCTCCTCTCACTAATGATGAGGTGGAATCACTGTTATTCACTGTAAAATCAAGCTCCCGCTGGATATTATCCCAGCCAAAATTTCCACTATGCTCTCCAAACAACTTTCACCGCACATTTGCTCAATTCTTAATCTCTCTTTCAGAGAGGGACATCTCCCCGCGGAATGGAAGGCGCACAAGTTATTCCTATCCGCAAGAATATCAAGGACCCAATGGATGATTTATCCAATTTCCGTCCTATTTCTCTTCTTCCCCTCCTGGGTAAGATACTGGAAAAATACATCAACAAACACCTATCTGACCATGTCGAATCCACGGGATGCCTCGATCCTTCACAATCTGGATTTAGGCCCAGGCACAGCACTGAGTGGGCCTTGATTGCTGTCATCGATAACATCAGGCAGTCCCTGGACAGCGGACAAGCAGTACTTCTCGTGCTGCTGGATCTATCAGCCACTTTCGACACGGTTTCCCACCCGATCCTACTCAGGAGACTCACAGAAATCGGACTCCGAGGACAGGCACTCAGGTGGATGGCGTGTTTTCTCTCCCTCCGTACTCATACTATCAACCTACGTCCCTTTCGATCAAAGATTATGGGACTGACTAAGGGAGTACCTCAGGGCTCCTGTCTCAGTCCCACTTTATTCAACATTTACGTAGCCCCCCCTAGCAGACGTATTCAGAACATTAGGCTTCATACCAGTCTCATATGCTGACGACACTCGGCTTTTATTCTCATTTAACAAATCCACCCTCAATGCCCAGTCTTCGTTCTCGGAAGGTAGGATAGCCATAGCAAACTGGATGAGGAACAATTTCCTCCAGCTAAATGTAGGGAAGACCGAGATTAAGTTGTTTGGAGATGCTCCACTGCTGTGGTCTCCAGATTGGTGGCCGACGGAGCTAGGCGACCCTCCAGAGCCCAAAACTGCAGTCAAGAACCTCGGCATACGCCTAGACCAGGGGTTGACCATGAAAGAGCACATTGCAACCACCGCTGGCTCCTGCTTTCATGTACTTGGCTTACTATGGCGAGTCTTCCCCTTCCTCCCGATGTCCACACGGAAAACTCTCATCCAGGCATTAGTACTAAGCCGCCTGGACTATTGCAACGCTCTTCTGGTCTCAGCTAATGAGGCCTCGCTGAGCAGATTACAGGTGGTCCAAAACACTGCGGCACGCATTGTTACGAACGCCCCCTCTAGAACTGCCTCCCTTCCCCTCCTTCAACAACTTCATTGGCTCCCAGTACGCAAACGAATAAAATTTAAAATCTGTTGTATTGTACACAAAGCCTAGAATGGCAAAGGCCCCAGCTATCTTGCAATAAAATTCAACATTTACATACCTTCGAGGTCACTCCGCTCAGGAACCAAGTCTCTGCTTCTCGTACCACGGATCAAGAAAGCGCGACTGGGTGGGAAAGCTTTCTTTCACCTAGCCCCTCTTTTCTGGAACCAACTTCCTATCCATCTGAGGCAATGCTCTGATCACCTCCAATTCAGAAGGCTCCTTAAAACTGTATTATTTTAACATGTCCCTCCTCACGGCCTACTGCAGCACCTCCACAGCGCGGAGATAGATACCCCTTCGGGGGTGATTCAGGCGCTTTATAAATAAATAAAATAAAATAAATAACATCAGGCTCACCAATGGTCTTCTCCCCATCTCACTCAATGCTCTGTAGAACCATGTCACTAAGTGACGTACAGAGCCCATAGAAAGAAGAAGTTGAAGAACTCTGTGCTGTGGGGTAAACTTTCGCCCCCTGGCCCACAGATCCATGAACGTTAGTGCTAAAGCTCCATATGTTAAAAATTGAGCCCTGGATAAGGCATGAGTATCAACCAATTCCTCTGAGGGGCTGAGAACTCCCTGCAGAAAACAACCCCCCACTGTCATAAGCCCCGCATCCGTCCACTCAGAGTTGGGCAGCGGTAAAACAGGTGATCTGTTCTCTATGGGGGAGGCCCACCAGTTTCAATGCTGGTGCATATAGGGTGTGCTCTCTGGGTTCCCACAAGATGACACCAGCACTGCAAAGCCACACGGAACAGCACACTAGGCCGCGAGATAAAACAGAAGTCCCTGATATGGGGCCAGCCCCAAGATGTCCAAGACATAGGTATGAGTGTCATCAGCCATCTAGCCACCCATTGCAGTTGTGTAGCCAGATAGTACAGTTGAAATCAGTGCTCCTAGTCCCCCCAGCATCTGGTGGGCAACCCCATCCCATATTGGGTAGAGGAGCAGGGTATCAAGTTGATTGAACTACGTTGCGTGTATCTTAACCGGTAGGTACATAAAAAAGTACAATAAGCGGGGAAATTACAGGAACAGTTCTGCCAATGGCTTTATAGCCAAGGCAAAAAATAGGGGAGACGGGGCAGCCCCTAAACCCCTAAACACACCGTATGTGGCAGAAAATGTGGAGTTAATCTTTACTCGAGCCGTCAGATCTGTATAAAGGAGGGAGACCCAGTTAGCCCACCTCTCCCCCAGTTTCATCCTATTCATAACCGCCAAGAGAAAGTCCCATCTGATATAGTTGAAGGCCTTCTCGAGGTCTATTGACATAATAAATACCTCCCGATCAACTTGCACCTCAGGATGATAAAGTATGTAACACAGTCTCTGATGGTTGAGCAATGTACTACGGTTGGGGATGAAACTGTTCTGGTCTCTGTGTACCAGAGTCTGCATGTAAGGGAGCAATCTACTCGCCAATATTTTGCTAAGGATTTTAAAGACCATGTTCAGCATGGACAGTGGGCGAAATGCTGCAGGAGGTGCACCCACCACATTAGTCTTAGGTAAGGGAATTACGTTAGCAATCCGCGTGGAGTCTGGAAGTTGGCCCGTCCGCAAGGAGTGTGCCAGTAAGTTATCCTATTGCTAGACATCATATGCTTGTCCTGGTATTAGACTTTCCTGACCTAATAGCTGACGCCAAAAAGTCTAAGAATACAGGCATCTGCTTTGAAGGTAGACCTACCTTCTGCATGGCTCCACTGGATAGGAAATCAAAGTGGATTGGCACACTTTGAAAGAGTGTATTCTCCTCTGGCAGTCAAGGTCAGCCATTTGGGCCGGTGTACTCGTGCCCTATGGGATATGGCATGCAAGATCTTGCCCGCCTAATCAGAGGTGTTCCGAAACTCATTTGCTCTCAAAGTTGATAATGGACATGATGTGGCAAAGTAATTTTGTAGGTTCGGTCTAGACACCACATACTGCATTGGCCATGTGATAGTGCATCAGTTTAGTGGTACGGCATCATGTCTTGATGCACAACAGGTTTTTGTGGTGAGGTTGTTGCATAAACTGAGGCTGTGATCTACAAGGTCTGGCTCTCCCACCCACGGGTGCCTGGACTGAGTTTAGTGCACCAGTGCTTGATCGGGGAAGTCCAGTTTATTGTAGCCCCTCACAACCCCACTGGGAATACCTGCTGGTATGGTGTCTGTGCTTTCTGGGTTACTAACAGTCCTGTAAAGGGATCAGAGATGCAGTGGTAATTCAAACCCAATTTCGTTCTTTAGACTAGCACAAATAAGCACTGTACTAAAAGACACTGTATATGTTTAAAAGTGGTTGTTTCAACAGTCCCATCCTGTTGCTTAGTACAAAAGTAATAACACAGAATATAATTAAAACAGCTTTGACTGTTACTAGCAGTGAGAATAATATGAACATTTCTAACATGATTTTAATGTTCCCAGCATCCTAACACCGTAAAGACTTCTTCTAATGATTGCATGGATTAGCCAATTTTCCTTAAGAGTTCTGTGGGACTCCATGCACTGCATGCCTGTTCATAGCGAAGCAGCAGTGATGATCAGACTTCAGCTGGGAGAGACTGTTCCCCCTGTAAGGAAAACACAAATCTACTACGCTCAGCTCTTCGCCTCTTTGATTTGGCTCTCAGCATAAGAATGGATGCTGTGGCAGTCTGGCAGGATCTCATACTACCACCTGGGGCAAAGGCCCCTCTCCTTTAGTGGTCAATTCATGGGATTCACATACGGTTGACAACTCAATTTTCCCCTACATTGGGGCACTTTCCATTAATCCAAGACATAACCGGTATGAACCAGCATGATGAAAATACGTCAACTCAGACTGCATTTTTATTTCACACATCCACTGTCAGACCTTGAAATGTAGATATCATGTAGCTTTTAGCAGACTAATATCGCCTTATGTGTTAGCAAAGTCATTGTTTAGATGAATTTCCACTTTCACTAGTTCTACGAAAGATAATGACGTGCTGCTGGCTGTGGCTAATTTAATGTTTTCAAAATGGAGTCTAGCTATTAGGAGATTACAATAATGCGTAATGTGCATCCATTCCTGATTGATATGCCTTTTGATGACTCCAGGCTGTCCAAAGAAAAGCCTACTCTGGCTTTGAGTGTTTTAAAGATAGTCGAACTGCGTCTTGATCATAGGCCTGTTGTCTCCGGCCCACCAATTTTACCAGTAGTGGAAATTCTGGGGTTACTCAAGGATCCTCTCCTATCGCCAGACACAGCCCTCGCAACCTTTTCGTGGCTCCAGAGGATGAATGGGTGTAGCTCACCCTCTTGCCCTTTGGCTCCCCATAGCACTGTGAGAGATCACGAAGGTCATTGCAGTGATTATGGCTCATCTTTGCAGGTCTGGAGTTCAAATATTCCCATACCTTGATGACTGGCTATTGGAAGGCAGGCTTGCCATAGTCATTTGCAGACAACCTGCAGGTGAGTCTTACTGCCGTCTTCCGTCGGGTTCTCCATCAAAGAGCCAAAACTACCTTTAGCCAATAAAAAAGATTTCCTTTACAAGGGCTGTTCTGAAAACGGTGGCTTTCAAAGCTTTTGTACTCCTGTAGTGTGTCCGGAACATTCAGGATATGATGCAGATGTTTTGAGCTCGGTCCAGGGTTCTGGCCCAGAAAGTTCTGAGGCTTTGAGGTCTCCTGTTCTTGTGCATCCTGTGCTGCCTTATGCCCATGGGCCTTCAGTGGGCTCAGCTCTGGGTGTGGCTTTCAGACACCATCCGTGTTTCAGATGAGGTGAGCCAGGATGTTCATTGCTGGATAAAGGATGCCAGCCTAACTTGTGGCAGACCATTATCCCTGCCTGGGTTGGGGAGGCCACCTAGGCAAGGTGGCGATCAGTGGCCTCTTGTCTCCAATGGAGCAGAGAGACAACAACAATCTTCTGGAGGTGTGTGCCATCCGACTGGCCCTTAGGGCCTCCCACCCGGAACAGCCCTATTCGAGGTTCTGATGGAAAACATGACCGCCATGTGGCACTGCAACAAGGAGGGCCATGTGTGCTGTGCCAGCAGTTGCTGTAACTGTGGCACAGAGTATTTGCTGGACTGTTGACCACCTGCAAGGCTCCTTGAAGGCCAGAGCAGACAGGTTCAGCAAATGTCATCTAGTCAATCACTAGGATGGGGTATGTTTGCCGAGATTCTTTCTCTGAAAATGCTTGATGTCATGATTTTTGGACCCTGGAGTTCCTCCCTGGGAGATGAGCCCTATGGTCTCCTGTATCAAAGAATGGTTAGGTAAATGGGATCACAGTCCGTATCCACAAGTAACCTGGGAATTACAGTCTGTCCATCAGCATTGGCTATTCTCAGGACATCACACACATTTTGGGACCCAGTGTGGAAGCAGATAGGCGCCGCACAAGAAGGGGGCATGGCAAGTGCAAGTTATGTGCCGCTTAGAAACTGCATTAATTTATTAAAATGCTACGTGCATGGTTGTGAAGGGACCTATGTAGTCAGCCCCTGCCCCAGGCCATCGTTCCACCAAAGACACAAAAAACTTTAAACAAGCACATAAGGGCATAAATGGATTACAATGAAAGTGAAAGATTGCTGCTCCTCATGGAGTGTGGAATCATCATGTTAACAGAGAGCATCTCCTCCGGATGATGACCTTCAGGTGACATTGCAGAATAAATCAGTGACTGAATACTGGGTATATCAAAACCCGTAACTACTATCCCAGTGCTTCAGATTTGACCCAGTGTGAGACTTACCCGTGTCGAAGCAAAATAAGCTTTCATAAAGCCAATAGGTCTCACCTATGAGTGCCATAGACTTTGGCAATGTATTGTAGCCATGCTGGAAAGCAGCACACCTGCTGTCCAGCATGGTTAAAGCTATTTTAAAAAGGGCTGTGACATGGCCAACGCTAATGCATTTTTTAAAGCACATTAGTGCAGGCCAAGTCAAAGTGCATTTTCTAAATTAATTTTATCTGTATGCTCCCCGGAGGTAACACGGAGAGAGGTAGGTAGAGAAGGAAGAGGACAGGCGAGAGGTGATGGAGAATAACACAGGGTGTGTGGGAGGATCCGGGGGCAAGAAGACAAACAATGGTGGCTGGTACGGGGGCAAGCAGAAGGACAATGGAGGCTGGGTGTGAGGGCTGGGGCCAGCAGACAGACAACAGAGGGTGGTCGAGAGGGGCTGTTGGCAAGCACACAGACAACGGAGGGTGGACGGCAGGGCTTGGGGACAAGAAGACGGGCTTCTGAGGGTAAGGAAACGAACAATGCAGATTCGGCCTAAGGGGCGTGGCTAAGCAAACAGGTGCGCTGGAGTGCTGGGGCAAGCAGGCAGACAGCAGAGGGTGGGCTGGAAGGACAAGGGTCAGGCAGAAGAACAACAGAGGGTTGGTGGGAAACTCTGGGGGCAAGCAGATGGACAACTGAGGTTTGGTGGGAGGAGTGAGGGCAAGCAGACGGATTGGGCAGGAGGATCTGGTGGCATGTAGATGAACAATGGTACAAAAGAGGGTGGTGATAGGGGATGGGGCAAGTAGATGCACAAGAGAGGGTGGGCTGGAGGGGTGGAGGCAAGTACACAGAAAATGGAGGGTGTTCGGGCGGTTTGGGGGCAACCACATTGACAGAAGAAGGTAGTCAGAGGGGTGGAGAGAAGCACACATTCAACTGCGGATGGGCAGAAGGGGCAAGTACATGGACAATGGAGGGTGGACAAGAGGGGCTGGGGAAGCACACATACAAGGGATGGTTGGGCTATAGCTGGATCAATCAAACGGACAACAGAGGAAGGATTGGTGGGAGGGACTGGGGGAGAAACATAGAGAGGAAGAAGTATACGAGGAGACTGCTGTAAAATTATATACAGTTTTGTAGAGTGCTCAAACAAAGGAAACAAGCATTGGCATAGCCAATAGGTCTCGCTTTTGGGACCTTATAAGTATTTATTTAAGCAGCATAATATCCTTTGTGCAATATTTTCAACTGTTGCATGGCTAAAAACTTTTAAGGTTCTAAAGGCGAGACCTATTGGCAATGGCAATTTTTTTGTTTGTTATGGGGGCATAAATAACAGGAGGGTGAAGGTTAGTAAGTTAGTTAGTTAGTGAGAGTGACAGAGTTATGTAATTAGTGATAGAGTGAGTTAGTCAGTGAGAGAGTGAGTTAGAGTGAGAGAGTTATGTAGTAAGTTAGTTAGAGTAAGTCAGTGAGAGTGAGAGATTGTGAGTTAGTGAGATTGAGAGAGTCAGTTAGTTACGTCATGGTACTGCAATCAAAAAGGTGCCCGCGAGAGATATTTCAAATTGCAAAATGCACGCTAAGCACGAAAACATGTATAATTTGGAGACGAGGCTGGATTTAAAGAGAAAGCCCGTCATGGTACTGCAATCAGAAAGGAGCCCGCTACAGAGGCGCTTAATGACCCATGACAACAGAGGAAAGGCAGATGGGGGCTAAAGCCAGATGGCGGCTATGCCCGTAACTGTGCGCGTACCCGCAAGCTTTAGGCCACAAGCAAAAGCTTGTGGTGAGCTTTTTAAAGCCCCCTTACTAACAGTCTCGCCAGAGCAGCGCATGCGCTGGCTCAGGCGAGACCTAAAAAAGTAGTGACTGAAAAAGCGAGCAGAGGAAAGTCATAGTAATGCGTCCGTACTCCAGGGGAGGGACAGGCACACAAAGAGGAAGGAAGCCTATGGAAGCTGATGATTAAGAAGCATGCAAATGAGAAACAATGAATCCAACCAATGCTAAGCTATGGGTGACCTCTAAGTCCCCTGTAAGGTAATAAAGAGTCTCACAAGTGACATCGCATGCTCTGTCTTAGGCAAGACCTGAAATCGTTATGAGATTGATGGATGTAGGATCTATGTAAGTGTATCTTCTGAGACACGCATTAAAAAAAGGTGAGCAAAGGGATATGAAGTCCAGATACTAGTAAAGGGATTTGACGTCGAGATACTGTCCACTGCAATATTTTCCTTTTTATCAACTGGTGATGAAATTTAGGAGCAGTTTCCATTGATTGTTCTTTATTCAGAGGCATTCTTTGGGTCATTTCAGATCACTCATATACATCAAGGGGAAGATAGTGTATATAACACAGTATATCTTCCACAACACAAAGAACACTGTGACTATAAACTGCATTCTTGTCTAGTGTCGCAAATGTGACCAACATGTTTAAGTCTTGGATCACAGAGTCCCACAGGAGGCTAAAGCCTTTTCAGGGTCTAAGACCAGGCATCCGGCTTGATGCCAGTTTTGCCGGGTGTAGGCCATGACTCGAAAGAATCTGCGCAGGTTCAGAGAAGTATTGCGGGCAGGGACGAACCTGCTTTGTTCTGAATGGACCAAGTCCGGGACCAGGGGTGCCAGACGGTCTGCAGGTATTTTGGCTAGGACCTTGTAATCAGTGTTAAGTAGGGCTAATGGTTTGTAGGAGCCTACGAGCAAGTGGTCTTTATTTGGTTTTGGTAGGGGATGTCATCTGCCTCTCTGTGGGAGGCAGAGAGGCTACCAATGGAGAGGGCCCCTCCGTACATTGTCAGTAGGTGGGGAGCTAGATAAGGTGCATATGCTTTGTAAAGCTCCGCTGGTAAACCGTCAGGCCCTGGGGACCTGTAGGTGGCCACCGCCTTGATTGCATCCTTAATTTCAAGTAGTGTAATGGGACTATCGAGCTCTTCTGGCTGTTCTGGGGTAACGTGGAATAGTTTCAGTGTAGTGTAAAGGAATCGAAGTTGTCCTGGCTTGCATCTGTGACTGACTGTGTATAGTGTTGCGTCAGCTCGTCTTGTATTGAGTGTTGTGTATAGAATACTTATCTTCCAGCAGACCGAAGTGTCATTATGGGTTATTGAGGCCGGTCCTGGCAGATGAGCCACGCCAAGAGTGGTCCTGATCTATCAGCAGTGGCATGTGTGCGAGTTGAGTGAGCAGCATAGTTAAGACATCGTAGTCTTTCTAATAATGTAACGTGTTTGCTTTGAATGTCCGCTAGTTCACTGGCACCCCTGGGATCATTCGCCTCCTGGGTTTCCAGGTCCAGGAGCGAGTGTTGTATTCTAGAAATGTCCCTGATAAGTAGTTGACTCATAGTCCCCTGTGTTCCCAAGCAGTGCCTTTGCGTCGTCACCTTGAAGGCATCCCATTGTATTAATTTGGTAGTGGCCATATTGGCATTATTGTCAAAGTATTCCGTGATTGCTGTATTAAGTGAGGCTCGGAAGGGGGGGTCCTCTAGCAGTGCAATAACCAACGGCATCCCACTCTATTGGGGGAATGTACTCGAGAGAGCATGCAAAAGGTGGACTAGTCAGAGTTTGGGGCAGATGTAGAACCTATTAGTATGGAGCGGCCGTCCAGACAGCCCTTCACTATTGCATATCGGCCTTCTAGATCTGGTATAGTGTTGTCTGCCACAAAAGCAGTCTCGGGCTTAACACACAGCAGTACTCCCCTGGCATAGGAAGAATAGTTGGTGGCAAACACCTGTCCATGTCACTGCCTCTGCAATTTACTGACTTATGTCTGTATTAAATGAGTCTCCTGCAACAATGCGATGTGTGGAGCGGTGTTTCGAGTAGTGAGTAGCGGCGCAAAGGCGTGTGCATGTCCTTCACTTTCCATGTGAGTATATTAAAGTGGGTCATGTAAGCAAGGATGAGGCGCCCAGCAGCTGGGTGTTGTATATTTGTCGGTGAGGACAGTGCTGTGCAAGTTGAACATACTAATGGCCTGTGGTGGAGGGCCGGGTTGTAAGGAATCTTGTGTCGTAACTGAAATAATGTAAACCATTAACATGAAAACGTGAATCCCAATGGAGCAGAGGTACAACATGTGTCTGCCCAAACAGCCGAATAACTAAAATCGGTAAGAGTCAACCAGCTACGGAACTTGTGGGGAAAAGCTAGGCGGCCAAAAAGAGGGCATCCTGCACAGTTGAGGATAGACTTGCGAGAACCCGTGTAAATACCAGATCATGACATAATTGTTCGTTGAGTCAGAAAGGTTAGTATTGATACGTTCTTGAATCGGGCCAGGCGGCGGTCACACAATCATGATCCCTCACCCCTGAAATAGAAAGACAAGTAAATTTCAAACAATCTGGGGAGGACCTGACAGAGTGTGACCAGTAATCATAATAGAAGTACCAGGCATTAGTGATCAGACAATCTGGTTATCAGATAGTCTTCAGCCGTTTACGGCGTCACTTCAGGCGGGGCTGCCGAGTCCACCCAATAGGGCCACGTAGTTGATGAGCCATCATCGATGATCGATTTATCCAAGTCATCGTCCGGCTCTGAGCCTGGTATGGTTTCGCGTATCGCCGCAGCAATCTGCAAAGCCCAGTGCTTCTTCTGTATGACTTGGTCTTAGTAGGGTGTATTCTTCGATTGAGAGGAGTGTATGTGGGAAGCTGGATCTGTCTATACTATACCAAAGTGAGGTATAGTGTGCACAGAGTCCAATGGAACCCAAAGGGTAGGCAGAGGTAAAGTAGATAGCACCTCACTCTCTATTTGTGGTAGTGTGGTCAAGTAGTAAGGCTTTATCAGAGGACAGTGTTAAGCATTTGTTGTACACACTCAGTCAGCAAATAAATTCACACACTCAAAGAGTGAACTTCAGACCAATTGATTTTGTATAAAAATATTCTTTTAGTTATTTTATTTCCTAGAACCAAGCAAGCCTGGCACATGTAAGTGATAAATACTTTGCAGTAAATATACAGTTGTAATACAGTTTGGATTGTAATTGTGTATGCACTTTGTTTTGATTTACAGTACTGTTACTGGGAAATGCAATGCTTTGGAAATACAGTACATATACTTTGAATGGGCTTTTTAGTAAAATGACCAGTACATTACTTTCAGATTACTTTTCTTACACAGTGTAGTATACCTGGCTATTACACTGGGACATTTCCTGTAAACAGGTAAGTAAAAGCGTTTTTGTTATTTAGTACAGTTGTAAAAGGTTTTCATAGATTTTCCAACTCCACACTTAGAAACTTTTCATAGAAAAACAGTCAATGTTATCCTACGGAGGGAAATAGTGTTATCGGGTCAAAGGTAAGTACTTTGTTGTGGGAGTTGGTATTCGACTCAGGGGTCCCCCAGGGTCAAGGAGGCACTCTTGTTACACCCTCAGCGGCACTAGGGCGGCCGGGTGCAGAGTGCTGAGGCCCAATGTTATCCAATGGGGGATAGGGGCCTCCGGTTGGTGGCTGCTGACCAGCAGGTCACTGGGTTGTGGGAGGAAAGCTCCTGGACTTAAGCTCAGGGCAAATGGGGGTTTAGGCCAGCACAAAAGATGCACCCTCAGCGGCACTGGGGCGGCCGGGTGCAGAGTGCTGTTTTGGCGTCTGAAGCTCTTTAGCTTTCAATGGGTAGTCTTCGGTTTGCAAAAGCACTGCAGGCTCGGGGACGAAGGTCTTCTGGGTGCGATCACCACTTGGAGAGGTAAGTTGGGATATTGGGGGGTTGGTTAGGCACCGTCGGTTGGGCCACCCAAGGCCGTGGGGCGCCTGGTGCAGGGGTGCCTTTTCGGGTCGGATCTTCTTACCAGCTCCTGGTCGAGGTTGGGGGGACTTTCCGGTTTGAGGCTGCAGGCTTGAGGCAGGTCAGGGGTTGTCGGGTCAGGATCGCCGGGGAGACCTCCTCTTGGTGTTGGGCCACTCAAACTCGGGCCGTGGGCGTCGGGTGCAGAGTGGTGCAAACTCGCGGATCCTTGCGGAGCTGGAGTCTGTTGTTTGAACAAATCCGGTGTTCAAGGGAGACAGAGTCTTTGGGATTGAAGGCAGGCAAGTCCTTCGGGTTTCTTGAGGTTGCTGGCTGCAGGACACACCGGGATTTCGCTGGAGCAGGTTCGGGGTGGGGACAGGCCGGTAGGGCTGGGGCCAAGTCAGTGGGCGTCCTCCTCTTGTTAGCTTCGCCACGGCTGTTCGGTCCTTCTTTTCTTCTTATAGTTTCTTGTCTGAGGAAGCAAGGTTCAGGGGTGCCCCTAAATACTAGATTTAGGGGCGCGTTACAGGTAGGTAAAAAGGTTGGGACCAATGGGTCCCTTCCCTGGGGTGGTACCACCTCCTATTATGCCACCCTCCAGTGGGAGGGGGCATAAGCCTTTCCCTGGTTGGCTGGGTCCCCCCATCTGCAAGATGGCGGGGACTGAGAGTTGTGCTTCACCTCGCCTCCCCCACCTGAGGGGTGGAGTTGGCAGAGGTGGGCACACCTCTCTTCCTCACTTGTTTTTCCCGCCGGTTCTCCCGCCCAAAGTGGGGGTGAGAACCAGTGGGGACCAGTTGCTGAAAGCAGCAAGTGGCCTGGGGAAGCTCACAAAGGCGGCAAGCCTTTGAAGCTTCCCCTTCGTGGACCCTGCCCATCCTGGGGAGGAGGCTTGGCACCTCGTCCCAGGATGTGCATTGTTTCAGGCACCTGAGAGCAGCAGGCTCTCGACCCAGGGTCGAGAAACATGTTTATTGGTGGCAGCTGAAAGGAGCCACTCAGCCTGGACACTAGTGGTAGGTCGTTTTTCAGGGGGTATCTCTAAGATGCCCTCTGTGTGCATTTTTCATTAAATCCCACATTGGCATCAGTGTGGGTTTAATGTGCTGAGAAGTTTGATACCAAACTTCTCAGTTTTCATTGTAGCCATTATGGTGCTGTGGAGTTCGTAATGACAAACTCCCAGCATCATTTACTCTTAATGGCAGCACTGCACTTACAATGTCTAAGAATGGACTTAAACACTGTAGGGGTACAGGGCTCATGCACCTGTACCCTCACCACTGGTATAGGGCACCAAGCTAGAGGGGTGACTGATCTATGCCAGGGCAGTGGGTTGTAGGTATGGCACACAGGGATGTGTGCCATGTCGCTTCTTCACTTTTTCTGCACCAAGACACGCAGCCTGCAAAGGCAGTGTGTGGGTGTAATGGTACAGGGCCTCTAAGGGTGGCACAATAAGTGCTGCAGCCCTTGGAGGTCATCCCTGGTCACAGTGCCCTGGGTACCATTTACCAGGGGCTGACCTGTGGCCAGAGATGCCAATTGGGTTTTGTTTTCAATGCAGTTTTAGGGAAAGAACATAGGCTCTAGGTACCTGATTGGCAGGAGCCCGGGGCACACTCAGTCAAAGTACATCAGCAGTTCAGCAAAAAGTGGAGGCTACCATGCAGAAAGAGGGCACTTTCTCACACAACTCCCCCCCCCCCCCCCCGCCACAACCGAAAGAGGGTGAAACTAACCTTTCCCTAGAGAGTCTTCATTTTCTAAGTGGAAGAACCTGGAAAGTCCATCTACATTAGCATGGACAGCCCCAGGTCTGTGTTCCACTACAAAGTCCATTCCCTGTAAGGAGATGGACCACCTCAACAGTTTAGGATTTTCACCTTTCATCTGCATTAGCCATCTGAGAGGTCTGTGATCAGTTTGAACTAGGAAGTGAGTACCAAACAAGTATGGTCTCAGCTTCTTCAGGGACCAAACCACAGCAAAGGCCTCCCTCTCAATGGCACTCCAACGCTGCCCCCTGGGGAGAAGTCTTCTGGCCTTCATCATTGGTCTGGGATAGGACCGTTCCTATCCCTAGCTCAGAGGCATCAGTCTGCACAATGAACTGCTTGGCATTGTCTGGAGCTTTGAGAATTGGTGCTGAGCACATTGCCTCTTTCAGGGTGTCAAAAGCCTTTTGACAGCTAACTGTCCAGTTTACCTTTTTGGGCATCTTCTTGGAGGTATGTTCTGTGAGGGGAGCCACAATGGACCCATATCCCTTCACAAACCTACTGTAGTACCCTCTCAAGCCAAGGAATGCCCTGACTTGAGTCTGGGTTGTTGGAGCTGCCCAGTCCAGGATAGCCTGGATCTTGGGCTGTAAGAGTTGCATTTGGCCTCCACCAACAAGGTGGCCCAAGTACACCACAGTTCCCTGCCCTATCTGGCATTTGGATGCCTTGATAGTTAGGCCTGCAGTTTGCAGGGCATTTAAAACCTTCCGAAGGTGGATCAGGTGAACCTGCCAGGTGGAACTAAAGACAGCAATATCATCTAGATAAGCTGCACTAAAGGATTCCAATCCAGCAAGGCCTTGATTCACCAGCCTCTGGAAGGTGGCAGGGGCATTCTTTAAACCAAAGGGCATAACAGTAAACTGATGATGCCCATCAGGTGTGGAAAATGCCGTCTTTTCTTTTGCTCCTGGTGCCATGCCAATCTGCCAGTACCCTGTAGTTAAGTCAAAGGCACTTAGAAATTTGGCTGCACCTAGTTTATCTATCAATTCATCTGCTCTTGGGATAGAGTGAGCATCTGTCTTGGTGACAGAGTTGAGCCCTCTATAGTCCACACAGAACCTCATTTCTCTCTTTCCACCCTGTGGATGAGGGTTGGGAACTAGAACCCACTGGGCTGGCCCAGGGGCTCTCAGAGGGTTCAATAACCCCTAACTCCAGCATCTTGCTGACTTCAGCTCTGATGCTTTCCTTGACTTGATCAGACTGGCGATAGATTTTGTTTTTGACAGGTGAACTGTCACCATGTCCACATCATGGGTACACCAGTTTGTCTGACCAGGGGTCAAGGAAAAGAGCTTTGCATACTGCTGCAAGACTTGCTTGCAATCAGTCTGCTGTTGGGCAGAGAGGGTGTCTTAAAAGACAACTCCATCCACTGACACATCTTTAGGGCTGTATGAGAGTAGGTCAGGGAGAGGTTCACTCTCTGTCTCCTGATCCTCATCAGTCACCATCAGCATGGTGATGTCAGCCCTGTCATGGAAAAGCTTAAGGCGGTTCACATGGATCACTCTTTTGGGTGTCCTGCTTGTGCCCAGGTCAACCAAGTAGGTGACCTCACTTTTCTTTTCTAAGATGGGGTAAGGGCCACTCCATCTGTCCACGAGAGCCCTTGGTGCCAGTGGCTTCAAAACTCACACCTTTTGCCCTGGTTGAAATTCAACCAGTGCAGCTTTTGGTCATACCAATGCTTCTGAAGCTCCTGGTCGGCCTCAAGATTCGTGGATGCTTTTTCCATATACTCAGCCATTCTGGACCTTACACCAAGCGCATAGTCCACAATATCTTGTTTGGGTTCTTGGATAGGCTTCTCCCAACCCTCTTTTACAAGACAGAGTGGTCCCCTCACAGGATGGCCAAACAGAAGTTCAAAGGGGGAAAACCCTACTCCCTTCTGTGGCACCTCTCTGTAAGCGAAAAGCAAGCATGGTAAGAGGACATCCCATCTACTTTTGAGTTTTTCAGGGAGCCCCATAATCATGCCTTTCAATGTCTTGTTGAATCTCTCAACAAGGCCATTGGTTTGTGGGTGATAGGGTGTAGTAAACTTGTACTGCACTCCACACTCTTTCCACATGTGCTTTAGGTAAGCAGACATGAAGTTGGAACCTCTGTCTGAAACCACCTCTTTAGGAAACCCTACACTGGTGAAGTGACCAATGAGGGCCTTGGCTACTGCAGGAGCTGTAGTAGTCCTAAGGGGAATTGCCTCAGGATACCTAGTTGCATGATCCACTACCACTAGAATGAATTTGTTTCCTGATGCTGTGGGAGGTTCAAGTGGACCCACTATGTCCACCCCTGTTTTGCCTGACAGGTGACACAGGAGCTGACAAACTGCTTTACTTTCTGAGACATCTGGGGCCAGTAAAAGTGGCTAACTAGCCTTTCCCAGGTTTTGGTTTGGCCCAGATGCCCAGCTAGAGGGATGTCATGAGATAAAGTTAGGAGGAACTCTCTGTACTTCTGAGGCACTACCACTCTCCTAGTGGCTCCAGGGTTGGGGTATCTGGCCTCAGTGTACAGTAGTCCCTCTTCCCAATAAACTCTGTGGGTACCACTGACATCTCCCTTTTCCTGTGCAGCAGGTTGCTGCCTCAGACTTTGGCAATGTATTGTAGCCATGCTGGAAAGCAGCACACCTGCTGTCCAGCATGGTTAAAGCTATTTTAAAAAGGGCTGTGACATGGCCAACGCTAATGCATTTTTTAAAGCACATTAGTGCAGGCCAAGTCAAAGTGCATTTTCTAAATTAATTTTATCTGTATGCTCCCCGGAGGTAACACGGAGAGAGGTAGGTAGAGAAGGAAGAGGACAGGCGAGAGGTGATGGAGAATAACACAGGGTGTGTGGGAGGATCCGGGGGCAAGAAGACAAACAATGGTGGCTGGTACGGGGGCAAGCAGAAGGACAATGGAGGCTGGGTGTGAGGGCTGGGGCCAGCAGACAGACAACAGAGGGTGGTCGAGAGGGGCTGTTGGCAAGCACACAGACAACGGAGGGTGGACGGCAGGGCTTGGGGACAAGAAGACGGGCTTCTGAGGGTAAGGAAACGAACAATGCAGATTCGGCCTAAGGGGCGTGGCTAAGCAAACAGGTGCGCTGGAGTGCTGGGGCAAGCAGGCAGACAGCAGAGGGTGGGCTGGAAGGACAAGGGTCAGGCAGAAGAACAACAGAGGGTTGGTGGGAAACTCTGGGGGCAAGCAGATGGACAACTGAGGTTTGGTGGGAGGAGTGAGGGCAAGCAGACGGATTGGGCAGGAGGATCTGGTGGCATGTAGATGAACAATGGTACAAAAGAGGGTGGTGATAGGGGATGGGGCAAGTAGATGCACAAGAGAGGGTGGGCTGGAGGGGTGGAGGCAAGTACACAGAAAATGGAGGGTGTTCGGGCGGTTTGGGGGCAACCACATTGACAGAAGAAGGTAGTCAGAGGGGTGGAGAGAAGCACACATTCAACTGCGGATGGGCAGAAGGGGCAAGTACATGGACAATGGAGGGTGGACAAGAGGGGCTGGGGAAGCACACATACAAGGGATGGTTGGGCTATAGCTGGATCAATCAAACGGACAACAGAGGAAGGATTGGTGGGAGGGACTGGGGGAGAAACATAGAGAGGAAGAAGTATACGAGGAGACTGCTGTAAAATTATATACAGTTTTGTAGAGTGCTCAAACAAAGGAAACAAGCATTGGCATAGCCAATAGGTCTCGCTTTTGGGACCTTATAAGTATTTATTTAAGCAGCATAATATCCTTTGTGCAATATTTTCAACTGTTGCATGGCTAAAAACTTTTAAGGTTCTAAAGGCGAGACCTATTGGCAATGGCAATTTTTTTGTTTGTTATGGGGGGCATAAATAACAGGAGGGTGAAGGTTAGTAAGTTAGTTAGTTAGTGAGAGTGACAGAGTTATGTAATTAGTGATAGAGTGAGTTAGTCAGTGAGAGAGTGAGTTAGAGTGAGAGAGTTATGTAGTAAGTTAGTTAGAGTAAGTCAGTGAGAGTGAGAGATTGTGAGTTAGTGAGATTGAGAGACTCAGACAGTCACCTCATGGTACTGCAATCAAAAAGGTGCCCGCGAGAGATATTTCAAATTGCAAAATGCACGCTAAGCACGAAAACATGTATAATTTGGAGACGAGGCTGGATTTAAAGAGAAAGCCCGTCATGGTACTGCAATCAGAAAGGAGCCCGCTACAGAGGCGCTTAATGACCCATGACAACAGAGGAAAGGCAGATGGGGGCTAAAGCCAGATGGCGGCTATGCCCGTAACTGTGCGCGTACCCGCAAGCTTTAGGCCACAAGCAAAAGCTTGTGGTGAGCTTTAAAGCCCCTTACTAACAGTCTCGCCAGAGCAGCGCATGCGCTGGCTCAGGCGAGACCTAAAAAGTAGTGACTGAAAAAGCGAGCAGAGGAAAGTCATAGTAATGCGTCCGTACTCCAGGGGAGGGACAGGCACACAAAGAGGAAGGAAGCCTATGGAAGCTGATGATTAAGAAGCATGCAAATGAGAAACAATGAATCCAACCAATGCTAAGCTATGGGTGACCTCTAAGTCCCCTGTAAGGTAATAAAGAGTCTCACAAGTGACATCGCATGCTCTGTCTTAGGCAAGACCTGAAATCGTTATGAGATTGATGGATGTAGGATCTATGTAAGTGTATCTTCTGAGACACGCATTAAAAAAAGGTGAGCAAAGGGATATGAAGTCCAGATACTAGTAAAGGGATTTGACGTCGAGATACTGTCCACTGCAATATTTTCCTTTTTATCAACTGGTGATGAAATTTAGGAGCAGTTTCCATTGATTGTTCTTTATTCAGAGGCATTCTTTGGGTCATTTCAGATCACTCATATACATCAAGGGGAAGATAGTGTATATAACACAGTATATCTTCCACAACACAAAGAACACTGTGACTATAAACTGCATTCTTGTCTAGTGTCGCAAATGTGACCAACATGTTTAAGTCTTGGATCACAGAGTCCCACAGGAGGCTAAAGCCTTTTCAGGGTCTAAGACCAGGCATCCGGCTTGATGCCAGTTTTGCCGGGTGTAGGCCATGACTCGAAAGAATCTGCGCAGGTTCAGAGAAGTATTGCGGGCAGGGACGAACCTGCTTTGTTCTGAATGGACCAAGTCCGGGACCAGGGGTGCCAGACGGTCTGCAGGTATTTTGGCTAGGACCTTGTAATCAGTGTTAAGTAGGGCTAATGGTTTGTAGGAGCCTACGAGCAAGTGGTCTTTATTTGGTTTTGGTAGGGGGATGTCATCTGCCTCTCTGTGGGAGGCAGAGAGGCTACCAATGGAGAGGGCCCCTCCGTACATTGTCAGTAGGTGGGGAGCTAGATAAGGTGCATATGCTTTGTAAAGCTCCGCTGGTAAACCGTCAGGCCCTGGGGACCTGTAGGTGGCCACCGCCTTGATTGCATCCTTAATTTCAAGTAGTGTAATGGGACTATCGAGCTCTTCTGGCTGTTCTGGGGTAACGTGGAATAGTTTCAGTGTAGTGTAAAGGAATCGAAGTTGTCCTGGCTTGCATCTGTGACTGACTGTGTATAGTGTTGCGTCAGCTCGTCTTGTATTGAGTGTTGTGTATAGAATACTTATCTTCCAGCAGACCGAAGTGTCATTATGGGTTATTGAGGCCGGTCCTGGCAGATGAGCCACGCCAAGAGTGGTCCTGATCTATCAGCAGTGGCATGTGTGCGAGTTGAGTGAGCAGCATAGTTAAGACATCGTAGTCTTTCTAATAATGTAACGTGTTTGCTTTGAATGTCCGCTAGTTCACTGGCACCCCTGGGATCATTCGCCTCCTGGGTTTCCAGGTCCAGGAGCGAGTGTTGTATTCTAGAAATGTCCCTGATAAGTAGTTGACTCATAGTCCCCTGTGTTCCCAAGCAGTGCCTTTGCGTCGTCACCTTGAAGGCATCCCATTGTATTAATTTGGTAGTGGCCATATTGGCATTATTGTCAAAGTATTCCGTGATTGCTGTATTAAGTGAGGCTCGGAAGGGGGGGGGTCCTCTAGCAGTGCAATAACCAACGGCATCCCACTCTATTGGGGGAATGTACTCGAGAGAGCATGCAAAAAGGTGGACTAGTCAGAGTTTGGGGCAGATGTAGAACCTATTAGTATGGAGCGGCCGTCCAGACAGCCCTTCACTATTGCATATCGGCCTTCTAGATCTGGTATAGTGTTGTCTGCCACAAAAGCAGTCTCGGGCTTAACACACAGCAGTACTCCCCTGGCATAGGAAGAATAGTTGGTGGCAAACACCTGTCCATGTCACTGCCTCTGCAATTTACTGACTTATGTCTGTATTAAATGAGTCTCCTGCAACAATGCGATGTGTGGAGCGGTGTTTCGAGTAGTGAGTAGCGGCGCAAAGGCGTGTGCATGTCCTTCACTTTCCATGTGAGTATATTAAAGTGGGTCATGTAAGCAAGGATGAGGCGCCCAGCAGCTGGGTGTTGTATATTTGTCGGTGAGGACAGTGCTGTGCAAGTTGAACATACTAATGGCCTGTGGTGGAGGGCCGGGTTGTAAGGAATCTTGTGTCGTAACTGAAATAATGTAAACCATTAACATGAAAACGTGAATCCCAATGGAGCAGAGGTACAACATGTGTCTGCCCAAACAGCCGAATAACTAAAATCGGTAAGAGTCAACCAGCTACGGAACTTGTGGGGAAAAGCTAGGCGGCCAAAAAGAGGGCATCCTGCACAGTTGAGGATAGACTTGCGAGAACCCGTGTAAATACCAGATCATGACATAATTGTTCGTTGAGTCAGAAAGGTTAGTATTGATACGTTCTTGAATCGGGCCAGGCGGCGGTCACACAATCATGATCCCTCACCCCTGAAATAGAAAGACAAGTAAATTTCAAACAATCTGGGGAGGACCTGACAGAGTGTGACCAGTAATCATAATAGAAGTACCAGGCATTAGTGATCAGACAATCTGGTTATCAGATAGTCTTCAGCCGTTTACGGCGTCACTTCAGGCGGGGCTGCCGAGTCCACCCAATAGGGCCACGTAGTTGATGAGCCATCATCGATGATCGATTTATCCAAGTCATCGTCCGGCTCTGAGCCTGGTATGGTTTCGCGTATCGCCGCAGCAATCTGCAAAGCCCAGTGCTTCTTCTGTATGACTTGGTCTTAGTAGGGTGTATTCTTCGATTGAGAGGAGTGTATGTGGGAAGCTGGATCTGTCTATACTATACCAAAGTGAGGTATAGTGTGCACAGAGTCCAATGGAACCCAAAGGGTAGGCAGAGGTAAAGTAGATAGCACCTCACTCTCTATTTGTGGTAGTGTGGTCAAGTAGTAAGGCTTTATCAGAGGACAGTGTTAAGCATTTGTTGTACACACTCAGTCAGCAAATAAATTCACACACTCAAAGAGTGAACTTCAGACCAATTGATTTTGTATAAAAATATTCTTTTAGTTATTTTATTTCCTAGAACCAAGCAAGCCTGGCACATGTAAGTGATAAATACTTTGCAGTAAATATACAGTTGTAATACAGTTTGGATTGTAATTGTGTATGCACTTTGTTTTGATTTACAGTACTGTTACTGGGAAATGCAATGCTTTGGAAATACAGTACATATACTTTGAATGGGCTTTTTAGTAAAATGACCAGTACATTACTTTCAGATTACTTTTCTTACACAGTGTAGTATACCTGGCTATTACACTGGGACATTTCCTGTAAACAGGTAAGTAAAAGCGTTTTTGTTATTTAGTACAGTTGTAAAAGGTTTTCATAGATTTTCCAACTCCACACTTAGAAACTTTTCATAGAAAAACAGTCAATGTTATCCTACGGAGGGAAATAGTGTTATCGGGTCAAAGGTAAGTACTTTGTTGTGGGAGTTGGTATTCGACTCAGGGGTCCCCCAGGGTCAAGGAGGCACTCTTGTTACACCCTCAGCGGCACTAGGGCGGCCGGGTGCAGAGTGCTGAGGCCCAATGTTATCCAATGGGGGATAGGGGCCTCCGGTTGGTGGCTGCTGACCAGCAGGTCACTGGGTTGTGGGAGGAAAGCTCCTGGACTTAAGCTCAGGGCAAATGGGGGTTTAGGCCAGCACAAAAGATGCACCCTCAGCGGCACTGGGGCGGCCGGGTGCAGAGTGCTGTTTTGGCGTCTGAAGCTCTTTAGCTTTCAATGGGTAGTCTTCGGTTTGCAAAAGCACTGCAGGCTCGGGGACGAAGGTCTTCTGGGTGCGATCACCACTTGGAGAGGTAAGTTGGGATATTGGGGGTTGGTTAGGCACCGTCGGTTGGGCCACCCAAGGCCGTGGGGCGCCTGGTGCAGGGGTGCCTTTTCGGGTCGGATCTTCTTACCAGCTCCTGGTCGAGGTTGGGGGACTTTCCGGTTTGAGGCTGCAGGCTTGAGGCAGGTCAGGGGTTGTCGGGTCAGGATCGCCGGGGAGACCTCCTCTTGGTGTTGGGCCACTCAAACTCGGGCCGTGGGCGTCGGGTGCAGAGTGGTGCAAACTCGCGGATCCTTGCGGAGCTGGAGTCTGTTGTTTGAACAAATCCGGTGTTCACGGGAGACAGAGTCTTTGGGATTGAAGGCAGGCAAGTCCTTCGGGTTTCTTGAGGTTGCTGGCTGCAGGACACACCGGGATTTCGCTGGAGCAGGTTCGGGGTGGGGACAGGCCGGTAGGGCTGGGGCCAAGTCAGTGGGCGTCCTCCTCTTGTTAGCTTCGCCACGGCTGTTCGGTCCTTCTTTTCTTCTTATAGTTTCTTGTCTGAGGAAGCAAGGTTCAGGGGTGCCCCTAAATACTAGATTTAGGGGCGCGTTACAGGTAGAGTAAAAAGGTTGGGACCAATGGGTCCCTTCCCTGGGGTGGTACCACCTCCTATTATGCCACCCTCCAGTGGGAGGGGGGCATAAGCCTTTCCCTGGTTGGCTGGGTCCCCCATCTGCAAGATGGCGGGGACTGAGAGTTGTGCTTCACCTCGCCTCCCCCACCTGAGGGGTGGAGTTGGCAGAGGTGGGCACACCTCTCTTCCTCACTTGTTTTCCCGCCGGTTCTCCCGCCCAAAGTGGGGGTGAGAACCAGTGGGGACCAGTTGCTGAAAGCAGCAAGTGGCCTGGGGAAGCTCACAAAGGCGGCAAGCCTTTGAAGCTTCCCCTTCGTGGACCCTGCCCATCCTGGGGAGGAGGCTTGGCACCTCGTCCCAGGATGTGCATTGTTTCAGGCACCTGAGAGCAGCAGGCTCTCGACCCAGGGTCGAGAAACATGTTTATTGGTGGCAGCTGAAAGGAGCCACTCAGCCTGGACACTAGTGGTAGGTCGTTTTTCAGGGGGTATCTCTAAGATGCCCTCTGTGTGCATTTTTCATTAAATCCCACATTGGCATCAGTGTGGGTTTAATGTGCTGAGAAGTTTGATACCAAACTTCTCAGTTTTCATTGTAGCCATTATGGTGCTGTGGAGTTCGTAATGACAAACTCCCAGCATCATTTACTCTTAATGGCAGCACTGCACTTACAATGTCTAAGAATGGACTTAAACACTGTAGGGGTACAGGGCTCATGCACCTGTACCCTCACCACTGGTATAGGGCACCAAGCTAGAGGGGTGACTGATCTATGCCAGGGCAGTGGGTTGTAGGTATGGCACACAGGGATGTGTGCCATGTCGCTTCTTCACTTTTTCTGCACCAAGACACGCAGCCTGCAAAGGCAGTGTGTGGGTGTAATGGTACAGGGCCTCTAAGGGTGGCACAATAAGTGCTGCAGCCCTTGGAGGTCATCCCTGGTCACAGTGCCCTGGGTACCATTTACCAGGGGCTGACCTGTGGCCAGAGATGCCAATTGGGTTTTGTTTTCAATGCAGTTTTAGGGAAAGAACATAGGCTCTAGGTACCTGATTGGCAGGAGCCCGGGGCACACTCAGTCAAAGTACATCAGCAGTTCAGCAAAAGTGGAGGCTACCATGCAGAAAGAGGGCACTTTCTCACACAACTCCCCCCCCGCCACAACCGAAAGAGGGTGAAACTAACCTTTCCCTAGAGAGTCTTCATTTTCTAAGTGGAAGAACCTGGAAAGTCCATCTACATTAGCATGGACAGCCCCAGGTCTGTGTTCCACTACAAAGTCCATTCCCTGTAAGGAGATGGACCACCTCAACAGTTTAGGATTTTCACCTTTCATCTGCATTAGCCATCTGAGAGGTCTGTGATCAGTTTGAACTAGGAAGTGAGTACCAAACAAGTATGGTCTCAGCTTCTTCAGGGACCAAACCACAGCAAAGGCCTCCCTCTCAATGGCACTCCAACGCTGCCCCCTGGGGAGAAGTCTTCTGGCCTTCATCATTGGTCTGGGATAGGACCGTTCCTATCCCTAGCTCAGAGGCATCAGTCTGCACAATGAACTGCTTGGCATTGTCTGGAGCTTTGAGAATTGGTGCTGAGCACATTGCCTCTTTCAGGGTGTCAAAAGCCTTTTGACAGCTAACTGTCCAGTTTACCTTTTTGGGCATCTTCTTGGAGGTATGTTCTGTGAGGGGAGCCACAATGGACCCATATCCCTTCACAAACCTACTGTAGTACCCTCTCAAGCCAAGGAATGCCCTGACTTGAGTCTGGGTTGTTGGAGCTGCCCAGTCCAGGATAGCCTGGATCTTGGGCTGTAAGAGTTGCATTTGGCCTCCACCAACAAGGTGGCCCAAGTACACCACAGTTCCCTGCCCTATCTGGCATTTGGATGCCTTGATAGTTAGGCCTGCAGTTTGCAGGGCATTTAAAACCTTCCGAAGGTGGATCAGGTGATCCTGCCAGGTGGAACTAAAGACAGCAATATCATCTAGATAAGCTGCACTAAAGGATTCCAATCCAGCAAGGCCTTGATTCACCAGCCTCTGGAAGGTGGCAGGGGCATTCTTTAAACCAAAGGGCATAACAGTAAACTGATGATGCCCATCAGGTGTGGAAAATGCCGTCTTTTCTTTTGCTCCTGGTGCCATGCCAATCTGCCAGTACCCTGTAGTTAAGTCAAAGGCACTTAGAAATTTGGCTGCACCTAGTTTATCTATCAATTCATCTGCTCTTGGGATAGAGTGAGCATCTGTCTTGGTGACAGAGTTGAGCCCTCTATAGTCCACACAGAACCTCATTTCTCTCTTTCCACCCTGTGGATGAGGGTTGGGAACTAGAACCCACTGGGCTGGCCCAGGGGCTCTCAGAGGGTTCAATAACCCCTAACTCCAGCATCTTGCTGACTTCAGCTCTGATGCTTTCCTTGACTTGATCAGACTGGCGATAGATTTTGTTTTTGACAGGTGAACTGTCACCATGTCCACATCATGGGTACACCAGTTTGTCTGACCAGGGGTCAAGGAAAAGAGCTTTGCATACTGCTGCAAGACTTGCTTGCAATCAGTCTGCTGTTGGGCAGAGAGGGTGTCTTAAAAGACAACTCCATCCACTGACACATCTTTAGGGCTGTATGAGAGTAGGTCAGGGAGAGGTTCACTCTCTGTCTCCTGATCCTCATCAGTCACCATCAGCATGGTGATGTCAGCCCTGTCATGGAAAAGCTTAAGGCGGTTCACATGGATCACTCTTTTGGGTGTCCTGCTTGTGCCCAGGTCAACCAAGTAGGTGACCTCACTTTTCTTTTCTAAGATGGGGTAAGGGCCACTCCATCTGTCCACGAGAGCCCTTGGTGCCAGTGGCTTCAAAACTCACACCTTTTGCCCTGGTTGAAATTCAACCAGTGCAGCTTTTGGTCATACCAATGCTTCTGAAGCTCCTGGTCGGCCTCAAGATTCGTGGATGCTTTTTCCATATACTCAGCCATTCTGGACCTTACACCAAGCGCATAGTCCACAATATCTTGTTTGGGTTCTTGGATAGGCTTCTCCCAACCCTCTTTTACAAGACAGAGTGGTCCCCTCACAGGATGGCCAAACAGAAGTTCAAAGGGGGAAAACCCTACTCCCTTCTGTGGCACCTCTCTGTAAGCGAAAAGCAAGCATGGTAAGAGGACATCCCATCTACTTTTGAGTTTTTCAGGGAGCCCCATAATCATGCCTTTCAATGTCTTGTTGAATCTCTCAACAAGGCCATTGGTTTGTGGGTGATAGGGTGTAGTAAACTTGTACTGCACTCCACACTCTTTCCACATGTGCTTTAGGTAAGCAGACATGAAGTTGGAACCTCTGTCTGAAACCACCTCTTTAGGAAACCCTACACTGGTGAAGTGACCAATGAGGGCCTTGGCTACTGCAGGAGCTGTAGTAGTCCTAAGGGGAATTGCCTCAGGATACCTAGTTGCATGATCCACTACCACTAGAATGAATTTGTTTCCTGATGCTGTGGGAGGTTCAAGTGGACCCACTATGTCCACCCCTGTTTTGCCTGACAGGTGACACAGGAGCTGACAAACTGCTTTACTTTCTGAGACATCTGGGGCCAGTAAAAGTGGCTAACTAGCCTTTCCCAGGTTTTGGTTTGGCCCAGATGCCCAGCTAGAGGGATGTCATGAGATAAAGTTAGGAGGAACTCTCTGTACTTCTGAGGCACTACCACTCTCCTAGTGGCTCCAGGGTTGGGGTATCTGGCCTCAGTGTACAGTAGTCCCTCTTCCCAATAAACTCTGTGGGTACCACTGACATCTCCCTTTTCCTGTGCAGCAGGTTGCTGCCTCAGGCTTTCAAGAGTTCAACAGTACTGCTGTCCAAGGCACATCTCTTCCCTAGAGGGTCCCCCTGGGCCCAAGAGTTCAACCTGGTAAGGGTCAAGCTCCATGGGCTCAGTTCCTACTGGGGTGTCCAAGTCCTCTCCCTGAGGAGAGGGGTCCTGATCCTTTTGCTATACAGAAGCTGGTTTCCCAGTCTTCTTACCTTTCCTCTTGGAAGGTTGGGCCATACTTTCAGGCTCCAACACTTCTTTTTCACCCTGTTTTCTGCTCTGTGCTCTTGTTGTTACACACACCATCTCAGGGATATCCAGCATTGCTGTATGGGTTTTCAATTCAACCTCAGCCCAGGCTGAGGTTTCCAGGTCATTGCCACGCAGACATGCAGCTGGTAGCTTTGGAGAGACCACTACCTGTTTCAGGCCAGTAACCCCCCCCAGTCTAATGTCACCATAGCCATTGCACGGTTAGTGGTAACACTGTCAGCATTGGTGACTGGGTAAGTTCTCCCAAACAAGTATTGCTCAAGGGAAACCAGTGTATCTGTCACCACTGTGACACTGGCACCTGTATCCCTCAGAGCTTCTATCCTAGTTCCATTAATCCAAGGGTATTGCAAATATTTCTTTAAGTTGGGTGGCCACACAGCTACAGTGGCAAACTCAACCTCCCCTTCTGAAACTAGAACTGCTTCAGTGTGCAACCCGATTTGCTCTTGGCACACTGTTGATCCCATCTGGAGACTGGCTACACCAGGAGTAGCTGTACTAGGACTAGGGGGCTTCTTGTTAGGACAAGTAGCATCTCCAGTTAAGTGTCCAAACTTTCTACAGTTGTTACACCAGGCCTTTAAAGGATAAAAGTTCTTTCCCCTGTACTTGTTAGTAGATTGGGAAGAGTTTTGGGACCCACCACCCTGTGCAGGTTTGTGCTTTTGAAGACTCAGGCTTTTTATCTTGGGGATTCTCACCACCTTTCTTCTGGGGAGGATTTGTAACCCCTTTCTTTTGGTCACCCCCACTGGTTGTTTTTGTCACCCTTGTCTTGACCCAATGGTCTGCCTTCTTTCCTAATTCTTGGGGAGAAATTAGACCTAGGTCTACCAAATGCTGATGTAACTTTTCATTAGTGCAATTAAATAAAATATGTTCTTTCATAAACAAATTGTAAAGTCCATTGAAATCATGCACATTGTGTCCAGTTAACCAACCATCTAGTGTTTTAACTGAGTAGTCTACGAAGTCAATCCAGGATTGGTTTTGGGTTTTGTGAGCCCCCCTGCATCTAATTCTATATTCCTCAGTTGTGAGTCCAAATCCCTCAATTAGAGTTCTCTTCATGAGGTCAGAAGGCCCAGCATCTGCCCCAGAAAGGGTCAGGATTCAGTCTCTGCAGTTACCAGAGAACAGTTCCCAAAAGAGTGCAGTTCAGCTAAAAGTGGGGGCTACCATGCAGAAAGAGGGCACTTTCTCACACTGCCCAATTTCCATCTCGGCCCACATGGGTCTCATGTTTGGGGATGCGTGTCTACACATTTTGAGCCAATAAGCTTCCATCAATTCTTCCTCCTGCATTCCTTGAATTACTCATTTTAGGGCCACTGGGAAAAGGCAGGTTTGAACAGAAATAGCATACAAAACCTCAAATATAAAAAATGTGTCTAAAGTGTCACCACATTTGGATCAACCCATGCAATAGCCATTTTCTGCTTGGAATCTCGGTCATAGTGATTGATGGCATTTGCCTATGTACTGCGTGTGTCCAAATCCGAAGGGAGGGCCATTCCTTAAAGGCAAAGGAGGCGGCCTCCTCACTCTTCCTAATCCAACCACATAGGGCATGGGGGGAGTTGACAATTGGTCACTGTTCCAGGCCTGTGTGCTCACCCCACCTCTCCCAGCCTTTGCCATCCCCAGTAACTTGGGAAGCCTGGGGATCCGCTGTTTCAGAAGACTGTTTCCGATGGATACTTCTACCTGCAGAGTCCTTGCCTTGTGAATATTCCCCAGGCGCCAGATTGGATCTGCAAACTCAAAAAGCAGTGCTCCTATGCGCCTGTAGGTGGGGGTGTGCGACTCCGCACTGACTTCATTCCGCCCAGGGAGAGATGACAGAGCTACTTATAATTGCAATCGATGTGTGCTGATGTCAGTTCCTTTTTAGGTCTCGCCTGCTAACAGCGCATGAGCTGTCGCTGTGAAGGGTATTGTTTGCTACAAGGGGCTTGTAACCTGCCCATTTCTTACCATTCATTGATTTCATTGACATTTTCCTTTGCTGGTTCCTGATTGTCCATCGCATGCTGTCTTCACTTCCTCTTTTTTCATGTGGAGAATGGACCAACTACTGATTGATTTAACTTGATTAGTGTCCTTCCACTGTCCATCCACTGCTTTCCGCTGTGCTTGTAGGTGTAGCCTTCATGATAAGGAATCCCTTTCAGACCCTACATCTGATCACTGCTGACAATGTTAAAGTGTGAAAAGACATTTCGACTCCATGAGATTAGCCTAAATTATTTCAAGCAGCCTTTGGAGATTTAAATTGCCCGCCCTTTGTTTTTGTTCAGTTGTGGTGGTTGTTTTAACCATTTGCTTCCGCGTTTACTTTCCCATGTCATTTCCTGTGATTTCTCTTGCAAGTAATTAAAGGCTTGCGCTTTTTATTTTATGGGAAACTGTTTGAGATATTTTCCTCCAGCCACCTTTACTTACAACTTTATTAGGGGGTACTTTGTTTACAACGTGTGCAGGCCCTGTTAAAGGTATTGTTTATGTAGCAAAAGAGCTGTAGTGCGTATATATGCACTGTGTCTTTGGATACTCCTTGGACAGAATGACAGTGACTCAGGCCTCAGGGATGTGGATAATTGGTGAGCAATTTGTGCATGTTCTAGTTAACTATCAATTTTGAATGTCTTTAGGGTACGTGCATGGCTGCCGGCATTGTTGTTCAGTTTCTTTCTATCTCTTGCACGGTAATCAAGTTTCTTTAGCTCCCGCCCCCTTCCAGTGCAGTTTGTGTAGCAGTTAATATTACTGCTGCCTGTGTAGCCTGTTTCAAAGGGCAGTTTGCTAAGAATCATACATTTATTTAAGTCTGAGAAGCTGGTCTTCATCCCCCTTCACTTCCCACTTAAATATTGTCTTTTCCCAAAGTCCCGCTGCGTTGAGCCATTCTGTGGATGCTCAATGTGAGATTGCCTGCTGCTCCGCTGTATCGTATTTTGTAGCCCCTGTTAACAAATGAGTAATTAAATTCTGACTTGGGACGAGCATCTTGTTCTACACCAGAGGTCTTCAAACTTCTTGATGCCGAGACCCCCTTGTCAAACGTTTTTAGGCGTAAGGACCCCCTTCTGATGAAAATTTCTAGAACCTGGTACTCCTCATCATAGACAACTATCAACAACCATAAATGCCCCCAATTCCCACAGCAAATAATTTTAACGGTGGGGAAATGATATTAAACAGTGTTTAGCAAACCAAAGGTCAGTGAGCGTGGGGGTGTAGTCAAAGGTGTTGCTAAAAACAAAGGGCCTCATTTATGAGGAATTGGCTTACGGCAGCGCCTGCAAGTCTTCTTGCTGCACTGCCCTATGCCAATGTGAAAGGGCAGGAATGCACAGTATTTATAAAATACGGTGCATTCCTGTCCTTTTCCTTTGCGTTGGCGCATAAATTGCTGCCTTGCACCAACATAGACAGGATTGTTTTTGTACAGAAAGGAGCACCTTCCTTTCAAAAACAATCCGGAGAGGCGTTTTCCTCTTTTGATGTGAGCTGCAGAATGCAGCACACATGGGAAGAGGAAAAACGACGAGGAGAAATGAAAACATTTCTCCTCGTTACGCCTCAGCTGGGGAGGCATCTGTTTTTGGAGCTGCCCCAGGTTTACGTGATTTTGTAAATATGGGGCAGCATCAAAATTCATGGGTGTTGCATGGGAACCCCACGCAAAGCCCATGGAACACCTCCTTGATGCAGAGTAAGGCAACGAAGTGACTTGCTTTGCTATGTCTTACTCCATATCTATGAGGCCATGCAAAGCCATGCCGGGTGACTTTGCACAGCCTCATAGGTATGGTTGAGAAGCTTAGGCCGCCGGAGCATCAAAAAAGTGATGCTCGGGCGATGAAAGCCTCTCATAAATAAGCCCGAAAATATTCTGTACGTTTTTTAAGGTCTTTCATTATCAGGTATCTACATATAAAATAATGGGCAGCGTAAATGAAAAATAAATTTAAAAAGTTGTTACTCAGTGGGAAGTGCACTGTAGTACATTATAAAACCTCTATTAGTTAATGCACTGCCGAAGTCTGTGTGTAACCAGAGCCACAGAATTAAATCTTGATTGGTGCAATGGAGAATAGTGACGTGTATTTTTAGTGCTATGAGGTCTCAGCCTATGACAGAAAGCACTGTAAATATGTAAGTCATTACTTTATACTTGCATTACACACAGTGTAAGATAGAGTGTTGCAAAACATGCAAATAGTTTTACAATAAAATTGTGCTTCCAAAATGTAGATTTTAGTAATACCAGAGCGTATGTAATGCAATTTTCTTTTTTACATAACTGTCCCTTCAACACACCTTTAGGTGTACTTAGGGCTGTGTAAATGCAGTTAAAACTAAAAGCACAAATGTGACAAAACAATTATTATATTAATTCCGGATTAGGTTGTACTCTATGCGGAGCTGATGAAGGGAAATTTATAGAAGGTCTAATATGAATGAGAGTATCGCGCCCCACCTGGCCTGCGTGGACCAGCCATCCTAATGACCACAACAACCACTTATCGTATGAGATCGAAGAGT
The DNA here is from genome assembly GCA_963921515.1 of Calotriton arnoldi. Classification (NCBI taxonomy): domain Eukaryota; kingdom Metazoa; phylum Chordata; class Amphibia; order Caudata; family Salamandridae; genus Calotriton; species Calotriton arnoldi. The sequence goes on from CAWUFW010015246.1 coordinate 348,126, forward strand.
AGTGTGCCTCACCAGACCTACAGCTCACATGCCACTGGTGAGCCTATTAGAGCTAGGCCGGCGTCCGTGTCCTCTTATCTCTCCCTTCCCTACATCCCGAGAGGTGCAGCTGGATAGTGTACTTAACTCTAGTCCAAAAGCCTGCGTTTATTTATTCATTTCCTACACTGAGAAGGCACTTTAAATGAGACAAGTGCACGTTTATCTACGAGCTTAGCCTGTAACGTGGAAGCACGCCCTGTACGGCCTCCAGGGCCTCTTTGTTTTGCCAGTTTGTTTTACTGATTTCATTTAGTTACTTGGAATTTGAAGCCTGTGTGTCTATTCTTCTCTGTGCTTGGATGCCTGTGTGTTAGTCTGTGTGCATCGGTGTCTGTATGTCTATTGTTCTCTGTGCTTGGATGCCTGTGTGCATAGGTGTCTGTATGTCTATTGTCCTCTGTGCTTGGATGCCTGTGTGTTAGTCTGTGTGCATCGGTGTCTGTATGTCTATTGTTCTCTGTGCTTGGATGCCTGTGTGCATCGGTGTCTGTATGTCTATTGTTCTCTGTGCTTGGATGCCTGTGTGTTAGTTTGTGTGCAGTGGTGTCTCTGTCTATTGCTCTCTGTGCTTGGATGCCTGTGTGTTTGTCTGTGTGCATTGAAGCCTGTGTGTATATTGTTCTCTGTGCTTGGATACCTGTGTGGTGGTCTGCTTGGATTGCAGTTTGTATGTCTATTATTCTCTCTGCTTGGTGACTGTATGTGTAACAGGTGAAATGTTGATATTATAGACTGTTCTAGTGCTGGGAGGCCTTTGGGTAACCACGATCCGTGTGCATCGGTGTCTATCTGTTAGTTTGTGTGCGTTGGAACGTGTGATATGTTCAAGGGTGTGTGTGTGTATGGTAGTGTGTGTGCAAGGGTTTCTGTATGCATACTGATCTGTGTGCATGGAGTCTGTGTATGTGCTGGTCTGTCATGGGTGCCTGTGTACATGAGTCTTTCTGTGTTTATTTCCCTGGGTGCCTGCATTCATTTTGGTTGCTTATTTACCTGTGCACGTGTGTGCCTAAATGCCCATTGTCCTGTGTGCACTGGTGTCTGTATGTATGATGGTTAATGTGCAAGGGTACTGGTATGTTTGGCTGCGTCTATGCATGTGTGTGTTGGTCTCCGTGTATGGGTGCCCGTTTGTTTCTGTGTGTACATGTGATCTATGTGGGTACCACAGGTGGGCACGCGCCACGTATAGGAAGTGGGAGGCCAGATGACCTCTGTGCATACTGGGAGAACTTTACAGATGGGCAGATCGGAGATTCATCAATGAATCAATTAACGTAAGCTTTAACAAGCTATAAAAACCGCGAGCCAATTTATTTATTTGAGCATTTATAACACCCTAGAATCTAGGGTGTTACAAGTGAAGCTGGGGAATGCGCGACCCCCTTCCCAGGCCTCCACGGCCCCCCTCTGGGTCGCGCCCCACAGATTGAAGACCTCTGTTCTACACGTATAGCTGATTGTTTTCAAATTGTGTTTTTGTAACTTGTAAAATGCACAATTCTGTGTTTTTAAATGAGCAGTTATCTGATTTGTGCTTTTAATCTGTAATGAATTGACCAGTTTTGACCCTACACCCAAAGCCCTGCTCTTGTTAGTTCACTCCTTTGTGGAATTTAAGACCACTCTTGATCTATCAACAAATTTCGCTAAATCACTCATAATGGCGTGTGGCCCTAAGTGCACTCGCCTCCCAAGTGTTCTAGTTGTCTCTAATCGTTTGCTAAGTGCTAGCACTTTTCCGTGTTTGGGGGTAACTTTCAGCGCAGCTGGCTCATGGGCTCCAAACATAATGTAGCGCAGGGCAAAGATATCCTGGGCAGTAGGCTCGTTCCTTAATCTCCCATCCCCAGCGGGTGGCAGAGCACTCCCCCAACGATCCATATATACACTTCTCAATGTGTCCCGGTGGCTTCTTATGAGGATGAAATTTGGGGCACTGCAGAGTCTACGGACCTCCAAATTGAAGGGAAAAAAATTCTTAGAAAGATTCAGTCTGTCCCCGACCCACCCTGCATTTCATTTGTCACCCAGAGACAGGCTTAGGTTATCTGAGTGGCCATATCCTACCACCCCTATTGTAGTTGTCCATCTGGAAAACAGAAGAAGCTTCTCTTGCAAGAGATATAATTAATGACTGCTTAGCTTGTGACAGAGCCCTCGCTATCCCATGGCTGGTGTACGTAAAGAAATCTTTGGAAGACATTGGCCTAAGCTATGCCTTTTCCAATACTACATTACACGCCCCTCTTGGAACAAGCATTGGCATAGCCAATAGGTCTCGCTTTTGGGACCTTATAAGTACTTAGTTATGCAGCACAATATCCTTGGTGCAACAACATCAAATGTTGCATGGCTAAACACTTACATAAAGTCCCAAAAGCGAGACCTATTGGCTATGCCAATGCTTGTTTCCTTTGCTATTATGAAATGGGTGTTTTGCTTTGTGTTTTCTGCATGGTGGGCACACTGTAAAAATAAATAAGTTACCTTATACTGGCCCGAGTGCTACCCCTTCTGTTTGTGAAGGAAGTCTGCTTGGAAATAAAGAGTCAGACAAACAGACAGACAGACAGACACACACACATCTAAATGTATCTCTCGAAAAATGCATTCTGACATGGCTAGTCATGTTTACACTTCGTGAGCTATTGTTTTTGATGTGTATGGGTGCATGTATATTGCAAGCATCAATACTATATTTTACAATGTAAATAAAAAAAAAAAATTATTAATAGTGTACCAACGTGTTCTATTTTCTGTGTGATCTGTCTGGTTTACTGAAATATTCTCGCCCTAACGATATCATGATGACTGTGTCTGCGGACAATGCATGGGAAGCGAAAGGTATCCAAAATATCGCGTTAGTTGTGAGATTTTGCGTGGGAAATGAAATGAAAGCTATTTAGATGTACAAGGCACAAAACAAGCAATGCGTGGAGGGTAAAGCATGCAGAGCAGGGTTTTATTTCGGGTGTCTGGTAATTATATTTTACACAGGAATGATGGCACATAAATTGTATATATTACGAAAAGACACGCATGCACACAGCGACGCTGGTTATTGCATGGGGTTGAAGGAGGAGGGATACTATGTATGGAACATACACAGTCACCGACCTCGACGCCCCCCGCCAACCCACGTAGATGATGATATACCACAAGTTGCCAATGAATCCTGTGGCTGTTGGTCAATATACAGAGACTGGTTTCAAAAGAGATTTCTCGTACATGTCAATCAAGGGAATGTGTGGAATAGACACACACTACCAGGTGTGTTTAAAAGACACATTAAATTGGAATTTACAGATATATGAGATTTTATCACCACAGGGCGCTGGCAAAACAAATTAAAGACCACATGCTACCGAGATTTACATTCGGGTATAAGCGAGGCATGTATTTCTGAACAATGAACAGTGCGTTTTTATTTTAAAGTAAACAAGAATTCTACATGATGAACCCTGCGCTGATCATTTAAAAGTTTGTGCTGCTACAGCGTTTGAAAAGATTTTCACCAAATTTGGTATGAATGTATCACTTCACTGAATAGATTGTTATTTTTGTTTGTAGTAAATCTGCTCAATAGTTTTCGTGAAATTCGTAGAAAAAAGATGTCACACAGCCCTCAATGGGTTCGTTAAAGTTCATGAACTGTGGCCTGTGAAAGGAGCATTTAAATTAAAAATCAATCTGACAGGCTAAGAAGCTGTTTTTTCCACTAGGCAGTTCACTGTTAGCAAAACACAGAAATCGGTATGTGAGCAGCTAAAATCTGATTGGCTAAAAAAAATGGAAAGGATTTTCTCTGGCAACCATTACATGATGCAGTGGTGAGTTATGATGACCCAAGGCTAATAGAGTCAAGCATTGGCCGCGCGGCCGTGAAACGACGGCCGCGCGGCCGTGAAAGTAATCGCGAGCGTCCAGATGGCGAGGGAAGCCATATGGCGCCTGATCGCGCGTGCACGCTCGCGTGAACGCAAGCTGGTCGCCAGCAAACTGCTGTTTGCACTTCCAAAACCCGCTTACTAAAACTCTCGCCAGGGCAGCGCATGCGCTGGCTCAGGCGAGACCTAAAAAAGCAAGTACAAGCCTTACTGTTAGCGCAGGCACAAGCTCAGAGGCTAAATACTGAGACATCTAAACCGACTGTTGCGGCCTATTTACACTTAAGCCCAGAGAACTCCCCTACTAGCTGTTTGTGGAATGTTGGAGGAGATGGGAACGCTGGTTATTGTTTTGTATTAGGCCCGACACGATCAAATACCTCCTCTGTTTCCCGCCAGGCTACCAGCATAACCTCAAATCTAGAATATGCCCCTGCAATATCATCTCCCGTCAATCCATGCTAAATGTAATTTTTTGGGGTGGTTTTTATAAAAGATTCACTAAAATGTTTTTAGTCTCTTTTATGAAATCTAGAAATTTTAGACAATGTCCTCGAGCATATCACCATCTTTGACAGCTATCTGACGATGAGAATTGCTTTTGTGTAAGTTCCTTCGTGCATGCTTCAGGGATTTCCAGCAGCACAATGCGCTTTGACTAAACTTGCCTTTTTGCCTGACCTTTTATATGTTTTTATACTGCCGATGTATGTGTCATTAGGTCTGAATGCTTTTAGCTTGTTTAAGACATTAAGAGATCTCGGATATATGTTGCCTGTTTTTGCTACACTCTAGCACTTTATTTGATATATTGACACTGTATGTAAACCGCTTAAAAAGAAGCTGGTCGTGCCTGTTTGTTTTTATTGTATTTATGAACTTTTATGCTACATCATTAGTGCTGGTAAATGCTAAGGAGACGCTGGATATGTACGCCTGTTTTTATTGTATTTATGTACTTTTATGGCTGCTCCTGCAACAGAATAAAGTTTCTTGATTCTGATTCTGAATTTTGGTGCTCATGCGTAACAGCTTGTTTGTGCCCAGCAACTTCAATGGCACACATTTTATCTAATGCTTTCGCTGACGAGTAAAATCACAAGAGCTTTCCTACTTAATTTGACCCTGCAAATCCCTCTTCCCAAATTGAGGACCCCTCCTTAAAATAGTCATCCCCTACTTCCCCCGGTCAGGGGTAGTAAGCATTATATAAATACATTTTACCGTTACTATTTTCTTTATTTACTTCTTCCCCTCTCATCCCTCCCTTGTCTGTGTTGCTTCTTCTTCCCCACCTTCTGTGCTCCTGTTGCGTTTCCCCCTTCCAGCCCCTGTGTTACTGTTCCTTCTTCCCCTCCCACCCTGCGCTACGCTACTGTTACTTCTTCCTCTACTACCCCGGATTCCTGTTGCTTTTTCCCTTCCCACCACAATGCTACTCTTGCTTCTTCCCCTCCTGCCTCATGCTCCTGTTGCATCTTCCCCTCTGATACCCCCACCCCTGTTGCCTTTCCCACCCGCACCCTCCTGTTTTCTGTGTTGCTCCCCCCCCGCCATAACATACATAAAGCTATGACGCTGGCCGCTCCATATTCCATTTTTACCGTCCTTTTCCCTCCCTCCTTCCCATCCTCCCTACCATTGTCCATCTTGCCCGTTCCCTTCCTCCTGTTGTCCATCTTGCACACCCCCACCTATCAGAAGAAAAAAAAACAATATGATGTGTCCAGTGCTGGCCGCGTCATAACCCTTTTTTCTAACTTTACTTTTAGCCATGCTGCACAGCCACGCTGCTGTACAACATGGCTAAAAGACACTGGCAAAGCCAATACCTCCTGCGTTGAGGAGAGCTATTGGTTTTGCCAGTGCTTGTTTTCTGTGCCTTCAAGTGTGGATCCGGAGCTTCCCTCTTCTTCATTTGAAGCTATTTTTTCTTGACATTTTTTCTCTAAAAAATTCTTCCAGTGTGCAAAGGTACATGTCACTTCATAAAACTACAGGGTTTTAACTTTCGCACATCGATGTCGGTGACCAATCCCAAAGAGGTTTTCCCCTGGAGTTTGTTTGACGCACTACTCCAAGGCCTGCGAGAACTGCGCCAAATGCACCCAAGGGCAATCTGGGAACGTGAGGTTAAGCTCCACATAGTGAAATACCACAGGATTCCATGCAGGTCCTGCTCCCAGTTGAAGTCAAGTGCATACTCGCTCCTGAAGTCATTCCCGCAACAGGTCTTCATCGCGGTCGAAGTCTTTGGGAAAATCCTGGTCCAAGAAAAAACAAAAGGTCCGAGCAGGACTTGACCCCTTCCCAGCTTTCTTGATCACCAGAGCCTCTTGGTCTCGCTCCCGGTCCACCTAGGAGCCGATTACAGAACTGGTACTGATGGACCCGACTTTCTGGGTCCATCGGCAACATCGCAGCACATAGAAGCCTTTAGGTAGGCTATGCTGTGTATCTTCAGTATGCTTTAGTCTCCCTCAGACATGTCTTCGATCCCCAAGGATATGCAGGGGTCTTAGTTGGGCTACTGCGAGCAGATCTGTCCTCAACACCATCTGTGCCCCTCGAACCCGCTTTGGGTTCTGCACTGGCGTTGTTGCGGACTTCGGATCTGGCAGCAAAATCTGCACTAGTACTTTCAACGTCGACACAGGCACTGCTGCCAGTGTGATAGGAGGATCCACAATATATTGTGGTGTCCGACTCCTAGAAGACTTTCTCTTGACCCCAACTTAGGCTGCGCCCCAATCCTGATGTGGTGCAGCCAATACTCTGACTCAGACTCTGATTAGAGTCTGCCATATTGAGACGATGATGGGGGAAATGGCAATGAGTTTACCCCACTCTTTGAAGATGTCATCTGGTAAGAGGACTTGGAAGTGCCTCACCCAATACTGAGTTGGTTTCTCCCCTGGACCAGCAACTGAGGAAAGAGCATCTTGTGCCATGGCCATTAGAAGAGCTGCTGAAGTTCTTGATCCAATATCCTTACTGATGTCCTTCAGCCTGGCCAGGCACCAACCGAAACTCTTCTGCCTTTCAATGTGGCCCTCACTGACATGCTATTGGCTAGTTGGGCGAAACCGTGTTCTGACCCTCCTGTCAATTGCTAAATCAGACTTCACCATAGACCAGCTCCAGGCGACCCTGATTTATTGAACTCAACATCCAACCCCGGACTGTGTGGTGGTCCAAGCATCCACTAGCAAGAGTGAATCCGAACACCTTTTCATATAGTCCTCCAGACAGAGGGATCAAACATAAGGAGATGCTTTTGAAAATGTTTTTGACAGCCAGCCTTGCTTTGAGGTTGGTCAATGCCACCTGTCTCTTGGGACCCTTACACTCTGGGACGTGGTTGGTGAGATCTTACCGGTGATGCCAGAAGACTTAGGGCTTCCTTGGCCCAAACCATTCAAAATGGCCTGGATGTAGCCAATTTTGTCATTCAATCAGGCCTAAACAACACTGATTGTTTAGGGTGGGGAACTGGTATAAGTGCAGTGCTTCAGCACCACGTGAATTAGGTCCACGGACTTCCCTGGGGACGTCCAGGCATCCCAAATGGACATTTTTGGTTAAAATGGGGACTTGGCATTGGAGCGTTTTTAGAATGTAGAGCCACGGCATGCTCCTTGGGTGTCTCTGCACCAGTTTGGCAATCTTCACAACAGTTTTGCCCTTTTCAGGGATATGCCAAAGGCTTGGCGAATCGACAGCACTAAACTCTGCTGCCCACACAAAGGCGTACCAACCCTTTTAAGACTGGGGCTATGGGCCTGGCAGATCAAGCCCAGGCCACCCGAGACAGTGCATGTTTTCAGTGCCAGCAATAACCTGAAACCCTCTTTAGTATGCCCTTAGTGGCCCACAACGACCCTATATGAGGCAGGATCTGCCACTCCCTACAGAGGTGGCAGACCATCACGTCTGACAAATGGGTCCTTCAAATTGTCCAATAGGGCTCTGCCTGCCATAGTAAAGTGGTATAACGTACCCAAGGCCTGTAAATTAAATGTTAGTATGGGGCCTGCAGCACCTATTGTGCCACCCACTTAAGTAGCCCTTTAAAACATGCATCAGGCCTGTCATAGCTTCCTATGTGCAGTTTTAAACTGCCAATCCAACCTGGCAAAATAACCCTTTTGCCAGGCCTAAAACCTCCCTTTTTAATACATATGTCACCCCTAAGGTAGACCCTAAACAGCCCATAGGCCAGGGAGCATTGTATTTAAAAAGTTGGAAATGTATTTTTAAGTTTTACATGTCCTCTTAGCGAAAAACTCCTAAATTCGTTTTTCCCCACTGAGGCCTACCTCTCCCATCAGCTAACATTGGGTTAACTTAATACATTTAATTAGTGAGAATGTTTGTTTGAGAGCAGGTAGACCTATCATGTTGTATCTCTAAAGAATTGCAATTTAAAATCCTTTTTAATGGTAAAGTTGGATTTTAAGTCACATTTCTGAAAATGCCATTTTTAGAAAGTTAGCATTTTCTTGTCCTAACCATTTGGTACTCACAGCTTGTGTCCTGGGTTACATGACTGTGATTGGAGTAGCAGTTGGCATTTGTATATTCCTCACAGACAGTGAGACAAAGAGGGACTAGGTGTTGGCAGGATGGACCATCGTGCCAGGATGTGTGGGGCAGGGCTGGTCCCTGTCCCACTTAACATTTCAAAGGAGCTGCCTCAGCACTTTCTCAAAGAATTTCACTCTAGCCTTTTGTCACCTTAGTCCTATTGGAGCATCTCGGGGAGAAAGGAAACTCCAGAAAGAACTGTTGAGGGAAAGTTTCTTTAACTTCAATGCTTGCACCAGGTATGAAAATAGGACCCTCAAACCCATTCTTCGATTCACTCCTTGACCTGCGCAGGACACTCAGAAGGCCTGCCTTGCACTTCAGAGGACTGCCCTACTGTTCCCGGAGGATTGCCCTGCTGCTTGAAGCCTGCTGTGTTGTGTAGCCTCAGAGGACTGCCTTGCTGCTTGAACCCAGGTCTCCCAGAGTGACTCCAAGGGCTAGTTGACTGGCCTCCCTCCTGTTCTGAGCTACAGGGAAGCAAAAAACTCCAACAACTTGAACCCTACACCTGGACCCTGCCTGAAGTGAGTCCTACCCTACAAGTAGTGCCCACCCAGTCCTGGACCCTTTGAAGGGGTGCCAAAGGTTCCCAAAATCAAAAGCTTTGGACTTAGAAAATTTTCAGCCAAAAAGTGCTCTGAGAAACTAGAGGAGACAAGGACCTACCTACTCCCCGATCCACCCAGGGTGCATTGCCAGTCGGCCTGCCTTCGTAGTAGCTTCCTCTATATTCTTCTCCCCAGCAGCAAAATCTATTTAGTGGCTCCTCGCAGAGGGGTATCCGGCCTGGTGGAGCCCTCATCGGCTACAGCCAGCAGCTTAGTCCTGCTGGAGATTTGTGTCTTCCAAAAAAGTGACTACGTCCGAATGTAGAAATCTTCACCACAACTTCGTCCAGCGGCCCATCTGATGACGCTGCCTCCTCAGACACCACCGGCTGCCTTGCCCCGCTGAACTTTACCTTCTCAGACATTTTTCCTCAAAATCTCTTCCAAGTCCAAAGGTAAGCCAAGACCAAGCACAATTCACTTTGTGTATCTGAACCGCTCTCTATCGCGGTCGGCCATAACTTTTTACTTTGCCTTGCGACTAGATGTCCTTGGTTGGCGCTATGATCTTTTAGATGCCAGTTTTTACTAAGAACTTAATAAATTCCTAACTCTGCTTCTACTGATTGGACTTTTGTTGTTTTAGTGTCAAATTATTTATTACATTTTGCTCTATTTTCTAAATTGGTTGGGATTTTCCGTGTAGTGTTTTCACTTTTTTACTGTTTAAGTGCTGCATAAATACTTCACACATTGCTTCTAAGTTAAGCCTGATGCTTTTGTGCCAAGTTACCAGAGAGTTAAGCACAGGCTAATTCAGTGACTTTTGAGGTTCACCCTGACCAGGATTGTGGTTGTTGCTTGTGAAAGGTTTTCAACCCCCTGAATCAAAAACCCAATTTCTAACAAGTAGCAAACTATTATAATAATGCTAATTACGACTATTGCCTGCAAAAAGCTTAGCTGACATATCTTGATGGTGAAAATTATCTTTAAATCGTGTTTTTTGTTGTTTTTTTGCAGCCTCTTCATGATCTTGAGACTTGTTTTTATGCTCCTGTAGAAGCCAGATGCAGGGAACTGAAACCATGGCATTAATTACACTGACAAGCAATCATGTTCTGTGGACCTAAGATTCAAACAACATTTCTATGCAAACATAAGTAAATATGATACATTCCTGGTATCGATCTTTAGAAAAAACTATGTAAATGCTGCTGATAGCTATTACTAAATGAATCATAAATATATATAACATTTGTATTCTAAAAGTTTTATATGAATGTTTTTAATCAAAATTGTCACTTTCCACTATAACTTACAAAGGTGAGTGAAATAAACAGTGCTTGAAAACAGATTTGTATTGTTTTGCATTAATAACTCTGAAGCCCAGCTCCAGTTTCTTAGTGTCTGATTTGTTTATACAAATTTATACTGAGAGAAAACACCACTTTAAAGCAAACATCAATTTCCCACTGCTGTTGAAGTAGAATGCACAATTGACTGTCAGCGTTCAAACTAGAGGAAGATCTATTGTTCGTTTTAGTAGCTATCCTGGGAGGTTGTAAGAGGCAATTTTTTGGGTGGCTTTCTTAAGGGGTCTAAGCAAATTTATGATTTTACTCCTATAAAAATACAGGGAGATGTATTCCCCGTTTTTGATCTGCTCTACCCATATTCCTTCTTTTCCTATAATAATTTAAAGGATGGAATGCACACGAAATGCCCCCTTGGACGCAAAGTAAAGTAAAGCAAAGCATTACTTCGGGAAACTATAGATAGTAAATTTCAATATAACACTTTCCGGCGGGTTTGCATAAAAAAGAGTAACCTAATCCCAGAGCAAAGAATTAGGAAATCTGTCCCTCTGTCCCTATGAATGTCAGGCTCAAATATACCCAGTTCCATTAGGTACAAGTAATCTATATGACACCTAAAAGACTTAGGTTAGTAAATCCAGGCCTTTCACGCAGCGCAGCATGGCAACGTGCTGTGCTGTGTTGCTTATAAAGGAGAGAGCAGAAATGCACCATATCAACGAAGATATGGCGCACTTCTGCTCTCATTGCTCAGGCGCACATCAGCCAGCATAGCGCCAACGCAGGCACCCTTGTGCCATTGTGCAAGGATGCCTGCTTTACGAGTAGAATTTTTGTTTCAGCAATAAGGGATACCTTCCTGCACAATAACTATCCTTAGAGGCATATTCTTCTTTGTATGTCTGTTGTAGAATGCAGCACACATGCAAAGAGGAAATAAAGGGAAGAAATGAAGAGATTCCGTCTCGCTACGCCTCGCTGTGGTAAGCACACCATTTTGTCACAAACCCAGGCTTACTACCTTTAGATAATCTGGGTTTGCATCTAACAACATCAGTAAATGCATGGGAACGCCGATGCTCAACTCATGTACCACCTACCCAAAGCAGTGTAACGCAACACAGCACAAGGTAATGCGTTTTTTCCAAAGCCATGCAAGGTGACACAAATCAGCCCTTGCAGGACTCTATAAATCTTGACTAGCATTCTGCACCGTGGCTGTGTCAAAAAAGTTACACAATCACACCAAAACTGTTAGTTAATCTGGGCCTTAGTCTTGCATGGGGGGGCGACGTTGCCTGTCCTAGATGGGGTAGGGCTGGCTCAGATGATAACCAAATGGTCTGGAGTTGTTTAGCGGTGCAGGTATTTTGGAGGGAGGTGATTGTGCAACTTGAGACTCTGTTAGACATGGAGGGGTTGCCACCACCTAAAGCATGACTCCTGGGCCTATATCCAACAACAAAGGCCATGAGAGCTGGTAACAGATTCATAGACCTGGTGCTGATTTTGCCCAAGAGATATCTAGTTCTGCGCTGAAGAGCAGCATCCCCTCCCCCAGTGATTAAGTGGTGTCATGATGTCAGAATCTGAGAGCTTGGCACTGCACATAGGTAGAAAGAGGCACACATGTAACAACCCATTAGCCCGCATGTGGGACAAAATCCGTTCTAATTTTAAAGCTGCTATCACAAACAAAAAGAGTTCCCGTCTGGAAATGTCGATACGCACATGAGGGCTTTTGTTTTACCTCCCTCACTTCTTTTGCGCCGAGGTGCGATGGATCCCTAACTAGGCACTAACTCTACACTCCTAAATAATGTGGAATCACAATAGTTGTGTTCACTGGTTTGTTTATTCAACGTTCATTTACAGTGTATGAATGATCTGTGGCTAACTGCACACCACCTGTTGTAGCTGATGGTATGCATGCATATTTCGCGGACTGTCATTAGATTTCATTGATAGTACCATTCTAATCTAGTCCTTTGTACACAACGGGCTGTTGACCCCAACATTATATATATATATATATATATATATCCTCTCGCACTGCTTCAATGCTTTCACCAGTCCTGGAAACGGAAAGCAGGCACGGACCACGTTTCTGTGCAAAAGATGTTTATTTTCAGTCGGCCATGACGCGTTTCGGTCCCTCCTGGACCTTGATCACATGACAACGCTCATTACCATTTTCTCCCTTTTAAAGTGACAGTGATTAGTGCAAAGTTCCGGTGATTTCACCATGGACATGGAAGACATACTATGGTTTTACAAATTTGATACATTTCCGTTTTTTCTTTTTTCTTCTTTTTCTCTCCCCACAATTTATATACTTATTTTTTGTACTTACAATATTATATTGCACTATCGCAATTTGCCTTTGATCGTGGGTGCAAATAAACATAACCATAAATAAACATATAATGAGTACCATAACAACTTATTTCCATACATTTATAATATATGATAATAAATAAGGGCTAAAATTTCTTTTTAATCAATTAATAATTAAAATTGTTTCGGTCAGTCCTATGTTAAAAACGGAATGTAAAAAATAGTCAAAAACCCCATAGAGAACATTTTTTATCATATTTGCTTAAATGCAATTTGTATCATTATGATTCTTGTTTCAACTTAGTTTGTCTGAGATTTTCCTCATCCTGTCCTGTGCTATCTACTAACTATCATTAAAAGAATATATATATAGAAATGGAGGGTAAAGTGCCTGTGCATAATGTGTTCCACTTCCTTAACAATCCGGATATGGACCTTAAAAGTGACCTTCTAAAAAGTTAATATAACCCTAAATGTGCATCAGTGATGTCACTGACCATGTCATGAGTGATGTAATATGTGACGTCATCAGCAGTGCATTGCGGGGGCGCGAGTTATAGTTAGCTGAACTAACTATAATGGGGGAATTTCACGGGTTTTGTACGAGTGCAATGTCCAACTAACTATAACTGTCCCTAAAACCTATGGTTTTTTCAGTGAATTTCTAAGGTTTTTTAAATGCTAATTTCTAACTATAACGTGCCTGAAACCTATGGTTTTTTCAGTGAATTTCAAAGGTTTTTTAAATGCTAATTCCTAACTGTAACGTGCCTCAAACCTATGGTTTTTCCAATGAATTTCAAAGGTTTTGTAAATGACAATTTTTAAATGTATTAATTGTTATATTTATTTTTTTGATACTGATTTACTACATTTTTTTAAAACTATTTACTTTTAGATATTTTATTTTTTAAATTACATTATAATTACATTATACATTACATTACAAAATATACTTTCTCAGAATGAATTACTTTAGTTTAAATACTTTGCAAATAGGCAATAGACTTTTAAGTACAGTAGTTACAGTTGTTGCAATGGGCAACACAATTTCAAACACAATGCAACATTGAGCTCAATGTGAATTTCTAGTTAAATGCAATTAGTTACTTTATGGATTACTTTTCTAACCACAGGACTGGATCCTAGATTCAGTCCTGGGACATCTCCTGTAAACAGTTGAGTAAAAGCGTTTTGGTTACAGTAGTGATTTTCAAGGAATATTATTGTATTTTAAAAGTTGACACTTAGAAACTTTTTCAAATAGAATCACCAATGTTATCCTATGGGATGAAATTCACTTAGCAGGTAAGTAGTGTTATCGTTACTTTTTCTTACTCAGTGGTGGATCCTGGATCCAGCACTGGTGCATCTCCTGTAAACAGTTGAAAGAATGCGTTTAAGTCATACAGGCGATTTTTAAGGAATATTTGTAGTTTGTGAAAATTGACACTTTGAAACTTTTCTGCTGAAAACCAGACAATGGATTCCTATGGAAGGAAATTCAAGTTACTGGTAAGTACGGTTAGAATTACTTTTCAGGATCTGTACTGGGCTCAAAGATGCAGCACTGAGGTCTCTCCTGATAACAGGTGAGTAAATCGGAATTCGTATTTCGGCTGATTTTAGAGGAATATTATAAAGTTCCAAAACTCCACACTTAGAAGAATTTCCACGTGAAACCAGTCAATGTTAGCCTATGGAAGGAAATTCAAGTTACTGGTAAGTACGGTTAGAATTACTTTTTAGGATCAGTACTGGGCTAAAAGATGCAGCACTGAGGTCTCTCCTGATAACCGGTGAGTAAATCGGAATTTGTAGTTCGGCTGATTTTAGAGGAATATTTGTATGTTTCAAAAATCGACACTTAGAAACTTTTTCAGCAAAAAGCAGGCAATGATATCCTATGGAAGGAAATTCAAGTTACTGGTAAGTACGGTTAAAATTACTTTTCAGGATCAGTACTGGGCTCAAAGATGCAGCACTGAGGTCTCTCCTGATAACAGGTGAGTAAATCGGAATTCGTAGTTCGGTTGATTTTAGATGAATATTTGCACAATGGTGAAGGAAGGGGTGGGGCCTGAGGTGACATGCCTGCAAACACGCCCTGTGGCGCGTTTTAAGTTGGAGAATTAATTCCTCCTCAATCCTGAGGGTCCCTAGGGGCCAACTAGCCCACCAGGTACCTCCAGTATGCGCCAGAGAGCTGCGTTGCAGAGAGGTGTTCAGAGGCCACGCCCCTTTTACAACACTCTGCAACGCAGCTCCGTGGCGCTTACTGGAGGTACCTGGTGGGCTAGTTGGACCCTCAGGATTGAAGGGATTTAAATCCCCATCTTAAAACGCGCCACGGGGCCTGTTTGCACACATGTCACCTGAAGCCCCGCCCCTCCCTTCACCACTGTGCAAACGCGCCCCGTGGCGCATTTTAAGTTGGGGGATTAAGTCCCCTTGAATCCTGAGGGTCCCTGGAGTCCAACTAGCCCACCATGTACCTCCAAAACGCCACAGAGCTGCGTTGCAGAGAGGTGTAAAAGGGGCGTGGCCTCTGTACACCTCTCTGCAACGCAGCCCCTGGCGCATACTGGAGGTTCCTGGTGGGCTAGTTGGCCCCCAGGGACCCCCAGTATTCAAGGGGAATTCGTTCCCCATCTGCAAACGCGCCAGGGGACGCGTTTGCAGATGGAGATGCAGATGCAATATAGGCCCCGGGAAGGGGGCCGCGTGGCCCCCATTCCCTGGGCCTATATTGGCTCCGGGGACCCCTTCTCCCGGGGCATGCCCTCTTTTTTTTACATTTTAAATATTTGGAGGGGGGCTGCGTGGCCCCCCTCCTCAGGCCATTTAAGGCCCCGGGGACCCCATCCCCCGGGGCCGGCCTTTCCTTTTTTTCTTTCAAATATTATTTTTTTTTGGGGGGAGGGGCCGCGTGGCCCCCTCCCGAGCCACTACTTGCCCCGGGGACCCCATCCCCCGGGGCTGGCCCTCTCCGTTGGGGACTGTGGGGGTCCCCAATCCCCACATTCCCGCCGGTTCCCCGCGTCCCTTGGGAGCCGGCATTGCTTTTCCACATGGGGAGCTGCTAAGATGCAGCTCCCCGTGTGGAAAGCAATTTGCTTTGGATATTGGAGCGAGAGCAGGTTTCCTGCTCTCTCTTCCAATATCCAAAGCTGTTTGTAATGACAGGACGGGAGCCGCGAGGCTCCCGTCCTGTCATAGCAAACTACAGTGTCCCGGGGCTAGGCACCCCGGGACACTGCAGGAGCCGGCCCTGGGGGTGGCGGTCCCCAGGGCCATCAAGGGCTCCAGGAGGGGGCCGCGCGGCCCCCTCCCTTGAATTGCACAGCCCCAGGGAGGTGGTGGTCCCCGGGGCTCTGGGGTCCGTAACGGACCCCCACATTTATTTTCTAAGTGCCCCGGGAGGTGGTGGTCCCCGGGCGTGTAGGGGCTGGAGCCCCCCAGACGTTATTAAAAATTAAAAAAGAAGCCCCGGGGTGGCGGTCCCGGGCTGCGGGAGGGCAGGAGAGCCCTCCCGCACCATTTTTTTATAAAGCCCTGGGGGTGGCTCGGGCTTGGGGGCCTTAGAGGCCCCCCATAAAGAATAAACCCACCCCCCGTATACCCCCGGGACTTGGCCCACCCGGGGGCAAATTTGCATCGAAGCACGGGAGACCGCGTTTTGATATTTTTTTTTTTCGGCAGGATCCGCGCACCCTGAGCGCATACTGCCGATTTTTTTTTTTTTTTAAATGCTTTTTTCTGCCCAGGGGGTCCTTGTGGGACCCCCTGAGCAGACCTAGGGGTCAGGGTGTTTCTACCCTGCCCCCTTTGTGCGTTTGCACACTTGCAAAAAAAAAAAAATTCTCGGCGGGATTCGCGCATCCCGTTAATTTAAAAAAATAAATAAATGCTTTTTTCTGCCCAGGGGGTCCTTGTGGGACCCCCTGAGCAGACCTAGGGGGTCAGGGTGTTTCTACCCTGCCCCCTTTTTGTGCTTTGCGCACTTGTTTCTGTCCCTCGGTTCTACCGAGGGACAAGATGGCTGCCAACACTTCCTGATTTGGAGTGTTGACAGCCAATTAGCATGCAGCTCGAGATCGGGAGGGTGCACGAATCCGACGCAGCCATAGATATATATGTGATTTTCCTTTTGATTTTCACAGGAACTACTGAACGGATTTACACCATTTAACAAAAAGGGTTCTTTCTGAACCAAGAACTACCTCTTTGCCAAATTTGGTGTAATTCCGTTCAGCAGTTCGGGCTGTAGCCGTGGATAAAGTTTCCTATGGGAAAATGAATGGGGAAAACACGTTTTGGGACCCCCCTTTTTTCTCGGCCCCCTCTTGACGAATCACCCCGAAACTTTCAGGGTAGGAGCGGACCGGAGCGGGCCATAAAGTTTGAAAATTTCGCGAAGATTCGTCAACCGACGCAAGAGTTATTTCAAATAGAATGTCGCGGATTTCATATGGAAAATAGGTCCTAACTATAACTATCTACTGGCGACCGCCAGTAGTATATATATATATATATATATATATATATATATATATATATATACATATATACATATACACATATATACACCTATACATATATATATACACATATACATATATATATACACATATAATATATATATACACATATACATATATATATACATATATATATACATATATATATATATATATATATACATATACATATATATATATACATATACATATGAGGTAATGATTGTTTGAATATTTATACTGGGCGGGGACAGGCGTTCAGATGATCGTGAACAAGGTTTTTGTAAAACCGAAACGCGTAGATCGTTCTTGCTATCCCGATGAATGAACAACTAAAGGAATAAAATTATCGTTGCACTGAACTACGGGAGTGCGTCCCCTTTTTCCTTCTGGCTGAAGGATTGTGTGGAAGTATTGAGCGGCGTGGTTCTGCCGCAGGGAGCCGCACCCGTGATGAGCGCTGCATTTCCCGGTGTAAGGGAACCGTTTTGGAGGAATATATATACATATATATATATTCACTGAAAAAACCATAGGTTTCAGGGACGTTATAGTTACAAATTAGCATTTAAAAAACCTTTGAAATTCACTGAAAAAACCATAGGTTTTAGGGACAGTTATAGTTAGTTGGACATTGCACTCGTACAAAACCCGTGAAATTCCCCCGTTATAGTTAGTCCAGCTAACTATAACTCGCGCCCCGCAATGCACTGCTGATGACGTCACATATTACATCACTCATGACATGGTCAGTGACATCACTGATGACATCTCAAATGACATCATCCAGTGACTGTGTGTTTCTGTAAAGTTTATATATTTTTAATATATATAGGAAAAGACGTATTGAAGAATGAGTGGGTGTGTAAGTGTCTGTATGGATGATTTAGTAGGTGCGTGACTGACTCTATAAGTGAGTGATTTAACGTATCTTACTGAATGCATGGGTTAGTGACTAAACTGGGTGAATGTCTGTATCCGTCTGTCTGTTGCTGTGTAAGTGGCTGCATGTGTTTGTGAATAGCTACATGAGTGTCTATATGAGTTATTGAATGCTTGTCTGAGTATCTGTATGGGTGCCTGAGTGTTTGTGTGGGAGGGGTGTGTGCAACTCTGTGCATAGATGTGTGAGTGGGTGATTCACTGGGTGGATGGTTTCAAGAGTGCAACTGTGATAGACTGTATGGGTGGGTAAGTGTGTGTAAGAGTGTGTTAGTGAGTGAATGTATGTCCCAGTGGTACATGTGTGAGTAACTACATATGTGAAAGGCAGTATATATGTGTGTTGGAGTATATAAATAGCTATAAGCGAGAGTGAGTGATTGTGATAGTGGCTGTATGGATGAGTGTGTGCTTGTATCAGTGATTGTATAAGAGCGTAAGAATGTGCTACTATTTGTATGAGTAAGTGAGCTGGTGTGTGTATAACTGTATAGGTGAGTAAATGGTAGTGTGTTTAATTATTTGCATGACTGACTAGGTGTGTGAGTACCTCTATGGATGAGTGGCGGTGTTTGAGTGTCTATATAGGAGTATGAGTGCATATGATAGTCCTGTACTGAGTGACCGTAAGTATGAGTGACTGTACGGGTGAGTGAGTGGATGTGTGCGTAGACCTAAGAATCAGTGAGTGGGTGTGTAGTTATTGGTGTTGGAGTGTCTATGGTTTTGCGAATGGCAGTCTGTAATTTAGAGTGGGTGTATCAAAGGTTATATTAGGGTGTGAGGAGGTGCATCAGATTATCACGTGGATGATATCATCAGTGATGTCATTTGAGATGTCATCAGTGATGTCATCAGTGATGTCACTGACCATGTCATGAGTGATGTAATATGTGACGTCATCAGCAGTGCATTGCGAGGGCGCGAGTTATAGTTAGCTGGACTAACTATAACGGGGGAATTTCACGGGTTTTGTACGAGTGCAATGTCCAACTAACTATAACTGTCCCTAAAACCTATGGTTTTTTCAGTGAATTTCAAAGGTTTTTTAAATGCTAATTTGTAACTATAACGTCCCTGAAACCTATGGTTTTTTCAGTGAATTTCAAAGGTTTTTTAAATGCTAATTTGTAACTATAACATGTCTGAAACCTACAGTTTTTTCAGTGAATTTCAAAGGTTTTGTAAATGACAATTTTTAAATGTATTAATTGTTATATAAATTTTTTTCATACTGATTTCCAAATTTTTTAGAAACAATTTTTTTTTACATATTTTATTTTTTAAATTACATTGTAATTACATTATACATTACATTACAAAAAATACTTTCTCAGAATGAATTACTTTAGTTTAATTACTTTGCACATAGGCAATAGACTTTTAAGTACAGTAGTTACAGTTGTTGCAATGGGCAACACATTTTCAAACACAATGCAACATTCAGCTCAATGTGAATTTCTAGTTAAATGCAATTAGTTACTTTATGGATTACTTTTCTAACCACATTACTGGATCCTAGATTCAGTCCTGGGACATCTCCTGTAAACAGTTGAGTAAAAGCGTTTTGGTTACAGTCGTGATTTTTAAGGAATATTATTGTACTTTAAAAGTTCACACTTAGAAACTTTTCTCATAGAATCACCAATGTTATCCTATGGAAGAAAATTCACTTAGAAGTTAAAAACTGTTATCGTTACTTTTTCTTACTCAGTGTTGGATCCTGGATCCAGCACTGGTGCATCTCCTGTAAACAGTTGAAAGAATGCGTTTAAGTCATACAGGCGATTTTTTAGGAATATTTGTAGTTTGTGAAAATCGACACTTTGAAACTTTTCTGCTGAAAACCAGACAATGGATTCCTATGGAAGGAAATTCAAGTTACTGGTAAGTACGGTTAAAATTACTTTTCAGGATCAGTACTGGGCTGAAAGATGCAGCACTGAGGTCTCTCCTGATAACAGGTGAGTAAATCGGAATTCGTATTTCGGCTGATTTTAGAGGAATATTTTAAAGTTCCAAAACTCCACACTTAGAAGAATTTCCAAGTGAAACCAGTCAATGTTAGCCTATGAAGGAAATTCAAGTTACCGGTAAGTACGGTTAAAATTACTTTTCAGGATCAGTACTGGGCTGAAAGATGCAGCACTGAGGTCTCTCCTGATAACAGGTGAGTAAATCGGAATTCGTATTTCGGCTGATTTTAGAGGAATATTTTAAAGTTCCAAAACTCCACACTTAGAAGAATTTCCAAGTGAAACCAGTCAATGTTAGCCTATGGAAGGAAATTCAAGTTACTGGTAAGTACGGTTAAAATTACTTTTCAGGACCAGTACTGGGCTGAAAGATGCAGCACTGAGGTCTCTCCTGATAACAGGTGAGTAAATCAGAATTCGGATTTCGGCTGATTTTAGAGGAATATTTGTATGTTTCAAAAATCAACACTTAGAAACTTTTTCAGCAAAAAGCAGGCAATGATATCCTATGGAAGGAAATTCAAGTTACTGGTAAGTACGGTTAAAATTACTTTTGAGGATCAGTACTGGGCTAAAAGATGCAGCACTGGGTTCTCTCCTGATAACAGGTGAGTAAATCGGAATTCGTATTTCGGCTGATTTTAGAGGAATATTTTAAAGTTCCAAAACTCCACACTTAGAAGAATTTCCAAGTGAAACCAGTCAATGTTAGCCTATGAAGGAAATTCAAGTTACCGGTAAGTACGGTTAAAATTACTTTTCAGGATCAGTACTGGGCTGAAAGATGCAGCACTGAGGTCTCTCCTGATAACAGGTGAGTAAATCGGAATTCGTATTTCGGCTGATTTTAGAGGAATATTTTAAAGTTCCAAAACTCCACACACAGAAGAATTTCCAAGTGAAACCAGTCAATGTTAGCCTATGGAAGGAAATTCAAGTTACTGGTAAGTACGGTTAAAATTACTTTTCAGGACCAGTACTGGGCTGAAAGATGCAGCACTGAGGTCTCTCCTGATAACAGGTGAGTAAATCAGAATTCGGATTTCGGCTGATTTTAGAGGAATATTTGTATGTTTCAAAAATCAACACTTGGAAACTTTTTCAGCAAAAAGCAGGCAATGATATCCTATGGAAGGAAATTCAAGTTACTGGTAAGTACGGTTAAAATTACTTTTGAGGATCAGTACTGGGCTAAAAGATGCAGCACTGGGTTCTCTCCTGATAACAGGTGAGTAAATCGGAATTCGTATTTCGGCTGATTTTAGAGGAATATTTTAAAGTTCCAAAACTCCACACTTAGAAGAATTTCCAAGTGAAACCAGTCAATGTTAGCCTATGAAGGAAATTCAAGTTACCGGTAAGTACGGTTAAAATTACTTTTCAGGATCAGTACTGGGCTGAAAGATGCAGCACTGAGGTCTCTCCTGATAACAGGTGAGTAAATCGGAATTCGTATTTCGGCTGATTTTAGAGGAATATTTTAAAGTTCCAAAACTCCACACTTAGAAGAATTTCCAAGTGAAACCAGTCAATGTTAGCCTATGAAGGAAATTCAAGTTACCGGTAAGTACGGTTAAAATTACTTTTCAGGACCAGTACTGGGCTGAAAGATGCAGCACTGAGGTCTCTCCTGATAACAGGTGAGTAAATCGGAATTCGTATTTCGGCTGATTTTAGAGGAATATTTTAAAGTTCCAAAACTCCACACTTAGAAGAATTTCCAAGTGAAACCAATCAATGTTAGCCTATGAAGGAAATTCAAGTTACCGGTAAGTACGGTTAAAATTACTTTTGAGGATCAGTACTGGGCTGAAAGATGCAGCACTGAGGTCTCTCCTGATAACAGGTGAGTAAATCGGAATTCGTATTTCGGCTGATTTTAGAGGAATATTTTAAAGTTCCAAAACTCCACACAGAAGAATTTCCAAGTGAAACCAGTCAATGTTAGCCTATGGAAGGAAATTCAAGTTACTGGTAAGTACGGTTAAAATTACTTTTCAGGACCAGTACTGGGCTGAAAGATGCAGCACTGAGGTCTCTCCTGATAACAGGTGAGTAAATCAGAATTCGGATTTCGGCTGATTTTAGAGGAATATTTGTATGTTTCAAAAATCAACACTTAGAAACTTTTTCAGCAAAAAGCAGGCAATGATATCCTATGGAAGGAAATTCAAGTTACTGGTAAGTACGGTTAAAATTACTTTTGAGGATCAGTACTGGGCTGAAAGATGCAGCACTGAGGTCTCTCCTGATAGGTGAGTAAATCGGAATTCGTATTTCGGCTGATTTTAGAGGAATATTTTAAAGTTCCAAAACTCCACACTTAGAAGAATAGCAATACGTAACTGAACGAAGCAAC